>JACEEZ010000179.1:0-36206 GCA_016584305.1 Chionoecetes opilio | reverse complement strand
ATAACGTCGCCCCCTTTGACTCGGCCCAAGGATAATTAAGTGAATATGCCTGATTGCCGGGCCGAAGGATTTAAGTAGGTGCAGCTCGGATAAGGAAAATTTGTTAATTATTAGGTGGCTGAATCGTAGCCAGGCAGTCAGCTGTTGACCACTCGGCCCGTTGTCTGGAAGCCGATATTAAAAAATATTTACAAGTGAAAGTGAACGCCGCGGCGCTACATTTACTGCTATCACAGGCCTCTCAGGCTGAGGATCGACTTCATCTACTCCACAAAGACTTATAAAGGTACGTAGGAAAGGGTGATGACATCTTAGAGATGATAATTGTTCAAATATATAGACAAGAGCTATAAACAACAAGCCTCAGGCTAGAGCGAACGGAACGGAGCTACTATTTTGTTTTGTTTTCACAGTTGAATTAGTACATGGTAAAATTCTAGAGTCCTTTCCTGCCCTTATTAGTGTTTTATTTTTCCTCCAGACCTTAACAGATCATTTCAGATACCTCTAACGTAAATATAAAGTGGGGTGAGATGCCACCTTCAACCCCCCTGCCCCCCCTAAATGACGCCATCCTCTGGATTCCCCAAAATAATATTACTAATCTAACCTCACTATAACTACCAAACCTTACCAATAACCTCCTAGCGAGAGTTAATTGCAGGAAACTAGAATTTTACCAGGTTAGGTTAGGTTATATTCATCATCAATCATTGGGGGCATACGCCGGGGGGCGCATCGCCTCGCCCACCCTACGACGCCACTCCCGGGGGTCACCACGCACGAGTTCCCATGCAGGCTCCTTTCCCATACCAAGCAGCTCTCGACAAGAAACATCAACTTGCCCCAGCCACGAGCCTTGTGGGGCGCCCCTTGGCCCCCTCCTCCACGCCGGATTGTCTCTTACAGATACAACCGAGGGGAAGGATCGGTTCAGGGTAGCGTGCCACATGCCCATATAGCCGAAGTTGGCGCTGACGGACTATGCAGGTAATAGGCCTCGATTCAGTCTCACGGTGCAATCGCTGATTTGACACCTAATCATCCCAGCGATACCCCATGATTCTGCGAAGACACTTATTACCAAAGGCATTGATTCGTCTCTTCAAGACACTATTTAGTGTCCATGTCTCACAACCATAGAGTAAGACAGGGATCACAAGCGACTTGAAGATCCGGATCTTTGTCCCCTGCACAGGTACCGACAACGCCAAATACTCCGCTGAGCGAGTCCATAACACCGTGGGCTATGCCAATCCGCCGTAAGAAACTTTCTTGACGTGACCCCCCCGTCATTATGGACTGCGCTACCAGGTATGAAAAAACTTTCCAAGATCTAAAATGTCCTCGCCACACGCATGAACAGACTGTACTGCTTCATCTAGTAAGTCTCCAAATACCTGGACCTTGGCCCAGAGCCAGGAGACCTCAAGTCCCAAAGGCTTTGCCTCCTCGTGCAGCGCCTCGAGAGCCATCACCAGGACCTCCAAAGCGCCCTCAGCAAAGATTACTGCATCATCGGCAAAAACAAGATCAGTGATCTTGGTGTTGCCGCCCGGATGCTCCACAATCACTTTGATCTACAACCTTGCCCAATAACCCAGTCCATACAAGCGTTGAAAAGTGATGGGGAAAGTACGCACCTTGCCTCACTACTGTATTCACAGGAAAGAAGCTGGATACACCTGCCCCACACTTCACAGCACTCTCAGCCCCAGAATACAGACCAGTTATCAAACCAATAGTCCTTGCAGGAATCCCTCGAAGTCGCAGAAGATCCCAGAGTGACTCACGATGCACTGAGTCAAACGCCTTTTTGAGATAAAACATAGGCTGCAAGCACCCCCTGTCGAAACTCACGTCGGCGTTCCACCAGGACACGAAGCGCAGGATACGGTCTTTGTTGACTTACCACGGCCCGTGAACCCGACTGCGGGAGTCTCTGATGCTTCACCAGATGACTGCGAATTCGTGTCAGCAATAGATGGGCAAGCACCTTGCCTGGTACGCTGAGCAGTGTAATACCGCGGTAATTGTTGCAGCCCTGACGGTTCCCCTTTCTCTTTCCAGTGGGACGACCAGCCCCCTTTTCCAGTCAGGAGGAATGGTACCTGATTGCCAAAACGGCAATCAGGACAGCATGCAACCCGCGGATCATGGCCTCACCCCCAGCTTTGAGGAGCTCCGCACTGATATTACAAACACCAGCTGCCTTTCACCCCTCAACTTTGCTACAAGCCTCTCGACTTCGTCAAGAGAGGGGTGCGGTTACGTCAATGGGAGGATTGGCATCCACTGCCTGTAACCCAGTGGTGTGAAGCTGTCCAGTTGGAGGGTCCACCGTGAACAACTGCCCAAAGTACTCAGCCCAACGAGCCATCTGCCCATCCATGTCCGACACGAGGATCCCATCTGCTGTTCGAATAGCACTCGCCCGAGAAGGAAACTTGGAACGAGCTTCTACAGGGCTCGGTAGGCGGGTCGGAGGTCATTAGCGTTCAAATCGACCCTCGACATCCTCAGCGAGACTCCTGACATACCTCTCCTTGTCTCTCCTCAGGAGGGTTCTAGTCCGGCGTGACAGAGCCCCGTGCTTTGGGCCCGGCTCCCAGCCAGCCTGGCAGCGCGACTCTCCTCGATTTTCTCCAGCGTCTCCGTAGAGACAAAACCCCGCCTTGACCTCGGCCGCCCCAATACACTTCTTGGCAGCCTGTAGAGTTTCACGTTTTAAGGTATCCCCCACAGTTCTACAGGATCCCCGAGAGCACCGAGCACATCAAACCGATTGAGACGCCACCGCATACTCATGAGCACATGTCAAGTCCTTCAGGTTTTTCAAGATGAAACACAGTATGGTTCCTCTTGAGATTCTTCTGGACTTGACATGAAGCTTAAGTGTAGCAACAACAAGTCTGTGATCTGTTCCCAAAAAAACTCGCACTCCCGGGAAACCCTGCAGTTCTGGAGGATCCTCCAACGAGTATAAAAAGAGGAGTGGTCGATCTCCTTAGCTACCCCTCCGGCATTACTATACCATGCCCAGCGTGCAGCTCTGGTCTCTGATACCAAGAACCTGCAATTCTCAACCTTCTGGACCTTGCAAAGTTCAGAAGCAGAGAACTGTTGGTGTTTCTGGTACCGGAGCCATGGGGGCCAACACACAAATCGTAGCCTTCTCTCACAGTGCCAGTAGTAGCATTGAAGTCGCCCAAGACAATGAGTGTGTCCCGAGGAGGACACTGGTCTAATACAGAGTCGAGTTTGGGCGTAGAACATCTCCTCTTCAGTTTTACGCATCTCGGTAGGAGCGTACACTGCAACAAGAGACAAGAAACCCAGAGGTGTTTCATCCTCACCCGCATTATACGCTCATCAACCGGAGTAACCTCAACAAAATGACGGTTGCAGTTTGGGTGGAGACGGGCCCATAGTTTCTCCCCGTACACGGTGACCATTGCTCATGCCGGACCAGTAGTAGGTGTAGCCGCCACTGCTAGTTCGCCACTGCCAGGCCTCCTCGTCTCAAGAGAGTCCCACTATATCCACCCTCAGCCTACTGAGCTCGCCCGATAGGAGAGGTAGTCGATGATCGTCTGAGAGGTCAGAACGTTTCCCCGAGCCCACACGAAGAACCCCCCGCAGGTTGATCCCAGGAGTGATTCGACGGGCAGGCGCCGCCTCTGCACCGCCCCGGCACCCCCATAAGAAAAAGTGGGCTAGGGGCCCTACCATTATTTAGAGTGCGGGGTTCCCGAGGGCTTGCCCCGCACTCGTCATAGGCAGACCCCTCCCTGCGCGGGATAGGAGGGGTCTGCATGGTCGGGCCCCCCGGCAAAACCGGGTCGGGGGCGCGATTACCGCGCCCCCGTCCTTACCTCAGGTAGGTTATATTGAGGTAAGGTAATTCATTTTTTTGGGTCCTTCTAGGGGGTTATAGTGGGGTTAGGCTTGGTTTAGTGGGGTTGGGCCTGGGTTTATAGTGGGGTTAGGCTAGTTATTGAGGTTAAAATGTAATTTTTCCATATTATTTTTTTGGGGGGTTTTCGGGGGGCTTTTAGTGGGGGGGGGAGGGTAAAGGGGCACTCTCCCCCCACTTTAAAAATTTAGTGTTAGAGGACACAAGTGATCGGTGAAGGTCAAAGGAAACCCCCCCGCTAATAAGGGGGGAAAGGACTCTAGAATTTACCGCTCGGGCCTCAGGATTAAGTAATAAGGCTGTGGAGAAATGTTTATTGGGATTGGGCTCTACTGTAATGCTTTTTAAAGATTACAGGCACGAGTTAAAACCCGTCCCAAGTTTTAGAGCGGGCAATTGCAGCATTTTTAATCCCTATAACCCCGACGGAAATGAGATTAAACAGGGGGGTAGGAGGGGCGAAATCCCCCCCCCCCCAGCAAGGTTATAATAGGATAAGAATCAGTGCCCAGACTGGTTTATTAACTAGCGGGGGTGGGGTCTGGAGGGCGCAGCCCCCCAGTAGTAGGGAAAATTTTTGGTAGTAGAGGATATTGTACTAAACTGAAATTTACTGGTTTTGGGAGAATGGGGTTGATGTAGCCTTGGTAAGCGTATGAACCTACTGGGTAAAGTTGAACAGACTGTGTCTGGATTCAAGTATTTTTCCCCTTTCTACTGTTTCTATGGGTGAGAAACGAGTGGAAAGTAACAAATAAAATGTGTGCAAACAAAAAAATTTTTCTTGCCTGGGTTTTTAGTTAAGGGAAAAGAAAGGGGTTTATTTTAAAGGACAAGGCAATTTTGGGTTTTATTTTTAAGGGGCAAGGCTAAGTTAGGTATTTTGGGGGTTAGGTTAAGATTTTAATGGTTTATTAGGTTATTTTTTTTCTTTTCAAATGGGGGTTTTTTTTTCCCCCAAAGCGTTTAAAAAGGATTTTTAGAAATTTTGTCATACTTTTAAATTATCTTCATTTAAAGAAGCAACACCTGCCTGGGTTTATGCAGTTAATACTTTTACAAGGCACGTAGTTAAAACCCGTTTTCAATTTTAAATCTGCCCTTAGCAGGTTTCTAAGATATTTGGTACTTTAAACCCTTTTAATGAGTATGTGGTTAAAATTGTTTTTTCCAGATTCGGGTGTGTTAAGAATGAGGTCTTTTAAAAATTTCGGAAATCCTCATTTTGCAGTTTTCCCAATTACTCTTGATTCGGTTTACCTACAAACCCCAATGTCCAGGTTAGGTTAGTGGGTATGGATTTGGTAGGAAAATTTTTAGTTTATGCAAACCCCCCGAAAGTGCAGAAATAGGTGTGGAAAAAAAATTTAAAATGTCATAAAGCCCAAAGCTTGGGTTTACAAAAGGATTACTAAAAATATTCTTCTCAATTTCATGGACTTGTGCAATGAAACTAGTTAAGTAACCCAAAAAATAGTTTGGGACAGCTTTTCATCCATTTGTTTTGCACCAACATTTTTTTGTATTTGGTCACTATTTTAAAAAGGGGAATCAAAATTTTTTTTACAATTCCGCTACCGCAATTCCGCAATTCCGACCGCCCCCAGCCATTCGCAATTCCGCAATTTTTTCAAATAGGCTTTTCGCAATCGCAACTCCCCAAAAAAATTTTAACACCTACAATTAAAACAAAACATCTACAATTTAAAAAAAAAAATGTCCTAGACTCTTAAACACCACAATAAAACAAAAAAGTCTCTAGATTTTTATTAGTGTTAAAAAGTCGTTTTCCTATTTGTTTTGTCTTACTTGTTTTTTGCCTTCCAATTAAGTCTTTGCTCTTTAGTGTTTTTTTTTACTTTACACTTCACAGTTCTGGCTAGAAATCATAATCTAAGTAATTTTTTCCCCCTCCTCCTCCCTCCCCCTCCTCTCCTCCCCTCCTCCCACTTTTTCGGGGTTCAGCATGTGGAGGTTCCCCTTAAAGAACCCAAGCTTTCAAAGTTGTGGCTGTCAGCGCTAAACTCTTCGGCCCAGGATGCAGACCCCATGCTGAACAGCCCTCCAAAAGCCGCGGAGGAGGGCACAGGGTGTTGATTTGATAAAAGGGCCACCCAGGCGTTTTGGGCAGTGTCGTCCCCACCATTTTGAGGGGAAAATTTATATTCAGGGGGGGCCCCTTTGAAGTGGTGACCGTACAATTATGAGATTGCTTTTTAAAATTTGGCTGGTTCCGCAAACCCGAAATTCCGCAAAATTGCCCCGAAATTGCAATTTGCGAATTGGGGAGAATTCAAATCCCATTGGATTAAATTTTGGTTTTGTTTTGGGAAGGGGGCCGAATTGAAAAGGGGGGGGGGGGTACAAAAATTTTAAAACAAAATAATATATTATATATATATATATAATAAAAATATATATAATATTAAGATATATTATATATATTTTATATAAATATATATATAATAATAATAAATAAAAAAAAATATAAAAAATCTTAAAATAAAAAATATATAAAAATAAAAAAATATGAAAGAAAAAAAATTATAAATTAAATATATAATATATATATATATTAATTATAAATATATATATATATAATATATAATATATATTATATAAATATATATTTTTATATTATAATAAAATATAATAAAATATAATAATATATAAAATAAAAAATCTAAAAAAAATCTTAAAATAAAAAATAAAAAAAAAAAAATAAAAAATAAAAAAAAAAAGAAAAAAAAAATAATATTATAATATATATATAATATAATATATATGAAATCTATAAAAAAAAAAAAAAAAAAAAAACTATTTAAAAAAAAAAGATATATAATAATATTATATAATATTATATATATATATATTATAATATAAAATAATATATTAAAATAATATATATTATAATATAAATATTATATAATTTTAAATATAAATAATATATTATATATATTATATTATATATATATATAATTTTAATATATATATATATTATAATAAAAAAATATGAAAATTAAAAAAATCAAAAAAAAACTAAAAAAATAATTAAAAAATTAAGACATAAACCCAAAAAATAAGAAAAAAAAAATATATAAAAACGCTAAACAAAACCCCCCCCCCAATTTTTTTTTTTTAAATAAATGTTAATTTTGTTTATTTTTATCTATCTATTATTATCTTTTACTATCAACTATCTCTTTTATCATCTATATCATCATCTATCACTATCTATCTATCATCATTATCTATTATCTATCTATAATAATATATAATTATTTTGTTTTTATTTATATAATATAAAAACATATATAATTTTTAAAATAATTTATAATATATATAAATTAATATATATATTATATATATATATATATAAAATAATATATATATATATAAAATTATTTATATATATGGTTATTTTTTTTTCTTTGAAAAAAAGGGGGGGGCCATGGCCACAAGCCCCCCCCCTCGGTACGCCATGATTGTGGTCTATATGTTTTTAAAGGGTAAATGAGGTGATTGGCAGGCTGAAAAATCCCTTTTTTTTAAGATTTTTTGGCCCGATAGAACAAATAAGAAATGCAGGTTAGAAACTTATGACAGTGCATCGGATCATGAAAAAATTTACTTAGTTTCTTTTTCAGAGCAAATTGATCAAAGCCTTTTAGGGGTAAAGAAGGCACCAACATGTGAGCATGGCAAAGGGGCTTTTATCCAAGAGTTTGTTCTTTAATGAAAAAAGAAGAGGAACCCGTGGGCCTGCTGCAGGACAGCCCCCCTGCACATTGACAGATGGGGGAATTCTATTATTTATCCGATTTGTAGGGTTTAGACTAACACCTCTGGTTTTATAGTTTTTCAGGGTTTAGGTAAACCTGATAATTTTCTGAAAAAAATTTGGTTATCTAATTTCCTAACTAAACCCAATTTACAGAGATGATAGACTTTTAGGCTACATTTTCCTTCTTCCTTCTGTTTAAGCAATTTTCCCATAAAGTTTATGAGGTTAGACGATTGATAACTTTTCCAATTTTATTCTCGGCGTTTAATTTTAATTTGCAGATCCAAAATTAGACTTGTCACATATAGTACATAGTTCTAATAGTGCCCTGAGCAGGATGACAGCTCCCATAAGAGCCCAAAAAAAGCTTTCCCTGTTTTAACTAACGTTTTTGGAATTTTTTTTAAATACATAATTATATAATATATACGTAAACGATATTGTATACGGGTATATAGATATAAATAATATAATATATTATTATATTTTAAAATATATATAATATTATATATAATATATATATATATAAATATATTTTATATATAATATATAAAAATATATAATTATTTATTATTTAATTATTTATTTTTTAAAAATTCATGTATTTTTTTGTATATTTATTTGTTTTTTGTTGTTATTAATAGAAATTTTTCCCCATTTCGGGCTTTTTTTTTCCCCTTTTGTAACAAACATGATTTTATTTTATGAAAAAATTTTATTTATAACATAGTTTTGTTGTTTCAAACGTATTATACTTTTTAGCAGCTGATGGTGTATTGGGACACATTTAAATTGGGTTGTGACTGCCAGTGCCCGACTGGGTTTAACCCCCAGGCAAGACTGATATATGCAGCCGAGGGCTGATGATTTGAAGTTATTTATTTTAATAACCTGAAATTTTTTTTTTTGTTGCACATATTGGGGCCTTAGCCAACTGTAAAGTTGAGAACCCATTAAATTTGGCAAAGGTTATTCCATTCAAAACCCGTTTCATTTAAAAGGGGGCGGTTTTTAGCGCGCCGACTGCTGCCCGCCGGATAGCTACCCTGCCCCGATCGCCACACGCTGGTGACGTACACAGGAAAAAAATGGCCACGCCTCCCGGCCCCGAACATTATCTCGATTGCTTTTTTTAACCAAAAAAAGTCTAAAAAAAAACCAAACCATCTTAAACCTAACCAAACCTAAATAAATCTAAACAAGCCCCTTTAATTAACCCAAATATAACCAAAAACTTAAGTAGCCTAATAACCTGTATTTTCATATAAATAAAAGGTAAATTTTTGGTTTAAATTAAATTTGGTTTAGGTTTTTATTTAGGGGGTAAATTTTGGGATAGGGTTTGGGGTTAAGTTTTTTAGACTTTTACAATTTAGGTTTAAATAAACGAAACCCACGATAATGTTTTCCAGGGAGGCCCCTGGCCCCGTTTTCCTGGTTACGTCATCTGCCGTACGTGCGTAACGTGGCAGGGTAAAAAGTCGGCGTTACACCGGGCTTTGGAAGGTTTTTAAAAAGTTCAGCTGCTTTGTCGGCCCGCTTGTGGCACTATCAGCGCAATTGCCACTTGTGGCATATTCAAATGCTAAGGGCCTGCTTTTGGGGTTTTTCAAATGCTAGTGGCCTGTTTTGGCACTATTTGAGCAAAACGGGGCCTGTTTTTGGACGAACAGTTGTGGTAGGCCCGCTTTTGACACTATTTGGGTGCAAAAACGGCCTGCTTTGGGGGCGATCAGTGTCTGTTGGCCGCTTATGGCACGATTTAGAGCTATGTTGGCCCCTTTGTGGTCAGAGTGGCAATAGTTTTGGGTTCGGTTTGCCCACACAGATCGACACAGAAAAAAGTAACGTAACGACACAGGGCCCCGGGGGGCAAACATGAACGCACAAATTTTCGGTCCGCAGCAGGCCGATAACTCATTTCGGTTTTCCGCTTAATGCCAAATGCCCTTTTTTGATTTTCCGACACTGATTTTATGCCGGCCCGTCGACAAGTTTTTGGGAGTATATCAGTAGGGTATTGTTAATAGTGAGTATGGTGAAACTGCATATTTAGCCTTTAATTGTAACAAAAGTTGTAACTCATTCAATTTCATCTGATTAAACCAAATAAATAAAAGGTATTATATTTTACACTAGGACCAGAATTCCCTACACAATTGGGAGTATGGTTTGTTTACCTTATTGTATTCTAGGAAACTTTCTCTCAATGAGCTTCCATCGCAAATAAATACTTTTGGAGATATAATATAACATGCTATTTTTCGGGAGGAGAGAGACAAGTGTTTATGTGCGCCTCACTCTTCTTCCTCTTGTGACCTGCATCGCCTCTGTTCTTCTCTTGCCGCGGACACTTTTTAATGAGGATTTGGCTTTAGTTAGGTAAAAACGTGGGGTTTAGGTTAGTGAATGTAAAGTAGGATTAGGTTAGTTAATTTTCATATCTCCCATATGTTACAGGGAGTTTCGTACACAAGTTGTTTCGTACCCAGGTTTTGTTCGTTGTTTCGTACACTGATTTTGAGTTTTGCGTACATACGTGATGTCGTTTCGTAACTCTAGTAGTAAAGTTCAACTCTGAGCTGAGTGTACGAAACGACTATGGTTTCATATAGACTACGAAACAACTTTCGAGAAATTCGCCTAACCAAATTAACCTAACCTAGCCAAATTTAACCTAACCTACCGGGGGCTTGACCCACCGATAACCTAACCTAACCAAATCCAATCTAACCTAACCTAACCTAACCAAGCCTAACCTAACCAAATATAACCTAACCTAACCGAAACAAATCTAACCTAACCTCCTAGCGGGGGGTTGGGAGGTTCTCGACACTTCGATCATCATTCTGTGAGGATCGTCAGGTTCACACTTCTCTGGACTCAGAAGAAATCCAATGAATTTTCCCTACATCTAGGGAATTTTTTCAATACACTAACTCAAAACTATGTGGTTGCGACGCATATTTTGTACCCCAGCCAAATATCCCATATTCCCCCAGGTCCCAAGCTTGTTTTGTGGGAGAGGGAGAGTATGGGCAAACATTAGAATAATACCGGAGTGTATATGAGATATGAAAATTAAACTAACCAAACCCCACCTTTTGACTCACAAACATAACATAACCTAATCCCAAGCTTCAACATCATAACTAAAGCCAAATCTACATGAAAAGAGTGTCCGCGGTAAGGAAATAAGGCGATGCAGGTCACAAGAGGAAGAAGAGCACGTAAACACTTGTCTCTCGCCTCCCTATAAACAACTTGTCATATCTCAAAGTAATGATTTTTGACGGAAGTTCATAGAGAGAATGTTTCCTAGAATCCAATAAGGTAAACAGAAACCACACTCCAAATTGTGTAGGCATTTCGGTCCTAGTGTAAAACTAATACCTTCTTTTCCGCCTTAGGTCTTGCTAGGAGGTATTTGGTAAGGTTACAGTGAGGTTAGGTTAGTAATATTAATTAGGAGGTCCGGGGGTGGTCATTTAGGGGGCATGGGGATGTTGAAGGCGGTATATATTTCTACCCAACTTTATAATTACGTTTTAGAGGTATCTGAAGGGGTATTTGGAGGTATGGAGGCGGTCGTCTGGAGGAATAAAGCCCCACTAATACGGGCGGGTAAGACTCTTGAATTTTACCTACCCGTCTAATTGTAACAAAACTTATAACTCATTAAATTTCATCTGATTGACCAAAGAAATAAAATTAATTTACTGGCGGGAGCACAATTTTATAAGCACGTCTCACGTGTAATATATGAGGGTCAGAGGTCTCTGACATAGGTCAATGTAAAGACGCCATCACCAAAACATAACCTGATATTGTGCAAAATAACAAATTCAATTCTATCTGATTCACCAAAGAAATAAAATATTGAACAGTGCGGCGGGAGCACAATGATATTCGAAATATATAATCACGACGCTGTAATACTTACGAGGGTGCGAGGCCTCTGATATAGCTCAATGCAAAGACGCCATCACCAAAACATCCAATGTATACATACTATTATGGAAAATGGTCCCTAAAGCAAAAAATATTGGACGAAAAGGCAAAATACACTCACCTCGGGGGGTGGAGGTGCCTGGTGCTGTCTGCTGTGCTGCGAACTTCGATGGTGTTTTGAAAATAATATATTTGACTTATTTTCTATGAAAAAACTTGCCATACACATATTTACCGTCGCAATAGGTTTTCTATCTCATGACATGCCTAATAGTTTTGTAAAAAGTATAAACTGAATGCAAAAAATATTGATCGCCCGGTGAGAGGGATGTCTCACCAGAACTCATGTTCGCCAGGCTATTCCAATACTTCTCCTCCGCCAGCCCTGGCGGAGCAGCGCCTGGCGGAGCGCTCGTGACGTTTAAAAGTAAGAAATCACTGAGGGCCTGGCGAACGCTTTCGCCAGCACTGGCGAAAGATTTTAAAAGTACGGCCCTTAGGCCCGTATCAAGAGTCATGATGAATGTCGAGCGACGAACGACGATCGCCTGAGGAAGAGTACCATAAAAGGGATATTTTTCAGAACGAAGAGCAACGACGACTTTCGTCACAGCTCTTCGTTCTGAAAAATATCCCTTTTATGGTACTCTTCCTCAGTCGTTCGTCGCTCGTCGCTGGACCTTCATCATGACTCTTGATACGGGCCTTAAATTTTGTTTATGCGAGTATTGCCATGAAAACCATCAACTGTTTTTTTTTTTTTTTTGCGAATATTGACATAACTATAATTAATGCATATATACACCTCTATCTATCTAGGTATCTCTGACGCCTCGCTCCCTCCGGGAGCGTCCCCCAAGGGGATGGCCACAGCAGAGCCTCCACCTCTCTCTATCCAGACATTCCCTTCTTTCTTGTTCTAGCGCTTGGCCTATACTAACACCTCTTTCACACAAGTACTCTTTTACCTTATCCTTCCACCTCATGCACAATAGTTTTTTACCTGTTATAAATGATGACTGTTGCATACTGTTATGTGGGCCAACTTCATCTCTAGTTTCAATGATGATGACTTCACCTGCTGGTTCTTTAGGTAGGACATCATCAGCATCTGGGTGTAGGTCAAGTGTTGCTGAAACATAGAAATCATTGCATAGTTATATAACCTATTTTTCCACTGTTAGCTTACATATATTGGTTACGATGCTTAACAAAATATTAAAACAAACCCATCCATTTTCCTTAATATACATTTTGCTGTAATCTAACCTCATAATTGGGTTCAGTAAATGTGTAACCATATTGTAAATCACATTTTTACTGAAAATAAAAACAAGCGAGGCCTGATTTTGGCTTTTATGGGGGACAGCTCTTGGCTGCTGCAGATGAACTTTATACTCGAATTAGGTCAACAACCTCAGCCTGGCTCCTCCCATGGCCATCAACAGATATCATAAAGAGACACAATAATTAAGTTAGCACGAAATATGGTTAGGTTCTGTAAATTAGATACGTAATTTAGCTCTATGCCCCTCACTGTGTACTCAGAGCAAAATGTAGTTTGCCCCTCACCATTAGGAAAAGTAGAAAATTTGATTAACATTTTTTGAAAGTAGCATGTGTTGTGTTAGGTGAGTTAGCATGATCATGATAGAATGTTTGGTGGTAATAATGGACGAGAGTTTCGCGGTCGTTTTCAGAGACACCAACTATTTTTTTTTGGGCCTACAATAGGTGCTTGTTCTAATGATGCTTTTTTATTTTGCGAAAAAAAAGAAAAAGAAAAAAAAAATTTAAACCTAAGTTAACCTTACAGATTTTAATGAAATCTAACCTAACCTTAAAGGTTTTAATAAACCTAACCTAACCTTATAGTTTTAATGAAACCTAACCTAACTTTAACCACAAAGTATACTTTTTTTTCGCAAAATAAAATTATCTCCATTACAACAAGCACCTATTGTATGCCAAGAAATAATATTTGGTGTCTCTGAAAACAACCGCGAAACTCTCGTCCATTACAACCTGTTTGGTGAGAGTAATACCACAATTAAATGATCATCGGAGGTGTGGAGATAAGGGACCTGTTTACCCTAATTAATTCATACTTCCACCTCATTCACAATAATGTCTTACCTTTTAAAGATGATAACTGTTGCATTCTGTAATGTGGGCCAACTTCATCTCCATTTTCACTGATGATGACTTCAGCCACAGCTTCTTGAGGTAGGACATTAGCAGCAGCAGGACAAACTAGATCACTGCCACCTGTTACTTGAACATTATTTATTTGCCAGGTATTTGATGGCCTTTTATATGAGAGTTTCTTGACCCAGTCATTGTAGGCAAACAATTTTGGATCAGGATGCGAAGAGGATGGGCCATTTCCAATCCAGTTAATGAAATGCCTAGAACAGATAGCATGAAATCTTGTAGCCTTCCATCCTCCACTACGTCGACATCTATTTTCCCATAACTTTCTTCGTTGTGGTTCTTTCTTTGCTGACGGAAATTTCACCCAGCCTTTGACTTCAACCATACATGGATGTTTCTCTACTTTTTTTCTTGAATCAGACTTGCAGTCTGCCACAGCACATACAAACACAGTCATCGTGACGTGCCTGTATGTTATTGTTTACGGACCGCTCGCACAGCTTAAACTGATAATCGTGCACCTGGCAGCGTGACAGGCTGCGGCGTAAGGATGCCACCTGTTCATAATGTATGCCATTATTTCAATAGTTATAGACAATGACATGTGTTTTCCTTTCATGAGTTGGCTTAATATAGTCTCTTGTTGTACTTCATTGGCATGTCTGTAAGAACTGACTGTTTTAACATTGTAACAGGCCTCTCTATTGGTATTTGTTAAATCTCCTTCTATTTTTATTTTTTTCACTCAACGATGACATTCTTTTATTAATATTAGAGTATGCATATTATGATATACATTGGATACTAAAAACTTCATTGAAGTACTGCATCAGCTGATAAACAAAACAATACAAATGCCTAACTGATTACTTTAAAGCGCCTTGTCCTCATTTCTGAGAGACGACACTATGGCCACCTGGCGAGAAGTGAGGTGAACTGCTAACAGTGATACCTCGAATTGTCCGGCGTTCGATCCCCGACCCCACTCATTCCCGAAGATTGTTCCACTGTGAAATTCGGGCGGTACTGTCCCCCTTGAGCAAGGGGATGGGGGTGTGTGGTGTGTGAGGTCCCAGCATTACCCAAAGATCGGTAATAATAATGAGATATTTTAGGTGTTCGTTTTCATTGTTTATCCATTTCAATTCTTACTGTATTCTTTATGGGGACTAGCAATTCTAGCGATTCTAGCTAGCGGGATTTTTGTTACTTCTTATATTTTTCCCTGTGCCATTCCTTTTTTATTTAAAGAAAAATAATTTGTCACCAAGATTTCCTTTCGTCCTCCGTCCGAGACCACTTCGCTTTACGTGGGGAACATTTATGATGATGATTTGGCGTCACAAGACATAGCTACTACTGATGAAGCACACGGCGTGACAGTTCATATCAGTTTTGGCAGCGGAGGAACCAGAAGGATTGTTGGTGAAGGACGGGAGGGTGAAGAGACAACTTGCTGATAAGTATTCGTGGCCTCATCTAGGAACATTATCACTGATGGGTTATTATACTCAATGCGTCATCGGTTTGTCTAGCTCATGGGATCCTTGTCTCGACGGAATTACTTTTCTTACACTCAATTCTGCGACTCTTCCCCATTTACTTCATCCTTGTTCGATATAACATGTGAGTAAACAGTATATCTGTGTGTGTGTGTGTGTGTGTGGTAAGGTACCTCAGTTAAACGCTCGTTAATGAAGTGAAAAAATAGGAACAATAACAAATTTTCTGGTGATACTTTTCCTTTCGCTTTCCCCGCAGCGCCTCGAGATTCGCCTTAAGAAAGGGTCTTCACAGTGTGTGTGAGGTTCCGGGGATTGTATTACGCTTGCTTCCCTGTTTTTGTTGTCCCGACAGTACTCAGCAAAGAAGTTTTCTCTGCAGTGTTTGTCGAAGGAAAGTATTGTGTGTGCGTAGTAAATTACATTTCTGGGCCACTGTTGCCTTGTCTCGGTCTTGTTCCTTCAAAACACACACACACACACACACACACACACACACACACACACACACACACACACACACACACACACACATGCAAGGAACATAAACACGGAATTCATCCAACATCCACACGAACATGATGCAAAAGAGAGATGAAAAGAACAATTCCAGTAAAGCCAACGATCAATTTTTTTCAAAAAGAGAAGAGAAAATATCCGGAGCAAGGGAAGAAAGGCAGTTAGAAGCTCACCGGTCAAGGCTTTTCTCTAACGAATTTATTTCCTTCCCCTTAATTACTCCATCTTATCGTCATTCTTGTCTCCGTCCTTCTCGTCCTCAGCTTCCTCTTCTTTTGTCTCATCTTCTTCGTTTCCGTATCCACTCTCATAATTCTCTTGTATTGGTAGTCTTCGTATTTTTCATCATTGTGTTCCTTGCGTCTTTTCCTTTTTCTCCTCATTTCTCATTTTCCTCTTCTTCCTCCTCCGCCCACCACCATTTAAAAATCCCTTCACAGAACCCAGTAATGAAAAACCGAGGAAATGTTTTATCTGCCGATAAGGTTAAATCAACTGGGCGAATCCTGGAGACTTGCGATGAATTACCAGAAATCCAGTGTTGTAACCTTGAGGAGGAAGATAAAGGCGGTGGGGCAAGGGGGATGGGAGAGGTCATCGTGAGGATAATGGGATGGTTGGTGTTGGGGTAAAAGGGCAGGAACTGTGGTAGAATCAAGATGGCTTCCTTGTCTTTTCTTTATTCCTGATAAACAGCTCAAAGGACAGGATAACAAAATATTAAATGTTGGGAGAGGGTGGTCCAAACCACAAGGCGCTTTCTCCGTTTGCCCTCCTCTTCTTGCTGCTCCTCCTCGCCCCATCACCCGACATGGCGCACCTGGCGGTCCTCAACAAACACTTGTTCGAAGACGGTTCGAAAACAGTGATTCAATTATAGTTATGTATGTCATACAACCACACCTCCCCTAGATATTAGAGTACCTCTATAGAGAGTAACGCCACCCATTGGTCCTATGTTAAACGCTACTGGGCGCCATCTTGCTCCCCGGGGGCCTCCCCGTTCACTCTAGACCCGCGGAAGCTCTCAGGCATGACCTCGCAGTATATCATGTTATATATGTGTAACGCGAGAAAATGGGTTAATCCTGTGACTCACGAATGACGAAAAGTTTACATTGAGTGGTGAGAGTAAAGTATATATATATATATATAGCCAGTTATTAAAAATATAATTTTTCTTCACTCTTCAGTCCCCATTCATTTGGATATAGGTTTTCCTGCCATATGTTTATGGTCTCGTAGTCACTGGTGACGTCACGGGAAGAAGGTAAGAGAAAAGGGTAGACAGCCGCTCTCGTCTCTTTAAACCCCGACACCCGACTGAACGGTCGTGGGGTTTGGGAGTGTTTCCCCTGCAACCCTCAAGAAGTTATGTGAGTGACGGTGTACTTATAAGGATGTCTAGCTTTGATTAGTCCATGACAGACTTGTAACTTATGATATGTTATCGGGGGTTTGGTGCCTGGAACAGTGAGCTGAGCGGAGTGCGTGGTTGATACCCTGAATTGACCCACGTGTTTGGTGGCGGCGAACTTGTGTGTTGCTGAGTGGAGCGAGGTTGGTGACCAGCTAGGACACCAGTGTATAGAGCTAAGGCCCTATGGTAGCTCCTTTGTTTAGTTATGTAGATAGGTATAGTCCCTAATAACTGAGTATAGAAACTTTTGGTCTGTGTTTAAGCCCGGATGAGAAGTTAGTCTTTTTGGGTATTATTATTTCGAGTGAATTTTCGGTGAAACCATTGGAGCTGTGATGTAAATTACTGATCGTGATGATTATAAAGCAACCCTGTTAACGAGTCGTTCATTAAGTCCCAGTTATCCTCATATAATCTCTAAATCTTATAGATTCTTTTTTTTCCCACTTATTGTGGGTGGTGGCAGCGTAATCGCAAGGTTTGTGGAGCCCTTCAAATTAATATCTAGCCAAAAGAGGGGCACTACAAGTTGGTGGCAGCTGGTTCGGATCCATTTGAGGCTTCCCTTATCCACGTGCTAACTAATTCCTTTTTATTTATCAAGTGCCAGTGCTCAGTGATCACATCCATGTACTGGGTAGCGCTAGTTGGTCATAGTCAGGTCCCTCAGACCGTGGAAGTAGATGATCCTAACGTAACAGTAGATGTTTATAGAGCGCCAGCAGGCAAGATTAGAACCTTTTTATCAGATGATAGATTGAACGGAGTTTTGCAGAAAAAATTAGAGCTAGTTATCCTATGGTTAGGCAGTAATGACATCAAAAAAGCCAGTAAGGTGGGAGACATAGTGGGAAAGATTAGGAAGGTAGTAGAAGCCTTACAGGCAGCGTGCCACTGTGAGATAAGGATTTGCATGATAGAACCAAGGATCATAACAGACCATTACGCTAGGAGGGTTGAGCAAGAAACATACGATAAAATAGCTAAAGCGATAAATAACAAATCGAACACTAAACTAACTCAGTATAGGAAATTAAGCTTTAACGCCAAACCATATGCACAAGACATAGCGCATGATGGAGTGCACTTTAACAGAATGGGCAGGAGCTTTATATACGAGAAACTCGTAAATGTAATCATGCACAACTACTAGGCGTGGGCTGCAGTGCAGGCTTTAGGAGGCCCGGGTTACCCACCATAGAAATTATAAGAACAGCGTATGTCAGTGTTGAGGCTTTATAGACGCCCCGGCAAGTAAGCAACTTCTACTGGTTGTCGTGGCTATAATAGCCACCTTAAAAAGCCCAACACTAGACCCAGTAATAGTCATCATTGAAATTAATTTTTTTCGAGATGGAGGATTTGATTAATTTTTCGGAGAATGGAGCAGAGGGTTTGGACAAGATATAGGAAGGAGGAAGTAGTGACACCCAAGGAAGACGATACCATTTCAGAACAATACGAGCGGTTAGATAGGATGATTAAATTAGAACAAGAAGTGGAAAGAACGAAAATGACTCTTGAGTTATTTTTTGAGAATAAGAGAGGGAGAAGGATGTCAGGAGACCATTTGAGGTCATTGGTAAAGACTAGAGATATACGAATGCTGAACCTCAGGATTTGCAGGGAATCGAACCCGAGGGAAGATTGAAAATGTTCTTTTCCAAGTAGAGAGTTGTTCAGAGGATTTCGAGGAAAAGAGGATCCATATGTCAAGAGTGGACACACCGTTAGCGTTATACATACATAAAATACCCTAAGTAAGATCAATTTTAAATCATGGGACTTCCTAACTTATTGTTTATATGAAGAACTAACAGACAATAATGTCGACAGGATCCTTAACAGCATTCTGAGGTAAAGTATGATTGGCTGGAAGATCCTCAAGATTTCGCAACTAAACTTAAATGTAAATACGCCATTTTGGAAGCAAAGTCAAAAAAATCCAGGAGAAATTCCCCAGGGATAAGATCATAAAAACAAAACTGATGAGGGGATACCAAGTCAAAGTAGGGAGAAATTCGAGTTTTTCATGGATGAACAACCCCACTGAGAAAATTCATAGAGAGAGTGGAGACCGAGAGGGCAATAGCAATCGGAAGAGAGACAGATAGGATATACGCGGTAAACAGAACCTACAGCTATCAGAGATAACACCCGTCCCTAGAGTACTCTTCCCAATAAGCAGGAACAGCCCAGAGGAACTGTCAGCCAGTCAGCCCAAAGTAAAAGAACTGCGAGCACGATGGAAGGAATGGAGAGGAAATTACAGATTTGAGAGTAGGTAAAGACCAGAAGATACCCAGTTTAGATTGGAGAAGGACTCCCAGACTTTTTTGTCCCTACTGTAAAATAAACAACCATCAGCCGAAGACTGGTCGAAGGAAGCCAAGTAGCAACGCTTGTTTTGTTGCTGGAGAGTAGGATGTAGGAGAGGCAGTCCGAGTTGTCCTGGGGGGAAAAGTGTTCTCCAGGTGACTAGTTAAACATCGATGTCCAAAACCCCTTTTAGCCATTAATGAATAACCACGTCACAGAAGTTTTATTAGACACAGGAAGCGAATATTCACTATAAAGAAGATAAGATAAGATAAGATTTTCATCCTATCTAGACACTTTGCAAGTACCAACTACAAGGTTATTGACTATACAAAGCGCCGCCACGTCAGCACGAACTAGGCGGACTCGAACCGCTGACCGAATGCACAGGGACGCTGCCCCATTGCAAGCTCACGTCTCTACCAACCTTGCCACCCTGACGGGCTTATAAAGAAGAGCGCAGCATTAAACTTACCACTTAAAATAAGAACCCACAGTAACATCCCTAGTTTGACAGGCATAACTGGCAAGGAGTGAGAATCTTAGGTCAAGTGAAAGTAAAAATAACCATAGGAGCAGATAGAACAATAGAAGTGTTAATGTCAGTAGTGCCAGACCATTATTATCATCCACCCAAGCCCTGGTAGGATGAATATAATAGGACTAGAAGAAATTACTATAAATTACAAAAAAAAAAGGTCATGTGGGCTAACCTAACTTACCCGTTAAATTTTTGTTGAACACCGATACGGCACCATAAGAGCAGTTAAGAGCATGGATTTGCAAAGATGAAGCGTCTAATCAAGCCGGCATATAAAATACAGCAAAGCGTGACCATAAGACAAGAAAGAACTCAATGGTTAGAATTACCAGTGGACGAGGTAGAGGGAACCATTCTCGTGGTTGACCCTAGAAAAGACGACCAAAATATAGCACCTATGTGTGTCCAGGTTACAAAAGAAAGGACCATCTTTCTACCAATAGTTAATAACGTAAGGACAGTTGAAGTTACGTTCTGGTACATTTTTAGCCAGGTATGGAGTAGTAAACTCAAAAAAAATTCAAGAGCAGCAGGATACGGAAGGACCACGCTGTCTCACCACTAGAATGAGTAACGCTATGTTACCCCCCAGTGATGCTAGCAAAGGTAGGGGACTCGACAGGAACGAATACAGGTTATTCTGGAAAAGGGAGATTGAAGCACCTAAGTGGACAGGAGAGAAAACCATCTTTTCGCCTTGATAAAACAACACCATAAATGATTATCTTAGATGAAGGAGAACAGGCCCACTATAAAAACTGAGCCAGCTCATTTTCCCAGGTGTTAGATCCAAAACCTTTGTGAGGAGTCAAATATAGGTATCCGGAGAAAGCCAAGGATTTAATAGCTAAAATATTGAGAGAAATGGAAGAGAAGGACATAATAAAAACACTCCACAGCTGCGTGGTTAAGTCCTATAGTATGGTTAACAAGCCGAATGGGGAAAATAGGATGTGTCTCGATTATAGGAAAGTGAATCAACATTTAGCCACTGATATACACCCCCTACCCAAATTGGAAGAGCTAGTAGAGTCTGTAGCGGGCTATGAATACTATGCCACCCTAGATATGAAAGATGCATATTATCAAATCCTGTTGGATGAGAGAGTGGGATATTTAACAACTTTTAGTGAAGGAATACCCTTATATAGGTTCAAAAGACCCCTTCGGATTGAATTGCGTGCGGAAATTTTCTCTCGCAAGTTAGCCCAGGTTTTAAACCTTTACTGAAAGAAAAACTGGCTTAAAAATTATCTGGATGACATCATCCTGATCCCACCCAGTTACGGGGTTTCTTGTTGGAGAGGATCGATAGGTTATTTGAAAATCTGTTTTAAATTTGGGAATCAAAAAAAAATTTTGTCCAAATGTAAAATAGGGCAAAGAAAAGTTAGTTTTTTCTAGGACATGTAGTGACCAAGGAAGGTTACCAGCCCAACCAGACAACACAGAAGCCGTAGAGAAATGAAACCCCCCCTAATATCAAGGAAACCAGAAGATTTCTGGGAATGGTAGGTTTCTATAGGAGGTACATAGAAGGATTCGCTAAAAAAGCTGTGCCGATCACTAATTTGACTAAGAAAGAATACCCATTCGAATGGTCAGAGGATAAGCCGGACGGCATTTCAGATACTAAAAAATATACTGACTAGTGCTCCCATCTTAACTAAGGCTAATATCAATAAACCTTTTGTGTTGGATACCGATGCTAATCAAACCCATGTAGGAGCAGTACTAATGCAGTATAATGAACAGGGCAAGGCCCAGGTAATCTCTTACTTTTCCAAAAAAAATTAAGCCAGTTGAAACGCGATACTCAGCAACAGATAGGGAAGCCCTAGGGATAGTTTTAGCCTGCAGACAGTTTCATCATTTCCTTTTGGGGGAAACCAAAGTTATCATCAGGAACAGACCACCAACCGTTAGTGTCAGTGCTTAAACAACGAACCAAGTCACCTAGGATGAACAGGTGGATCTTAGAAATGAGAGACTATAGGTATCAAATAGAATATAAAGCAGGGAGAAAGAACACTGTAGCAGACAAGCTTAGTAGACCAGTAAGAATAATTCGATGTCGAGTAGAAGAAAGATGGTTAGGAAAAACTAAAGAAGAAATCAAGGAAATGCAACGAGAGGACCTCAGATGGAGATAAATGATAGAGTATCTAGAAGGAGGAATACCCAGATCTAAATATCCCAGAAGTACTTTAGATCAATTTGTGATAGAAGAAGGAGTTTTGTATTTAACTAAACAGCAGTTAGATAACAGTGTACACTACTTATTGGTTTTGCCTAGTGAACTGAAGCAAGCGGCCATGGAATTAATTCATAATAAGGAATCAGGTCATTTAGGGCAAAGGAAGTCAATAAGTAAAGCAGAAGGATACTATTATTGGCCCAACTTAAAAACGGATGTGAGAGAGTATGTGAGGAACTGTTTAAACCCGTCAACAGCATAAGGGTAGTCGTGGCTCCAACAAACAATGGCAAGAATTACCGTCATAGGTAGACCTCTAGAAAGGATAAGCATAGACATAGCCGACATGGGAAAAGGATACCGCTATGTATTAACTATTACACTGGGGAAAAATTTGAAAAAAAAAAAAATTGTTGAGTTAGATTTTTGAGTTATTTTAGACTACAATTGGATGCTTTATTCAAATCTGTAGTCGTTTTTTTCTAGCACTCAAGTTTTTTCTTTCCACAGCTTAACCCTCCAATAAGCCAAAATCCACTTGTGAGCTGTAGTAAAACTTCCCAACAAAGCAATTTTTGTTGGGGGCAGTCCCTATTTGGGCCTCGGTTGTCTTCGTGAAGAATATGGGGATGTAAAAGAGTCATTGAGTTATTGCAATATGACAAACAACCCCAATTTGGGTATCTGTGTTGACCTTTAAATGGTGTCCTTCCTTCTTTGGTTTAACAAGTGGATAACAAAGTATCCCGCTTTCTCTGTATGTGGGGTAGCAGAGCTCGAGAGAAGATTGGGTTCAGACAATGGCCTCCGAGATCTGATCTTAAACCTGGAGATCCTAGCATTGTACAATGAGCCCCTTGTTTACAGAAGAAAATAATTTCCCACCTCTGACATAAAACTAGGTCTCATGAAAACAATTTGTAAAGCATTGTCACTGATGGCGACTGTTTGAAGACATCATCTTGGCTTTCCTGGACTGTCAATTGAAAAAATCAAGGCGGTGTGTTTGATGGTCCAAAAAAAATTTGACAGCTAAACAAAGATGAACATTTCAACGGTAACTATGTCCGCCCTTTAAAAGAAAGCTTGGCTATCATTCAAAAGGGCGTGTCAGAACTTTTTGGAAATACACGTGCAAGTAATTACACAGAAATTGTTCAAAACTAGGAGAGCTACAAAGCGCTGGTTGCAACATATATTAAAGTACATTTTTGCATAACCATCTTGCCAACTTTCCGGAAAACTTTGCTGCAAAGCGAGAGCCCAAAGGGGAAAGTTCACCAAGAAATTTTAAGGTTATGGAAACCCACGTTACAGGGGGAATGGAAGAGTCCCTTAGGGGGTGGCATTGTTGGACATCACAACGGATTTGTCCTCAAGTTGAACACTCAGCAAAGCTATAAACGTAAATTTTTACCTTAACCTGCACACAATTTTAGCCTATCCTTTCTAAAAAAATGATAATGTTAAATAAACATTCTATTCACTATTTCTTTCATTTTTTATTGTATGTTAACATTTGCGACTTTTTATAAAATAAGCCCCTGTTACTGTTATGGACAGTATTTTTTATATTTTTTTTAAGAAACGAAAATCCTACAGTTTTAAAAACTTGACGTGATAGAGGAAAAACTGAATCGTTTTTGGATTCAGCCACCCAAAAATTAATTAATAACAGTGTCGACCAATCAACAAAATTTGTTCCCAGTGTTATAGATCATTATATAGGTTACTGTGTTTTATAAATTAAGAGCTAGGATGACCCAGGAAAGTATGTAAGAGTTTCAGGAATATATTTGTTATTTGAGCACCCCATACTTTGTGTTAGATAACGCTAGGGAATTTACTTCTCAGCAATTTTAAAGAATTTGATTCATGTGAAAAAACAGTTAGGATACACCACGCCTATCATCCACAAGGTAATAGTTTCTCTGAAAGGATGCCCCCGAAAATGGAAAAACAATTTTTCTCTACCCGTGCAAGGGTTATCCCATAGAGGCCCAGTTATCTTTTTAGAACCCAAAGAGTGCTGAATAGTGCAGTGCAAAAGAACAAGGGTACCCAACCTTTCTATGCTTTTTTTTCGATACGCTTAAGGTTGATTAGTGGAGTTACCAAAATTTATTCAGAGGAGGAAACAGAAGTGGCACACGAAATTTATCATGAGAACAAATTGGAAAGAGGTTAAAAATGGCGGGGGGAAAGCTAATGTGGAAAGGAAAACGAAAGGTTGGAGGAAAGACGAATTGGCGTGGTGAAAAGAGAACGCTTTGGCCGGGCACAACGAAAACTCTCGGAAGTGTTTGAGACGTAACAAATAGTGGAAGTATTGAGAGATGGTGGTGCATATGTGTTAGGGAAAATATATTGACGTGTACGTGTACAGAGAGCGGCCGAACAAATTAAACAATTATATAGGACGGATGGTGGCTGTTGGAGGCAGCAGAAGTAGTAATATTTGAGGAGGGAACTTGAACACCACCATAAAAGAGGGGGGGCCAGTGAGGATATTGTGAGGAAGTTAAAGACAGATATAAGAAGTACTCTAGTGAGAAAGATATATTTTGATGAAAGTCCCTGACCAACTTGTAAAGGTTAGAGAATGGTTATTTAGAGGGCCCTGCATAGAACACTATACATAGACACGCAAAGGATTAGTCGACCCGAGGATGTACCGGTCTGAGCTTTGCCGTTGGGGATTGACGCAGGAGTGTATGCCTCAAAAAGGAGGTGAGCCTTATCCTAATTCGGAAGGGTATGGAGAAATCCAGTCCCTGATTTCTCCCTACTGCCTATGCCTAGGTTTAGTGGGGTTAAAGGAAACAACATTAAAACTAGAGGATGAGTTTCAGTTGCGAAATTATAGGCTTCGGGCCTAAGTAAGTAGGAGAGTGAAGTGAGAAGGTTGAGTAAAGTTTTACATTTGATTATGTATCCCCAACTGGCTAAATCTGCTCTTGGTGAGGAGGTGAAGAAATTAGAAGCAATCCATAATATTGGTTTTGTAAAGTCATTTGAGAATTGTAATGTCCAACTATACTTTTTCTTTGGGGGATAGAAAACCAATATGTGAATAAAAGGAGAGAGTTGATATGTGATATTTTTGTTGTACTTTTCTTGTTTCTAGGATATCTGGTAGGATATGTGATGAAGGATGAGGAAAATAATTTTTTAGGGGGGTGAAGAAGCCAAAGTCGCAGAAATGGGTTAATCCTGTGATCAGATGGGCGAAAGTTAACTGAGTGGTGGGGAGTAAAGTAATTATATATATATATATATATTATATATATATTAATTATATATAAAATATATATATATATATATATATATTATTATATATTCATTTTAAATATAATATTTTTTTCATCTAGTCCAATTTTTGATATAGGTTTCCTGCCATATGTTTTTTGGTTTGTAGTCACGGTGACGTACGGAGAAGGAGAGAGAAGAACAGCCGCTCCGATCTCTTTCAAAACCGACCCGGTGGAACGGTTTGTTGGTGGGGGTTTCCCCTGCACCTCAAGAAGGTATGTGAGTGCCCGTGTATTATAAGAGTCTAGTGCTTGAAAATTCTGCAGACTTTAACTTATATATTTAGGTTGGTGCTGAACAGTGAGCTGAGCGAGTGCGTGGGTGATACCCTGAATGACCACGTGTTGATGGCGGCGATACTTGTGGTGCTGAGGGCAGGTTGGGACCAGCTGGACACCAGTGTATAGAGTAAGGCCTATGGTACTCGTTGTTTATTAGTAGATAGGTTAGTATCAATACTGATATAAACTTTGTGTTGTGTTAGCCCGGGTGAGAGTTAGCTTTCGGGATTATATTTGAGTGATTTTCGTGAACATTGGAGTTGATTGATTAGATGTGTGATATAAAGAACCTGTTAACGGTCGTTATTAAGTCCAGTTTCATCATATATTCTCTAACTTTAGATTCTATTTTCCACTTATGTGAGTGGTGGCAGTATCGCCAGTTGTGAGCCCTTTAAATTAACATTAGCAAAGAGGGGCACTACAATATATAAAGATCGATATCTTCGAATGTTGTTTATAAGAATCACATAAAACCAGTAAAACACGCAAATAGATGCCATTATGAGACACTGAAGAATATGCATGAATTTAAAATTCACTTTAACTCGATTTAAAATTTTGTGAGACAACTTTTTAAATGGAGCATATAAATAGAAGCGGAATTTTATTAGCTTTCCATTTGATATATTTCGTTTTCTGATAAATGAATTAGCACCATGTAGAATTAGCGTTGACTAAAAAAATAGCATCATCAATCGGGGTAAGCATTATCTTTCGCCGCGCCGCTCACCTATGCTTGCTCTCCCTCTTCCTCCCCTCTCCCTCTCCATATATATATATACACGAGTATATATATATATATATATTTTCTAATAATAATATCAGCGAAATTGTGGTGTCTGTGTGTGTGTGGGGTTTTTGTGTTGTGTGTGTGTGTTGTGTGTGTGTGTGTGGTATGGTTCCGCCCCCCGTGGCGGAATCGCATCATATGGCACAGTTTTGGAACCAGGTTGACCAGGGGAAGGTTTTGAAGCCACTTATGAGATGATCCGATCACTTTTATTTTTATTTTTTCATTTTTAGTAGCCTATTAGCGAGAATTGTGAAAACAAAAAAGTGGGATGCGAGAATTGAGGAAACCTTGATGTAGGGGGATGGGTAATGGGTGAGTGAATGGGTGGGTGATGGGTAATGGGGTTGGGGTGATGGTGAGGGGAATGGGTGGGGGGTGAGGGTTTGGGGGGTGATGGGGATGGGTGAGGGAATAGGTGGGGGGTGAGGGGTAATGGGTGAGTGAATGGGTGTGGTGATGGTAATGGGTGAGTGAATGGGTGGGGGGTGATGGGTAATGGGTGAGGGGAATGGGTTGGGGGTGATGTGAATAGGTTGGCGTTAAATACATACATTTCTGATCCATGATTTCAGGAAAGTTAGAAGGGGCCTATCTGGAGAGTCTGTGTTTGGGTGGGCCCGAACCCACCAATAGCCCCTCCGCAGGAGCTAGCCAAAAAGTCCGCCCGGGGAGGCTTTGGGCTAGTATAATATATATATGTGTAACTGTTGCATGATCGATATCCCTAACATGCACCGTGTATCGATACAGCATGTTGGCGGGTGTTGACGACAGCGACTCATCCCGCGGCGCTATTGCTGTATCGGTTAACAGCCTCCGAAATGGTACACTCCTTCCTGTCCGCGATTGTTTTTGAATGTTCGATGGCAGCGTTCCACGATTCCATTGCCAGATGCAACATAACGCACACCTGTACCGCATATTGACTCCCCACTTTTCTGGAAAATTTATAAATACTCTCTGCTCCCATTTCAATCGCCACACCCAACGCCAGGGAGTTGGCGTCAACCCACACAGTGGCTGCAGTACCTGACACATCCACAGTTCCCCGGCAGGGTCACACAGCCTCACGCGCCGCACAACATCATTCAACATCGCCTGCAGACCAGCATTCACTGTTCCTCATCCCATGTCCTCAGTGAGAGAAGTAATTCGTCGCTTGATGAACGAAACAGCGACCTGCAACTAGCCACACAGTAAGTGGCCGACTAGTAGCGTGTTTTCGCGGACCGTTCTAGCCTGGTCTAGACTGGCTCAGTCCTGGGCGGACCATGTTTCGCGAGGCGGACTAGCCCGGGCTAGCCCGGACTAGACTGGTCCAGGCGAGCGACCAGGACCGCTTTGGGCCGCTGTTGGAAGAATGGCGCATGCGCACTACAGTCAGGGGGAAAGACGTCCAGGAGCTTCTCGGGCTGCTGATAAGACATGAAACACCATAATAGCCGACCCCAGACTAAAGTAATTTCACGAAAAATTACGGTATTATTCTAGTGGTTTGCCCATACTCCCCCTCTCCCACAAAAACAAGCTTGGGGACCTGGGAGAATGCGGGATATTTGGCTGGGGTACAAAATAGCGTCGTAACCACATAGTTTTTGAGTTAAGGGTGTTGAAAATTATTCCTAGATCTAGGGAAAAATAGTTAGATTTCTTCTGAGTCCAGAGACATGTGAACTGATGATCCCTCACAGAATGATGACCAAAGTGTCGAGAACCCCCCCAACCTCCCGCTAGGTGGTTTGGGTTAGGGTAGGTTATATTTGGTTACGTTAGGTTAGGTTAAATTTGGTTAGGTTAGGTTTGGTTAGATTTGGTTAGGTTAGGTTATCGGTGGGTCAATCCCCCAGCTAGGCTAGGTTAAATTTGGCTAGGTTAGGTTTATTTTGGTTTGGCAAATTTCTCTGGATATAAGGAAATTACCCTAGCTAAGGAATTTTACCCCCTACACAACTCTTAAATTAGGGTGTTTCCGACCTCAGAACATAAGAACATAAGAAAATAAGGAAGCTACAAAGAGGTCGCGAGGCCTACACGTGGTAGTTCCTGTCACCTAAACACTACCTACATCCACCTTTCATCCCCATCATGAACCTATCCAGCCCTCTTTAAAGCCCCCTAATGACGCTGCACTAACTACCTGTCTACTGAGACCATTCCATTCATTCACCACCCTATTTGTGAACCAGTTTTTCCCTATTTCCTTTCCTAAATCTACGCTTTTCCAGCTTGAATCCTTTTACTTTGTTTTTACCCTGGTTAAAGCCGTAAGAATTTTTCCTACCTCTCCTTTATTAAATCCCTTTATCCACTTAAAAACTTCTATCAGATCGCCCCTACTCTGCGTCTCTTGAGTGAGTGAAATTTTTAATAACTTCAAATCCCCTTCTCATAACTAAAGTTACGCATCCCTTGTATCATTTTGGTAAATCCTTTTCTGCACTGTTTCTAACAAGGCTATATCCATCCGGTAATATGGAGACCAAAACTGAACCGCATAGTCAAAGGTGAGGCCTGACTAGAGCCAGAAAAATCTTTAGAATAACTCCACACTTCTACTTTTTAACACTTTGATAATGAATCCTAATACTCTATTAGCTCTATTTCTGGCCTCAATACATTGTTTCCTAGGTCGGAGGTCTGGGCTCACCCTCACTCCAAGATTTTTTTCACCTTCTGATCTTTTCAGCGATACATTGCGTATGGTGTATCTATTACCAGGGTTTTTTCTACCAAACATTCATAACGCTGCACTTATCAATATTAAATTCCATCTGCCACGGGACTCCCCAACTTATTAAGTTTATCAAAGTCTCCCTGCAATATGTTTACATCAGACTGTGATCCAATAATCCTACCTACCTTAGTATCATCAGCAAACTTGCTGATATCACTGCTAATCCCACTATCCAAGTAGTTGATGAAAAATAAAAAATAGTAATGGACCCAATACAGACCCTTGTGGAACTCCACTTGCCCACCAGTCCCCATTCAGTTTTAGAACCATTAATTGTAACCTTTGTTCCCTATTACTTAGCCAAGCCCCTGATCCAATGAAGAACCTTCCCATCTATTCCATGAGCCTAACCTTATCAAAAGAGTCCCCTCGTGGGTACTTTGTCAAATGCCTTACTAAAATCAAGATATATTATATCATAATCCTTATCATTATCTGCCCGTCTCATAACTTTCCTATAAAAACTCAATAAATTGGTGAGAAATGACCTCCCCCTTGGTGAATCCATGTTGTGAATCTTTGGCCTAACTATGTTTATCTAAGTGCTCTCTAATGTTTTTGCAATAATAGATTCCAATAATTACCCACCACTGACGTTAGATTACGGGTCGAAAATTTTGACTTTAGCCCTTGTCCCCCTTCTTAAATATGGGGAACAACTTTTCCCTTTTCCCTCCACAATAATGGCACGTCGCCCTATCTCAACCGATTTCCTAAAAAATGTGCACTAACGGACTCACTAACAACCTCCTTGCACTCCTTTAATACCCTGGGATACACTTCATCTGGTCCTGGCGATTAAAATTCTTCTTTTTATCTATATCCTCTTCCACCATTTCCCTAGTTATACAATATTTTTGAGTTTCTCCTCATCGCTTCCTTTAAAACATCGTTCACTATCAGTTTATCGTCTGTGTATCCTCCTCAGTAAAAACATTTAAGAAATAATCATTAGATTTTTACATATATCCTCATCCGTATTAAGACCTCACCCTTTTCCTGACCTTAAGGGCCCCAAAACTAATTACCTTGTCTTGGTTTTATATACCTGATCGAACCCCTTTGGGTCACTTTTCGCCTGTCCTGCTACTTTAATCTCTAATTGTTCTTAGAACTCGAGTAATTTCTTCACTGTCCTTCCCATCACGTGATACTGTTCTTTGCTTACCAATCCTGCTTTGAACCTTAAATAAATGTTTCTTTTTACTCCAATGTTGTGTTTTAAATTAGTGGTCATCCATTTTGGATTACTCTTTCGGACCTTATTTCCCTATAAGGAATATTTCTTTTCTGTCCGTCAATTATATTCCTTACAAATTAGGTAAAATTTCCTCCTCACCCCCGACCTCATTTCCCATGTCTAACCGCTCTAATGACCTCCTCAGCCCCGACCTCACTTCCATGTCTAACCGCTCTAATTCCCCCCAGGTCCCTTCCTAATCCTTCATAATTGGCCTTTCCAGCTGTCATCGCCCTGTCCTTAGCCTGGGAAAATTTCTTCCCCTCCATCCCAAAACCTCTTATTAAAAAACCTCCAGGTGTCTCTTAATCCTGCATAATTGGCCTTTCGAAATTAGGTATTATATGTTTATTGCCACTTAATTTTCCAACTTCCCCTTTTAAGCTAAATCTGAATTCATAATGGTCGCTATTATCTAACTTTCCACCGACCTCCACATCTGTAAAATAAATGTCTCTATTTGTCAGCAATAGTCTAAGAATATTATCTCCTCTAGTAGGCTCCCTGATTGCTTTAACTTAAGAAGTTATCCTGGATATATTGAACAATTCATCTGCGTCGCTGTCACCTATGATTAAATTCCCAGTCTATATTCTAAGATTAAATCTCCCACCACGCATAGTCGATTTTATCTGAGACCTTGTTTATTGCTTCCCAATTAGGAGTGAATCCTCTTTACATAAGTTTGGAGGCCTATACACTACACCCAAAACCATTTTCTCAGTTCCCTCCGTAACCTCTACCCCTATAGACTCTATGCTGTCATCTGTTTTATAAACATTATTAACACAAACACTGCAAGCATCTCTTGCATAAAGCGCAACATCTCCACCTCGCCTGCCCAACCCCTGTCCTTGTGAAATAACGTATACCCAGCTATCTCGACTTCCGGATCAAATACCTTTCGTGACATATCCAACCATTTTCCCGTTAATGCTATATATCAAAATCCTCTACACTATTTTTCCCCTCAGGAAAACTATCTTGTTAAAATAAATCCTACATTTTGGGATAGTAGACCTTCAAGCAACTCCTCTTTTCTTTTTTTCCAAATTTTTCCCCTTTTTCTTTAACTAAACCCCTCCTCTCTCTCTTCTACGAATCACTTTAGTTCCCTGCCTTCTGAAACTCCTCCTAGTGTCGCACGTTTCCCTTACTCGACCCCAGTGTCTAATCCCCCGGTTCTCTATCTTAAAAAGCCTGCAGTGCACGTACCTCCCTTTTTAAGGGATTCAGACAAGATCTGAACTCCTTTCCTTCGAAAAGTGCACCCCTTCCCTGCGGGGAGAGGTGGTTATGCCCGAAAAAGAGGTCCAGCCCGTCGACAAAGGCCAACCATTGGTTTGCAATGAAGTTTCCAGCCGGCAATTCAAAGCAATAGCCCTGGAGTACCACAAGTCGTCAACATAGCGTCTTGGAAGGACCCACACACCACAGGGAACCCACCCCTATCCCTAACCTTACCTACAGCTTCCTTTAACCGCCGTAGCAATTCCTCATTCTTACACCCCTCAACATCGTTTCCCCCCCCCAGCACTCAGGCAGACGATGGGCTTTTTCCCTTTATCCGCCATGCACTCAACTATCTTATCACTAACATAATCTATCCCCTTCCCGGGGTAAATCACCGACTTCATGCGCTCCTTCCCTGTCCCCAGAACCTGCTGTCGAGATGCCTAACTGGGCTGTCACCAACAACCAAGATTTTACCATTGGGTGAGGATGTATCGTCTACCGTCTTACCTCCCCTATCTTCCCCTTGCAGCCCCGAGAGTACCTGAAATGAGTTTCGTGCACACAACATGGTCATTGTTTACCTTTTTCTCCTTGGGCGTGCTCCATTATGCTCAACCACCTGCATCACCATTCCTTGGTGACTTACTAGAGACCACTCCTTTCGTAGTAGCACGAGGCACGTCTCCCCCTGGTACCCCTCCAGGAACATCCCTCGCATGTGCCCCTCCATTCACTCCCCCTCCACACGTAAGAGATCGTACCCTATCTCTTGCTTCCTCACCACGCTTTTCAAATCGTTTTACTCACTACGAAGTACCTTTTCAGGTCATCGATCGCCTCCAGAACAGACTCAAGCGCCACACCACACCTTTCCCACACTCGACCCTTCTCTCTCCCTCAACCCCACTTGCTCACCTCAGCCACCTTCACTACTACCAACTAACCCCTCCCCCACCACAGCAGAAGCACTCAGAGCCACTTCTCTCTCCGCCTAGACCAAAACACTCGCGGCGCTAAGCCCTTTGCAAGCTGACATCTTGTTTACGACGCATAATTTGTTACCCACCCGAAAACCCCGCATTCCAAAAGGTCCCCAAACTTTTTTGGGGACGTGAGAGAGTTATGGGCAAACACAAGAAATTATCAAAATTACAATATTCGCAAATTTTCTGGAAACTACATCTTGGGAAATTAATGTACCGTCCCAAAAACACTATAGTCGCCACTGCACTAATGTCATCAGGCGCCATTATAACGAATTTTTGCATCCAATACAGATTGTATATGCCATGAAGACATCTATAGTGTTATGTACATAATGTAAACTACTGTGCAGTCTCTTCAGTGGCACATACAGTCTGTAGTGATGTTAAAACTCGTAATATATGACGCCTGGCGACATTAGTGCAGTGGCGATGTAGATAGTGTTATTGACGGTAAATGAAAAGAGATTTCATCATCATACATTTTTTCATAGTCATCCCTGCTACTTGACTTCGCAATGGGGAGTCAAGTAGCAGGGATGACTATGAAAAATTATGCTGAACATTACGATATAAAAATTGTAGCAAAATCAAGCAATATTTTGTGTATTGATTACATTTTTCAGAACACTTTGCCATTACGTTATTTTCAAGGAATTATAGAAGCGCCAGTCAGTAGTAACACGAATCATTGAGACCACATTAATTGCAAGCTAAAACTTGCATGATAATAGGGCTAATAACACGTACTCCTCCATTAAAAGGCCTGCTATATAAGGAAATCCCCAGGTAGTGGATGCCAGTACCTATATATATGATACATGGTGGTTGTATAGGTTATATATAGTAAACGTTTGACATGGCTGCAACAGGTCTTGCAATATTGTGTTGCTTGGATTTTTTCTCCGTCCAGAGATTTTTAAACCTGACTCTCATCACACACAGAATGATGACCACGGTTCACCTTGCATATGCCAACTAGGAGTTTATTACCTTAGGTCAAATTAACTAGGAAATAGACGTCCACACTAAAGATGTGGAACGTGTCCAAGCTCGCACAGGTTCAAGTCAACTTTTTAAATACCCTTACCTAAAAATACTTCTATTACAACCTGACCTAACCCAACATAACCTTCACCATCCCCTTCTTTGATTTTTTTTACTTTTTACAAAGAAAAGAAAAGTGCTAACTTGTTCTTGAAAAAAGTTCTAAGAAAATGGTGTGGTGATGGCGGTGGTGGTGGTGATGGTGATGGTGGTGGTGTGGTGGTGGTGTGGTGATGGTGGTGTAGTGGTGGTGATGGTGGTGGTGATGGTGGTGGTGTGGTGGTGGTGGTGGTGGTGATGGTGATGGTGGTGATGATGGTGGTGGTGATGGTGGTGATGGTGGTGGTGGTGGTGGTGTGGTTGTGGTGGTGGTGGTGGTGGAGGTGGTGATGGTGATGGTGATGGTGATGGTGATGGTGATGGTGGTGGTGTAGGTGGTGGTGGTGGTGGTGTGGTGGTGTGGGGGTGGTGGATGTGGTGGTAGTGTGGTGGTGGTAGTGGTCAGTGTTGTAGGTCTCGAGACTGGTCTTGATCTCGAGACCGGTCTCGAGACCAGTTTGATGTGGTCTTGGTCTTGGTCTTGGTCTCGTTTGATGTGGTCTTGGTCTTGATCTTGGTCTCGAAGCTTCTGGTCTCGGAGTTTGGCTTGAGACCAGGTCGAGACCAGGGTTAAAAAGTGCATCGCGGCGTGGGGAAGGTCGGAATTTATTATCTATCATACACGGAGAAAAATCATGGCCGTTTCGATTCACGGCCCGCCATACAGCGTTGTACTGTCTATAGATACTGTCTGACTAGCTCTACAGCAGTGGTTCTTAAATTTTTTCCTGCAGCGGACCCCTTTTCATAAAGCAAATCATATGGCGGTCCCTTAATTCTGAGATTCCCCTTTACACTATCTCTTCAGTAAAATTTTTAAAAGGAGTTTTTTGGCTAGAATATACTAAAATCATTACTGAATTATTTATTAATGGCTTAACTTCAACTGAACTACATACGTTTTACCTCACATAGTATTATTTATTTCACAATTTACAATTTACATTTTTTCACACAAATTTCACTGAACAACAACCTTTCGTCCTCACATCTCGATCCTAATGGGATAATGGTACTGTTTTTGCTGATTCGTGATCCAAGAGATATCTGGCTCCATTCTTCTGAGCTTCAGTCGCATGTCGGGTTCGACATTGATCCGGTTACGCCTTTTTGTGTTAAGATCAACCAGTGTGGAAAATGCAATCTCGCAGTTATATGTTGTTGGGAACGGCAGCAAGTGCCTCAAAGCCAATTCTGCAAGTCCAGGTAGTCTGGCTGTACTTGAGCCCCAAAAAACCGTCAAATTTCTCTCCCTGATTAGTTGCTTAAGTGACTCATTTGTTGCAATTTCAACAAGGTTATCACCTCTTTTGATGGCAGCATAACACTGACCTTTTCTATTTCGGCTTGATCTGTAGCAAATGGATTTATAATCCACTCAAAGCTTGGTCTGGTTCTGGAAAATATTTTCCTAACTCTGAGTGAAGGCCTTGAATATGGACTATGAAACCTTGTGTTGTGTCACCATCTAGCTCTTCTTCGATAGTGAGAAGGAAGTCTGCTAAGATAGGAAAAGACTCAAAATCCTTGCGGTCAAGGCGGCCACACCATAACTCCAGCTTCATTCGTGTGCTCTGTATTTTGGCCTGCACATTAAAGATGGTAGTAGCTTTTCCTTGCAAAGCTAGATTCAATCCATTCAGTGTGCTGAAAATATCAGACAGGTACGCCAGTTTTGAGAGCCATTGAAGGTACGTTGTAGTCTCGGTTGTCCTTTTTTTGTTTAAGTGAGCCTGTCTTAAGCCACAGATCCATAGTCGTGGTACTGAGTAGACTAGTCTGCCTGGTAACTATCAATTTATCCTGCAAGTAACATACATTCTTATCACTAATTTATAAACTTCTGATGTTAAACATATAACGGTAGTACAATTGTGTTATAATTATAAAATAATTTAAAAACTTACAAATGGGTTACAAAAATGCGTATGTTGTCATAATCATCCAGATATTATCTTACCAATTTAATAAATCTATAAAGAGGAGCACAAGCGACTTCCTTCCTTCAGCAGCCTAACGTCAACTGGGCCAGAAGCCACAAAACACTTAAAGACCTTTTTTTGGTCGTTAGTCCAACGACGGAACCCACAGTGCGGAAAATTCGTCGATTTCGTCGTTAACGTGCACACTGGCCAACGACTGCTCAAGACCATATTACAGAGGCGAAGTCTCCAA
>JACEEZ010000178.1:0-12766 GCA_016584305.1 Chionoecetes opilio | reverse complement strand
GTAGCCTATTGTTTGTAAATGCCTGGGGGTTTAAAAATTTTTGATTTTTCGTTACGGTTTTTTAGGGGATTGCTTGTAACCAAAGACACACGTGTACGTATACACACACACACACACACACACACACACACACACACACACACACACAATGAATATATAACCGTACATATCTCCACCGTATGTAGGGCTACTTGGAGATCAGTTTTATGGTCATTCACAAACTCATCAGATAGTAATATTCTGAATTTATCCACTTCCTCCACCACCTCTTCTCCCTGTACTACAGTAACAACACCAACACCACCAAAGGCAACACCATGCAACACCATCATCAACACCACTCAAACACAAACACCAACACCACTCCAACACCATTCGAACACGAACACCACACCAACACCACTCTAACACCACTCTAACACAAACACCACTCTAACACAAACACCACTCTAACACAAACACCACTCTAACACAAACACCACTCGAAACCAACACCATTCTAACACCAACACCACTCTAACACCAACACCACTCTAACACCAACACCACTCTAACACCAACACCACTCTAACACCAACACCACTCTAACACCAACACCACTCTAACACCAACACCATTCTAACACCAACACCACTCTAACACAAACACCACTCTAACACAAACACCACTCTAACACAAACACCACTTGACATCAACACCATTCGAGCACCAACACCACGCTATAACACCAGCAGCATCCCAGTATAAGGAGTAAGCATTTGTTTGCTCGCCAGGCCATCAGTCCGTCACTTAGTCATCCCCCACGATGTAGTCCAGTCAAAATACGGTTTGACCCTGAACAAATTCCAAGAAAGCGTTTTATAGTTTTTTTTGGTAGTATTACATGTAGGGAAAAACATACTAAAAGTTTACCAAAATATGGTTACCACAAAGGGTCCAAATGTGACGTCAAAGAATATGGCCGCCAAAGCTATAAAATGTTAAGGGGATCGACTCCCAAATTTTTTTTTTTTTTCTTATTATTAAACCTACATCTTTGAAACTTGGTACATATATAAAACAAGTAAAAAAAATAGGGGTCGTCTTGTGGAAAAATTTTGATTTGACGCATAGAAAACGAGTTAGCGAAAGAAAACGTGATTTTAGGGGGGTCCCCCCAAAGACTACTCTTCCGTCAATATCAGTCGGAGAGAGTCGGTAGAGGTGTCATTCGAAAGAGGAATAAAGCCGCTAGGACGTCAAGGGCGATTTTTTTTTTTTCTAATTAGATCAAAAATTATAGCCCCTCAAAAATAAAAAATAAATAAAAAATTAAAATTTTCATTTTTTTTCATTTTTTTTACTTTGAGGGACTATTTGAGGGATTATACACCTATACATTATATGTGGGGAACAACATACTAAAAGTTTACCAAAAATTTATCACCACAAAGGTCCTAACTATGACGTCATAAGACGATGACAGCCATCGCACTAAAAATAACCACTATTTCCTTATTTCAAAGCTGTAGCTGTAGGTTACAGAAGAGTTTACATTTTTTATACTATATATGTTGATATAACAATTTTTATACAAAGTTTTATACTAACTACACGGACAGGCGAGGTCATGACGTCATCAATGACGTCATGACATACATGTACATTTCTAAAAATTATAGAATACACAGGCATTTTAAGACCACTTCATCACTAAAAAAACCGTGTCAGTTTAATAGCCCTCTATTTTCATCATCAGACACTGCTTCCTCACTCATATTGTCACAATGCCCCTTTTTGACATGGTCCGCATACCCGTGAACAGATAGTCTGGTTGTTTGCAAGTGCACCGAAGTGTACTAAAAACCACGAGAACAATTGCGTGAATTATTTTTCAGAAGTTTTTCTGGCGCAGGTAAAGTATCCATCATCACTGGAACTAGACTGTTGTTCTGCAATTCCCATCCTCATTCAGTAGTGTCCATGGCCTCACCATTGTCCATCCAAGGCCATCACTTGGAGGTAACTCCAAAGGGGCATGATACTTCGTTGCAGAGGAGGTCGGTGGCAGTCGTTCAGGTGTAATAAAGCTTTTGGCTGAACCAACTTTTCGGCAGAGACTAGAATGCCTCATTGCAGACAGATTGTCTCCAGTTTGCCCCGAACAATGCCACCATCGCTTTACCCCAGCGTCTTCAATCTCAGCTATGTTTTTCTTAGGTTTTGGGGAACATCTTAAACACAGCTATTGAAGACAGAGTCTCCCTTAAAAACCTTGTGTAGAGGGGAGTTTTTTTTTCCGTTTCCCAAAAAACCCCGGAAGTGGTATCGCATCCCGTGAATGCATGCAGGAACAGAAGACTGCTGCAGACATCGTTTCCAAGCAACTTCTTCATAAACCCTTTAAAGTCGTATACTGTTCAGGAACTCCCTTTATCCGAGTAGAAATAAAGCTTGTTGCCATCGCTGGTTGACGCGTGATGAAGTAACAACACCAAAGATCGTATCTTCGCCAAGAGACTAGTCCTTTTTTTTGGATGACATTGACACTGCTGCCTTAACAATCTCCACATCTGCATCCCCCTCTGATTGTATTACGTTGCAACCTCTGTCCTTCATGCGTTGTGAATCAGATTGATAAGACTGTTTGTTCTCCACATTAGAAAGGAAATCCTCCTTTTTCCCGACAAATTTCGTTCCTTCCGCAATGCTCACTTTGTTACTTGTTCGATTTTTGCGCCGTCTCGATGGGTAATGTCCTTAGTGTTTGGTCCTCCCAATGTAACCATCAAATACTATCGTAGCCTTACCATAGTGCTTTACTGTGAAAGATGCATAGTCGTCAGCGCTTACTGAAGTGCTAAAAGTGCTTACTTAAATTTGTAGCCCAAGTCTTTCCGCATCCAATGATACCCATATCATCGCCCTACGTCAAAAACTCAAGGAGGAGTAGGGTTTGGAAAACCCCCCCCCCAAAATCACGTTTTCTATCCGTAATTAGTTTCCCATGAGGAAAATGAATTTTGTTCATGAACAAAAAGTTCTTAGAATTAAATTTTACGTATATATACCAACTTTCCCCGTTTGTAGGTTCAAAAACAAAAAAAATTGCCCGATAGGGGGAAACGATCCCCTTAACATTTATAGCTTTGGCGGCCATATTCTTTGACGTCAATTTGGACCCTTTTTGGTAACCATATTTTTTGGTAAACTTTTTTGTATGTTTTTCCCTACATGTAATACTACCAAAAAAAACAATAAAACGCTTTCTTGGAATTTGTTCAGGGTAAAGGTTTTTTTTTTCGTATTTTGACTGGACTAATAGTTGGAAGTGTATCATCGGCCGTCTAACCTCATACAAATTATGGATAAAACTGACATTAAACAGAAGTAATAAGAAGAGTAGTTTGGGTGGTGTGGGATCCTGGGAGCAGCAGCTTCAAGCAGCCATCTGGACTGTGGGTGTACCTGCATAGCTTATTGCCTCATTTATTTACAGAACTTGTATAGTTAACTTCCTGACCTTATAATTATATATATATATATATATAATATATATATATATAATATATATAATATATAATATATATATATATATATATTATATATATATCTATATATATATATATATATATATATATTTTAATATTATATATATATATATATATATATATTATATATATATATATATATATATATATATATATATTATATATATATATATATATATATATATATATATATATATATTATATATTATATTACTCACTCACTCCCTCACTCACTCACTCTTCTTATTTGGCTTCTGCCTGCACTTACTTGCTTGGCTTTCTCTCTCTCTCTCTCTCTCTCTCTCTCCCTCCCTCAATATGTCTCTCTCAATATCTCTCTCTCTCAATATCTCTCTCTCTCAATATCTCTCTCTCTCAATATCTCTCTCAATATCTGTCTCTCTCTCTCAATCTCTCGACAATTTCAACAAAGTCGGCAAAGTTTTATTCTCTTCCTTTTCTTTCTTCCTTTATCTTAACTATTTTGCCGACTTTTTTGCTCTCTGGCCTTCTAAAAGGGATATTTAAAGCCCTTACACGTGCTGCCTGGAATACATAACGTGCTGTGCTGTACCGATATAGTGATTAGTGACTTTGCGACCGTGAAAAACTATAGAAGAGGACGAAATAAGACATTTATAGACCAGTGGCTTTCTCTTGTTGTTGTTGTTGTTGTGAGCCATCAGCTGTTTGGCCTCGCCGCACATGTGGTATTTGTGTGTTGGCTAGTGGCCCTTTAAACGTGTTATTAGTGCTATTATAAGCCATTACACGTGCTGCCGGGAATATATAACGCGCTGTGCTGCACTGAGGACATTAACAGTGACTTTGAGACCCTGAAAAACTGTACATCAGGACGAAATAAGGCATTATAGCCCACGGCCCCTGAGACGTATACATACAGTGCCCCTAGTGAAGCTCCTGAGCCCCCTGACACCCTGACCCCTACAGTGCCCCTAGTGAAGCCCCCTGAGTGCCCCTGAGACCTACACAGTGCCCCTAGTGAAGCCCCCGTGTCCCTGCATAACCCCTAGAGGTCACGGGTCAGCTGCCGGGCCAGGGACAGCCTCACAGCAGCTGCAGGACTCTGAAGGACCGCCTTACTAGTGGTCATGGCCCTCACCACCACCACAATGGCCCTTCGCCTGGCCACTCGCTATTGTGGAGGCTACCGCAGTGGCCCTCCCTGGACTACTACAATACTACAAGGCTTGTCAACGCCTGCAGATCCCTTGGTAAGTATAGTGTTACCGGTCATTTCGCCCACACGTCATTTCGCCCACATGTAAGAGTCAATTCGACCACACGTCATTTCGCCCACATGTAAGAGTCATTTCGCCCACACGTCATTTCGCCCACATGTAAGAGTCATTTCGCCCACACGTCATTTCGCCCACATGTAAGAGTCATTTCGCCCACACGTCATTTCGCCCACATGTAAGAGTCATTTCGCCCACACGTCATTTCGCCCACATGTAAGAGTCATTTCGCCCACACGTCATTTCGCCCACATGTAAGAGTCAATTCGCCCACAAGACATTTCGCCCACATGTAAGAGTCAATTCCAACCACAAGACATTTCGCCCACATGTAAGAGTCAATTCGCCCACAAGACATTTCGCCCACATGAAAGAGTCATTCGCCCACATGAAGAGTAAATTTTCGACCACAAGACATTTCCCCCACATGTAAGAGTCAATTCGCCCACATGTAAGAGTCAATTCGCCCTCAAGACTTTTTCCCCCACATGTAAGAGTAAATTTCCCGCCCACTCTAAAGTCAATTCGCCCACAGGATCCATGTCACGGAGTCATGTAACTATATCTTCCTCTGCAGAAAGGAATTGAACCACCAGTAACATTGGGCGAAATGACTCCATAGTGTGGGCGAATTGACATGGGGGCGAAATGACTCCAGGGTGTGGCGAAATGACATGGGGGCGAAATGACTCCATAGTGTGGGCGAAATGACTCCATGGTGTGGCGAAATGGCATGGGGCGAAGGACTCCATAGTGTGGGCGAAATGACTCCATGCTGTGGCGAAATGGCATGTGGGCGAAATGACTCCATAGTGTGGGCGAAATGACTCCATGGTGTGGCAAAATGACATGTGGGCGAAATGACTCCATAGTGTGGGCGAAATGACTCCATGGTGTGGCGAAATGGCATGTGGGCGAAATGACCAGATACCTTATGGAACTGTCGCCGATGGGAATTCTCGCCGAAACACCAACCTGGAACTCTCGTCGACGTGGAAATGTTACCTAACCTGGACATTGGCACCTAACTTAACCTAACTGATCAAGCTAATGATAGTATTACATCCCTGAATGCACAAACACGGGTAACACTTGATTACATGTATATATTGGCTCCTGTAATATCAAGAATTGGAACACTCGACCACGGCGGCGAGAGTTCCCATTGGCCACAGTTCCAGGTGCCGTGGTGGTGGTGTCATGAAGTGGTGGTGAACGGCTGTGGTGGTGGTGGTGTCATGTAGTGGTGGTAAAACTGTGTTGGTGGTGGGGGTCATGTGTGGTGGTGAACGGTGTGGTGGTGGTGGTGTCATTTTAGTGGTGGTGAACGGCTGTGGTGGTGGTGGTGTCATGTAGTGGTGGTAAACGGCTGTGGGGGGTGGTGTCATGTATTTGGTGGTGAACGGCTGCGGTGGTGGTGGTGTCATGTAGTGGTGGTGAACGGCTGTGGTGGTGGTGGTGGTCATGAAGTGGTGGTGAACGGCTGTGGTGGGGGTGGTGTCATGAAGTGGTGGGGGACGGCTATGGTGGTGGTGGTGTCATGAAGTGGTGGTGAACGGCTGTGGTGGTGGTGGTGTCATGAAGTGGTGGTAAACGGCTTTTGGTGGGGGTGGTGCCCATGAAGGGGTGGTTGGTGGTGTCATGTAGTGGTGGTGAACGGCTGGGGGGTGGTGTGGTGTCATGTAGTGGTGGTGAACGGCTGTTGTGGTGGTGGTGTCATGAGTGGTGGTGGTGGTGGTATCATGAAGGGGTTTGGTGAACGGCTGTGGTGGTGGTGGTGGTTTCATGTAGTGGTGGTGAATGGCTGTGGTGGTGGTGGTGTCTTTGTAGTGGTGGTAAACGGCCGTGTGGTGGTGGTGGTAGTATCATGTAGTGGTGGTGAACGGCTGTGGTGGTGGTGGTGTCATAAAGGGGTTGATGAACGGCTGTGGGGGTTGGTGGTGTTCATGTAGTGGTGGTGAACGGCTGTGGTGGTGGTGGTGTCATGTAGTGGTGGTGGTGGTGAAGGGCTGTGGTGGTGGTGGTGAACGGCTGTGGGTGGTGGTGGTGAACGGCTGTGGTGGTGGTAAACGGCTGTGGTGGTGGTGGTAGTATCATGAAGTGGTGGTGAACGGCTGTGGTGGTGGTGGTGTCATGTAGTGGTGGTGAACGGCCGTGGGTGGTGGTAGTATCATGTAGTGGTGGTGAACGGCTGTGGTGGTGGTGGTGTCATGAAGTGGTGATGAACGGCTGTGGTGTGGTGGTGTCATGTAGTGGTGGTGAACGGCTGTGGTGTGGTGGTGAACGGCTGTGGTGGTGGTGGTATCATGTAGTGGTGGTGAACGGCTGTGGTGGTGGTGGTGGTGTCATGTAGTGGTGGTGAACGGCTGTGGTGGTGGTGGTGTCATGTAGTGGTGGTGAACGGCTGTGGTGGTGGGGGCCCATGAAGTGGTGGTGAACGCTGTGTGGTGGTGGTGGTGGTGTCATGAAGTGGTGGTGAACGGTGGTGGTGGTGGTGGTGTCATGAAGTGGTGGTAAACGGCTGTGGTGTGGTGGTGGTGTCATGTAGTGGGGGTGAACGGCTTGTGGTGGTGGTGTTGTCATGTAGTGGTGGTGAACGGCTGGGGTGGTGGAGGTGGTATCATGTAGTGGTGGTGAACGGCTGTGGTGGTGGTTGTGGTGTCATGTAGTGTAGGTGGTGTCATGAAGTGGTGGTGGTGGTGTCATGTTGTGGGGGTTGAACGGCTGTGGTGTGGTGGTGTCATGAAGTGGTGGTGGGGTTTGTCATGTAGTGGGGGTGAACGGTTTGTGGTGGTGGTGGTGTAAATGTAGTGGTGGTGACGGCTGTGGTGGTGGTGGTGGTGTCATGAGTGGTGGTGAAGGGCTGTGGTGGGGGTGGTGTCATGTAGTGGTGGTGGTGGTGTCATGTAGTGGTGGTGGTGGTGTCATGTAGTGGTGGTGGTGGTGTCATGTAGTGGTGGTGGTGGTGTCATGAAGTGGTCCCATCCCACACTTGCTAGTTTCTGATGTATGGGATAACACTCCCCTTGTTCGTTCTCGCTTTTTTTGCTTTTTCTGATGGAGATTTTTCTACTGCCATCAGTGACCTGTCAGCCCTGCCTATCAACCCAAGAACTGGTCGCAAGGCAAGGAGGAGAACACTACCATCAGACGCACCAGCCAGGATCAAGACTCTCCTAGCAACCAGTCTGCCTCATATTGGGCCAAAACTATTTAACAACCTGCCAGGAAAAGTAAGGAACCTCACGGAATGCTCAGTGGAAAAATTCAAACATCATTTGGAACCGGACATTTGACACCTACAAACAATCCCGGATGAACCTCCCGTGCCTGGCTATACGTCTGTGAGCAGGGCAGACACTAACTCACTATCGGACCAGGTGAACCTGCAACCCGGGACGCTGGGTTCGGATGCAGCGTGGAGCACCACGCTGTGAGGGATACCCTCAAGACCCGGAAACAAGTAAAAGTAAACAAGTAAGTAAGATACCTACAGTGTTTTTAATGGAAACGGCGACCTTTAAAATTTGGTGATTTTTATATATTTTGTATTACCTATAATTTTTTTTATAGATATGGTTTGCAGAAAAAAAACTATCTCCATTACAAAAAGCACCTATTGTAGGCCTGGAAACATTAGTCGGTGTCTCTGAAAAGACCGCGCAGTCCTCGTCCATTATTACCGAGTTCTCAATGATGCATTTGCAAGCAAAACAAGACTGAAAACTGAAAATGTCAAAAATTTAAAACTACACACGCTATGTAATGTAATAAAACCTTTATGACTATTTTATGACTAGCAATTACACACTTATAGGGGTATAGTGTCAATATTTTGGTGAGTTTTATTCTTATAGATTGATTTACTTCACCGTGCCCACAGAGGCTGAACGGAACCTTAATATTCATTCATTCTAGTAGAAATTCTAGAAGACATACTAGTTCCCCAGTAGCAAGCATTCTAGTTGAAATTACATGGATGGAAAGTATGAAATGTATAGCCGCCCCTACGATGGAATAGCCCCCCAAATATCAAGTCCTGCTATGGGCCTGAAAATTTTCCCCTAAGAGGTCACCTATAAGCAGGAATGAAAAACGATGGGAGGGCCAGAATGACTTTGAATACAGGGCCCGGGAATGACTAGGGGGAGAGGTTGAATGCCCAGGGGAATAGACTATTGACTAGGAGGACAGCCAAAATTGTCAGGGCCAGAATAACTTGAATACAGGCCGGAATGACCCAGGGCGAGAGGTTGAAAGGCCCAGGTAATAGACTATTGACTAGGAGGACAAGCCAAAATGGTCAGGCCAGAAAAACTTTTGGGGCCCGGGGTGACATGAAAAGATCTATAATTCTGTATGTATGTAACATGTGCCTGTTTGAATTTGTAGTGACAAATACTACAGATATTTATTCTCAGGGTGGCATCTCGTCAGGGCCGCCCACTGCCTTTCTTATTACTTCTGTTTAACGTCATTTTTTCCCATCATTTGTATGAGGTAGACGGCCGATGATAACGCTTTCCAACTATCTCTATCCATTGCTCTACTTCTTCAGTGGCCAATGCTGCCCGTCCTCTTCAACACACTGCCCCCATGTCTTCCTTGGCCTGCCCAGTGGACGGCCACCTGGCACTGCCACTCTTAACAGCTCTCCCAATGCCTCACCACCTTCTCTCCTCTTCACGTGCCCCAAAACCCCCTCCTCCCCTTACTCTCACCTGGCACTTCCACTCTTAACAGCTCTCCCCAATGCCTCACCCCCTTCTCTCCTCTTCACGGCCCAAACCACCTCCATCCCCTTACTCTCACCTGGCACTGCCACTCTTAACAGCTCTCCCCAATGCCTCACCACCTTTTTCTCCTCTTCACGTGCCCAAACCACCTCAATCACCTTACTCTCACCCGGCACTGCCACTCTTAACAGCTCTCCCCCAAAGCCTCACCACCTCCTCCTCCTCTTCCGTGCCCAAGCCACCTCCATCCCCTTACTCTCACCTGGCACTTCCACTCTAACAGCTCTCCCCAATGCCTCACCACCTTCTCTCCTCTTCACGTGCCCAAACCACCTCAATCACCTTACTCTCACCTGGCACTTCCACTCTTAACAGCTCTCCCCAAAGCCTCACCACCTCCTCTCCTCTTCACGTGCCCAAACCCCCTCCATTTGCCTTACTCTCCCTGGCACTTCCACTCCCAAAAGCTCCTCCCCAAAGCCTCACCACCTTCTCTCCTCTTCACGTGCCCAACCACCTCCATCGCCTTACTCTCACCTGGCACTTCCACTCCAACAGCTCTCCCCAATGCCTCACCAACCTTTTCTCCTCTTCACGTGCCCAAACCACCTCCATCGCCTTACTCTCACCTGGCACTTCCACTCCAACAGCTCTCCCCAATGCCTCACCACCTTCCTCCTCTTCACGTGCCCAAGCCAAACCCCCTCGCCTTACTCTCACCTGGCACTTCCACTCCAACAGCTCTCCCCAATGCCTCACCCACCTCCTCTCCTCTTCACGTGCCCAAACCACCTCCATCGCCTTACTCTCACCTGGCACTTCCACTCCAACAGCTCTCCCCAATGCGTCACCACCTCTCTCCTTTTTCACGTGCCCAAGCCACCTCCATCGCCTTACTCTCACCTGGCACTTCCACTCCAACAGCTCTCCCCAAAGCCTCACCACCTTCTCTCCTCTTCACGTGCCCAAGCCACCTCCATCGCCTTACTCCACCAATGTACTCAGCTCCTTCAAGACACATTTTCTTTCCACCCTTCGCTGCTCCCTAAATCTGAAATTTTGCCGTAAATATGACATGTGTAGAAACTGTTTTTTTGATCAAGATTCCCCAATCCTGATCACCATCCCCCTACTGGGTCAATAATGTTTATCCGGGGTAAAAAAATATATATTTGATTTTTATTATCAGTGTTAGTAATGCAGTCAGGGAGGTCCCAAAGATACGAGCAGTTAGTTCCACCTGGCAAAACCGTAAAGCGAAATCTGGTATGTATAACGAAACACATAACTAAAGGTAAAATATAGGTTTGGTTCCAGGACCATCAATTAAAAAAATAAAAAATAAAGACTGTTTTTCAAGCTAAAATAAACCCTAGCAAACACAAAAACACACAGCGTCTATATTACCTACACTGTACTACCTATTCTGTAGAAAAACCATTCTGAAAGAGAAAATACCACACAAATAACATAACTGCACATTATAAACATAAAACATAAAAGATGTCATCAACTCATCATCAGTCACCACCATGATAAACGTTTTTAAAACTTCTCGACCAATCACAAGTCAGCGAGACATATTTCCGGGCAAGAATGACATGCCAGACTGCCCCTCTCCGCCTTCTGTCCCCGTCCTATCAAACTAATTCTCGTTTATTTGGAATGCTTGCGTTTAAGGAGTTTTAAAGTATCCCGGTAGTAAGATATATAATAAGGAGCCTGTGTTGCTAGTGTTTTGGTTGGTAGAAGGTGTGTATGTGGGTTGAAATAGTGAATTTTGTGATATGGGGAGGCCCCGCGGCAAGAACTTCTCCGTCACTCACTGCCCCGCCAGCAGTCACCCCCATCATAACATCTTTAAAAACACCCTTATTTACGGTGACACCGGTGCTACATTGATTTAGATAATGACACGTATATAACATCTCACATAATCCTAAGTTGTATAATAACGAGTAATAAGATGTTTAATCCTGCCCAAACCTACCGTGGCGGGGAGGTGGCGGCTCCAGCCGCGCCCCATCAAACTTTTGAGTAAAAACCCGCCGTCATCCGCCTCACCTGTGCCTTCCTAAGACAGTCAGCTCCCACGCCTGTGATAGCACCATAGGATCACCAGGGATCATAGGATTCCTCAGGGGGTTTTCGCTCCCCCACTAAATATTACCAAAGACATCTATCTCCCTTGGTCTAATGGTGTTGATATCCCCTCAAAGGCTTCATGGGCCGGCTCATGCTGCTGCTGCTGCTGCTGCTGCTTTCTGCCAAAGGCCGCGCTGCCAGACGTGGATGAGTCCCTTGCTTGTATTTCATCCTTTACTCATATATATGAATGATATCCATCCAAATGCAATCATATGTCTACATTCACTTAGAGAAATGATATTTCATAGCATACCAAACAATAATAAGCAAGCCTGGAGACTTCCTACCTCTGCTAATACCAGTCTCGAGCAGTCGTTGGCCAGTCTGCACGTTATTTTCAGATTGATTATCGTACAACCTTAGGTAAAATCATATAGTCAGTAAATGTTTATAATTTTAGTAAATAACTTGTAATTTACTTTAGTAAATAACTTGATAATTTTACTCACCCAAGTTTGAATGTCGTATCATTGGATTTTCGATCTCGTATATTAAAAATAGACCCTAATTTACACATCTCGTATCATCGGATTCTCGTATATCGAATGCTCGTATAACGGGACCTCCCTGTACACGTGTCATTATCTAAATCAATGTACCACCGTGTGTCACCATAAATAAGGGTGATTTAAAGATGTTATGACAAGGTGACTTGCTGGCGGGGCAGTGAGTGACGGAAAAATTATTGCCGCGGTGCCGCCCCATAATAAATAGTCACTATTTTAACCCACATACACACCTTCTACCACTAAAACACTAGCAACACAGGCTCCTTACTTATATATCTTACTATCTTTGTATCTTATGTATCTTACTCTCCATTTTTGTTGTGCCCATGGCCAGTTCCCTGTGATGTAAAAAAAAAAAAAAAAAAAAAAAAAAATGAATAAATAAAAAAATAAATCAGATACATTAGAACTCCTTAAAACCAAGCATTCCAAATAAAACTAAATAGTTTAGATGACGGGACAGAAGGGAGAGAGGCATCTGCATGCCATTCTTGCCAGAAATAGTCTCGCTGTTATCGTACAACCCTTTGGTAAAATATAGTCTAAATGACTTATCATTTAGTAAATAACTTGGGATTTTACTC
>JACEEZ010000177.1:0-31059 GCA_016584305.1 Chionoecetes opilio | reverse complement strand
GAGACCAAAACTGATCGCATAGTCTACGTGTTACCTTTTTAATCTGTTATTTATAGGTAACTGGGGTCAACCCATTTAACATACAGGTCAATGACCTGTAGGGGTGATTGCCAGTGATGCCCTCTTGATAGGCAGGTAACTTGGTTTGCTGCCCAGAGGTACACATCAATAAGATGGTATTGGCTAATCGTGGTCGAGCGGTTTTTAAGTAATGTATAATTAGTATTGTAAGTGCCAAGGAATCAAGTAATACAATATACAATTATAAATATATATATATATCTATAATAATATAAGCGAAAGTGTGTGTGTGTGTATGTGTGTCTGTGTGTGTGTGCGTGTGTGTGTGGTATAGGTTCCGCCCCCCGTGGCGGAATCCCATCATATACCACATTTTTGGAATCAGGTTGACCAGGAGAAGGTTTTAAGCCCACTTATGAGATGATCCGATAACTTTTTTTTTTTTTTTTTAGCAGCCTATTAGCGATAATTGGGGAAAAAAAAGTGGGTTGCGAGAATTGAGGAAACCTTGATGTAGGGTGATGGGTAATGGGTGAGTGAATGGGTGGGGTGATGGGTAATGGGTGTGGCGTGATGGGTGAGTGAATGGGGGGGGGTGATGGGTGATGGGTGAGGGAATAGATGAGGGGTGATGGGTAATGGTTGAGTAAATGGGTGTGTGGTGATGGGTAATGGGTGAGTGAATGGGTGGGGGGTGATGGGTAATGGGTGAGTGAATGGGTGGGGGGTGATGGGTAATGGGTGAGTGAATGGGTGGGGGGTGATGGGTAATGGGTGAGTGAATGGGTTGGGGGTGATGTGAATGGGTTGGCGTTAATACATACATTTCTACATCCATGATTTCAGGAAAGTTAGAAGGGGCTATCTGGAGAGTCTGTGTTTGGTGGGCCGACGGCCCACCAAACACAGGTGGTGGGCCCAAGGCCCACCAATAGCCCTCCGCAGGAGCTAGCCAAAAAGTCCGCCCGGAGGGCGGCTTTGCGGCTAGTATAATATATATGTACACTATGAAGTTTGAACAATAATAATGTCACGTGGTTCCTTACAAACGGTCAATGAAACTAATTTCTAATCGACAGGCCATAATAATTATTTACGTGACAAGGTACACACACACACAGGGGTGTGTGTGTACAGAGACTCGCAGAGGAGTCTTATAGCCCAGCACAACAATAATCTAAACAAGTGTGAATTACGCCCAAAGTCTCAAATAAAGCAAAGAAAAGAAAACAATTAAATAAACCCAAATATACAAACCCAACAGCTGTATATAGAATTTCCTGTTCCTCCCCTTCATTTTGCTGTGGTGAGAACCTTTTCCTTGGTTCTGGTTCTTTAGTTGGAGAGTCATTCAGTAGATAATCGAAAACCTTGTCCGTTGCGTCTTTCTGCCTGTGTCGCTCGTCTTTGAGTTCCCATGCAGAGCTATGTTTTCTGCGACATTTTGGTCCTTGGAATGCCCATGGACCATCACTTTTAGCCTTGCGGGTGAGGTAGTACTTGTGGGGAGGTATAGGAGACATCCCTCGACCGGTGTTCAGTCACTTGTGTGGTGTTACTATTGTTGCTTCTCTGTTCCAGTCCCCAGCTGCTCTGCGATGAACTTCTCCAAAGACGCCAAGTCTCGAGGTCCTCTGTACTTCAAGCCACTCTGCACCCCTCTCTCAACAGCTTCAGTTTTTAACACTTTTAGGGAACGGGTTGTAGGTACGAAGGTTGGGAGCGGAGCGGCGCACACCTTCCTCCTGTGACAGCCGAGTCTAGTGTTCCTAGTTGGTTTTAACACTTGTAGGGAACGGGTTGTAAGTACGAAGGTTGGGAGGTGGAGCAGCGCACTCCCTTCTCCTGTGACAGCCAGCCGGGAACTATATTTTCTGAGGCACACACACTGCCGTTCCTTCACAAGCCGACCCTGTCCCAGCAGCCATTTTAGGCCCACCTCATCTGGTCAGACATTTTGAGAGAGTTAAGGGCCACGGTTGTTCCCTCAACAGCATCCCTCTATTTCTACACCCCGACGCTAGTGGGTATTTCGGTACGAGACATGGCAGTGGCGGCACATGGTTGCTATCGGCACCGATAGCTGATTGGCTGAGCGATTACAATGACGTCACAGCCTCGCCAGCGAAGCACAATTGTGTAAAAACAAACGTGCCAGCCAATCTGATTGTGTCTCAAACGTGTCAGCCAATCACAAGGCAGCAGCCGTGGCCTGCATTTGCAAGGTCGTTGTACTTATTTCTATTTTCTAGCTTATTCCATCATTCTTTCATGCCCTGTGTCACCTCCGTCGCTTCAACACTTGTTTCTACTTCCACATACACGCGGGTAACACGCGGTGGCTGTACTTCTTTGTATTCTAGCTATTAAGTATTCCTTCAGAGTAATAGGGCGCTCTTCTTCTTGTGATCTTTTTCGCTTAATTTGATATCTATTCGTAGCTCGCCTTCCTTTAGTGTTGGGGGAAGCCACCACCCCGGGAGGTGGGTCACAAACCCCCGGCTATCACCCGGTACCCATTCACTGCTGGGTGGACAAGGGCTCGGGTTTTAAACAAGGAAAAGTGGCAAGACATATACCTTCAGTCTGCCACGGAGCCGTGCGTGGTGGTGTCTGGCATCGCTAGTCGCTACCCGCGCGGGTGAGATGCCGCCGCTCACCACTCTTGTCCCATCACCCTAAAACAATATCACCACAAGCGGCTGGGTTTGTTATATGGCCTAATTTCGTTTGTATACTTGCCCTGCTCAGTTCTTGAGTCAGAAAACATCATATATACTCAATTTATGAGTAATTTTATGTATGTTACGTCCTCAACACCACCCTATAGGCAGTTGCCTTGTTTTAACAACTTAACGTCCACTGGTACGTCATCAATCTCCCCGCGTAATACCAAAACAGCTGATGACAGTTGCTAAGTTGTTAAGCATGGACGTTAGCGTCTCGGAATGTGCCCACTGGTGCAGTTCACCGGCGCCGTAACAACTTCTCGCCCGCCAAGATCTTCGCCAATTCTCACTTATAGGATCCTCCAGACGCACAGGATCCCGGGTCTTGGTACCTCTAAGGGAGCGCTAAGGGTCGCATCTCCTCTTGTTCTGCCTCTCTCCGATCCACAGGCAGCATATAAGGAGTTTGACCGGAACTTCCAAGGTTCCGGTTTCCCAGTCCTGTGGGGCGTGGACAGGCTCGCGCGGTACAGTCAGCATCAGCATCCTTGGTCAACACGCTGACACAACTCACACCATGCTGGTTTGTGCATTTCATCAAAAGGTGTTGCTGATACAGGCAGACACACAGACACACACACATCCTGCTGTTGGGATTTACTAAGATTTTACACATACATATACTATCTATCCAGTGCCGTAATAAGGTGAGGTCTAACTAGGGCCAAATAAACCTTTAGAATAACCTCAGCAATTCTACTTTTACCACTCCTGGTAATGAATCTAACACCCTATTTGCTCGATTTCTAGCCTCAATACATTGTTTCCTAACCTAATCTAACTGGGTTATCAAACCACTCTCACCCCAAGAAGGTCATATAGGAGGCGGCGACATGTTGCCTCTAGCGTGAAACCACCGCGCTCCGCAACCCATTGACTCAAAACAAATCTCAGTTGATCGTGGGTGATGCATTCATTTTCGCATTATTCCACGATAATGCCTGCTTGTTCGGCTTATGGATCGCAGGAATTCTGCAAAATTCCATCGGTAAATTTTGTAGGAAAATATTATAACATAATATAGAAATGAACTTGAATCACTGTGCGAAGAAACTCCGCAAGGTAGCTCGCCTGAGCTGGTTTACAGATATGGTTTATATCCAGATGATATGGGTTTACTTGCAAACGTCATCTTATCTATTATAGCTTCCTTATGCTAAGCAGCAGTGCCTAATTTCAAAATTGGTAAAGGAGAAGGCGACAGCCAATCAATCGTGGCAGCCAGCCCCGCAATCGTACCTGCAATCGCGCCCCTTCAGATTAACTTTTTTAACATAAATAACTCTACAAAACCTAACCCAAACCTATCCTAAGCCTAACTTAACCCAAACATACCGTAAATCTAACCTAACAAAACTAACCGTAAACTTACATAGCTGTTATTATATACATATACGTGTTATAATTTTGGTTTCCGCAAGCGAATAACTAACTACTGCCTAGGCCCATATTCAAGAAATTTTGTCGACCCGTTGCATCGCGAAACGGTAATCAAGGAAAACGCGACGAGTGGAGATTTGAGTCAGCTGACTGCCTTCACCATGCAGTGGCTTGCATATCCCATCTCCATCCCGCTCTCCACTTATTCCATTCTATTTCTTCCCAGACCATTACAGGTGAGTTTTCAACACAGCCGAGAGTAACATGCATACCTTGTGAATGCACACGTGTCATAATTAAGGTAAAATCAGGTCCAGGAGGCCTTATATAGGTGTGTGAAGTTGTGAGGAAGCCGGGCAGCGGCGGGAGGATGGAGGTCGGCCATTGTGTGGTGCAGTACTGGCGGGCCGGTCACATGTACTCGCAAGCATAACTCTGGCCCATTTTTTCTGCACCAACGCCTCAGACAAGTGGCGAACACTAACTAAGCTATTATTTTAATGTCAGAAATGATAAATTTCACTAGTAAAATGTATTAGATATGTATAAAACAGTCAAAATACTGATGCCGCTTTGGGCTCGCTTGTGTTGGTACGCCTGTCAAATATCCACCAGTCGGGGCATTTCTTGTAGATGTCACCAGTGGAGGTACGACGGTGGAGAATCTCCACCGGCCGTGATTTGACGAGCATTCTTGAATATAGCCCCTAGTCATCATGCACATTTGTCATTATGTTCACAGAAAATTGTAGCTTATATTGCTGGGTTTGTGTTATACAAACTAAAGCAGTCATTGCAGTATACGTGTGAGTTTTGCCTATTGTGAGTTCTCGTCACAGTTATAATTATGCATTCACTGGCTTTTCTGAAGAGTAGAGGTACTTTGATTTCCCTTCAGATGATGTAATTGATGTGTGCCTGACATGTGAAAAGGTTTTTAGAACTCATGCTTCATATGGTAGGATCGGGTGAAAATCTTTCCAAGGTAAAAATTAATGTGCAAGTCTTTTACATACAGTGTTGGAAGCCTATTTAGTGAGCCATATATTATTGTCTATACTTGTACATATATACTTGTCTTGATACTCACATGAAAGAATGTGGACCATTAGACAATCATTATATCTTTCTTGTAAAGGCAATAACAGAAAAGTACATTCAGGTAAGGTGCCACGTGCAGACGGAACACGGAAAATGTGAAGAAGAAAAAAGTAGCCAGAATTTAGTCGTCAAGAATACACAAGACTGATCACCTTCTCTTGAATTTAATGCCATGCCCTTGAAGGTAAGACACTTCTGTCATGCCCACATGGCTATATGACCCTGGTCATAATATGGCATATATATATATGGAGCCATTATGACTCGCCATACTATCTGACTGGTTATGTTAGCAACCACTTAGGACACTTTACCCCTGGGCCCATACTTATAAAGATTTAGGATTCGTCCTAGGATTCGTCCTAACCCTGCGTCCTAAGGTTCGAGGAAAGTCTAAGACGCGTCCTAAGACGGCGGCTTAGGACGAAGCGCTGAGCGCTACATTTAGCAAGAGTCCAATTTGGATTTCATGAAATATCACTACTAAGAGTCATCAGAAAGGTTAAAATATCGAAAAACATATTTCGAAGTTTTTTTTTAAAAAGGGGGCCCCTTAAGAAAAACCCCCCCCCAAAATTGGGTTTTTTCAAACCAAAAAATTTTCCCCCCCCAAAAAAAACCCCTTTTTCCTTAAAAAACCCGGGTTTTGGGGTTTTCCCTTTTTCCCCAAAGGGTTAAAAAAAAGGCCCCCAAAATTTTTTTAAAAAAATTTTTTTTTTTTTGGGGGGGGCCCCCAAAAAAAAAAAAAAAAAATTTTTTTTTTTTTTTTTTAAAAAAATTGGGAAAAAAAAAAAATTTTTTAAAATTTTTTAAAAAAAAAAAAATTTTTTTTCCCCCCTTTTTTTTTCCCAAAAAGGGGGGGGTTTTTTTTTAAATTTTTAAAGGCAAAAAAACCAAAATTAAAACCCAAAAATTTTGGGGGGGAAAAAAAATTTTGGAAAAAAAAAATTTCCCGGGGTTTTTTTAAAAAAAAAAAACCCCCTTTTTTAAAAAAACCCCCAAAATTTTTTTTTTTTTTTTTTTTCCCGGGAAAAAAAAATTTTTTTTAAAAACCATTTAAAAAACCCCAAAAAAAGGGGGTTTTTAAAAAAACCCCCTTTTTCCCCTTTTTCCCAAATTTTTTTGGGGGTTTTTTTTTTTTTCCCCCTTTTTTAAAAAAAAAGGGGGGGTTTTAAAAAATTTTTTGGGAAAGGTTTTGGGTTAAAAAACAAACCCGGGGGGGTTTTTTTAAAAAAAGCCCCCCAAAATTAAAAATTTTTAAAAACCCCTTTTTTTTTTGGGAAAAAAAAAAAAAAATTTTTTTAATTTTAATTTTTTTAAAAAAAATTTTAAAAAGGGAAAATTAAATTTTTTTAAAAAAAAATTTTTTTTAAAAAAATTTTTGGGTTTTTTTTTAAAAAAAATTTTTAAAAAAAAAAAAAATTTTCCAAAAGGAAGGGGGGGGAAAAAAAAATTTTAAAAAGGGCCCCCCGGGGAAAAAGGGGACCCCCCCCCTTTTTTTTTTGGGGGGGCCCCTTTTTTTTTCCCCCTTTTTTTTCCCCCCCCTTTTTTTTTTTTGGGGGAATTTTAAAGGGAAATTTTTTTTTTTGGGGGGGGAAAAACCCCCCTTTTTTTTAAAAAAAAATTTTTTTTCCCCCTTTTTTTTTTTGGGGGCCCCTTTTTTTTTTTTTTTAAACCCCCCCTTTTTAAAAATTAATTTTTTTTTTTGGTTTTTTTAAAAAATTCCATTTGGGTTTTTTCCCTTTAAAAAAAATTTTTTTTTTTTCCCCCTTTTTTTTTTTTTTGGGGAAAAACCCCTTTTTTGGGCCCCCCCCCCGGGGAAAAAAAACCCCCCAAAAAAAGGGGGGGAAACCCCCCCCAAATTTTTGGAAAAGGGGTTTTTTAAAACCCCAAGGGAAAAAAAAAAAAATTTTTTGAAAAAACCCCTTTTTTTAAAAAAAAAAAAAAAACCCCAAAAAGGCCCCAAAAAATTTTGGGGAAAAGGTTTTTAAAAAAAAAAGGGGGGGGTTTTTTTTCCCCTTTTTTTTTGGGGGGAAAAAAAAAAAACCCCCCCCCCCAAAAAAACCCCCCCGGGGGTTGGGGGGAAAACCTTTTTTTTTGGGGGGGGCCCCCCCCCCCAAAAAAAAAAACCCCAAAATTTTTAAATTTTTTTCCCCCCAAAAAATTTTGGTTTTAAAAAAAATTTTTGTTTTTTTTTTTTTGGGGCCTTTTCCCCAAAATTTTTTTGGGGCCCCCAAAAGGGGGGGTTTTCCGTAAAAAAAAAAATTTTCCTTTTAAGGGTTTTTGGGGGGGAAAATTCCTTTTGGGTTGCCCCCCAAAAAAAAAAAAAAAACCCCCCAAATTTGGGGGTAAAAAAAGGGGAATTTTTTTTTAAAAAATTTTTTAAAATTTAAGGGGGGCCCCCCTTTTTTTTTTTTAAAAAAAAAAACCCCCCCAAAAAAGGGGGGGGAAAAACCCCCCCGGGCCTTTTTTTTTTTTGGGGTTTGGGGGGGCCCCCCGGGTAAGGCCCCAAAAACCTTTTTTTTTTGGGGAAAATTAAAATTAAACAAAAAATTGAAAATTTTAAAAATTTTTTCCCCCCCCGGGGGGGTTTTTTTTTCCTTTTTTTTTAAAAAAAATTTTTTTTGGGTTTTTTGGGGGGGGGGGGGGAATTTTTTTTTTTTTTAAAAAAATAAAATTTTTTTTTTAAAAAAAAATTTTTTTTTTTAAAAAAATTTTTTTTTTTTTAAAAAAAAAAAAAAAAAAACCCTTTAAAACCCCCAAATTTTTTTTTAAAAAATTTTTTAAAAAAAATTTTTAAAAAAAAAATTTTGGGCCAAAAAAATTTTTTCTAGGGGGGTTTTTTTCCCCCCTTTTTTTTTGGGGGTTTTTTAAATTTTTTTTTTTTTAAAAAAAAGGGGGGGGGGGTTTTTTTTTTTTCCCCCCTTTTAAAAAGGGGCCCCCGGGGTTTTCCCCCAAAAAATTTTTTTTGGGAAAACCCAAAAATTTTTTTTTTTAAAAAAATTTAAAAAACCTTTTTTTTAAACCCAATTTAACCCCAAAAAAAAAGGGTTAAAAACCCCTTTTTAAATTTTTAAAAAAAAAATTTGGGTTAAAGGGGGTTTTTTAAAAAATTTTAAAAAAACCCCCCCAAAAAAATTTCCCCGGGGGAAAAAGGGTTTTGGAAAAACCCCCTTTTAAAAAAAAAAATTTAAAGTAAAAAAAAAATTTTTCCCTCCTTTTTTAAATTTCCCTTTCCTTTTTAAAAATTTTTTGGGGGGGTTTTTAATTTCCCTTTGAAAAAAGGGGGGGGGCCTCCCGGGGAAAAAAACCCCCCAAAATTTTGCACTTCCTTTTTTTTCCCCAAAAAAACCCCCCCCAAAAAAAAAAAGGGTAAACCCTTTTTTTTTTCCCAAATCCCCCAAATCCCAAATTTTCCCAAACCCGGGGGGGGGAAAAAAAAAAACCCCAAAACGAAAAAACCCCCCCCCAAAAAAACCCCCCCCCCAAAAAAAACCCAACCGGGGAAAAAAAAAAAACCCCCCCCCCCCGGAAAAAAAACCCCGTTTTAAAGCCCCAAAAAAAAAGGGACAAAAAAACCCTTTTTCCCCCCCGGGGGGGGCCCCCCCCCCCCCCCAAATTTTTAAATTTTTTCCCCCAAAGGGGAAAAAAAGGGGGGGGGTTTTAAAACCCCCCAAAATTTTTTTTTTTTTTTTTCCCCCCTTAAAAAAAAAGGGGGTTTTGGGGGGGGGGGGGGGCCCCCCCCCCCCCCCAAAAAAAAAAGGGGCCCCCTCCCCGAGTTTTTGGGGGAAAAAAAAGGGGGGCCCCCCCTTTTAAAAAATTTTAAAAAAAGGGGGGGAAAGGGGGTTAATTTTAAGGAAGGGGGGGGAAAAAACCCAAAAAAAAAGGAATTCCAAAAAAAATTTTTTTAAAAAATTTTTAAGGGGTTTTTTTTCCCCCAAAAAAGGGGGGGGGGGAAAAAAAAAAATTTTTGGGAGGTTTTTTAAAAAAAAAAAAAATTTTTTAAAAAAAATTTTTAAAATTTTAAAGGGGGGGGCCCTTGGGCCCCATGTTTTTTTTTTCCCCCCCCAAATTTAAAAAAAATTTTTTTTTTAAATAAAACAAAAAAACCCCCCCCAAAAAAAAAATTTTTTTTAAAAATTTTTTGGGTTTTTTTTAAAAAAAATTTTAAAAATTTTTTTTAAATTGGGGTTTAAAAATTTTTTTTTGGAAAAAAAAAAACCCCCCCAAAAAAAATTTTTTCTTTTTTGGGTTGAAAAAAAAAAAAAAACCCCTTTTTTAAAAAAATTTTTTTGGGGGGGGAAAAAAATTTTAAAAGGCCCCCCAAAAAAATTTTTTTTAAAAAAAAAAAAATTTCCCCCCAAAAAACCCCAAAAAAAAAAAAAAAAAAAAAAACCCCCCCCAACCAAAAAAAAAAAAGGGGGGAAAAAATTTCCCTTTTAAAAAAAAATTTTTTTTTTAAAAAATTAAAAAAAAAAAAAAAAACCCCCCCCAAAAAAGAAAAAAAAAAACCCCTTTTTTTTCCCCTTTTTTTTTTTTTTTTAAAAAAGGGGGCCTTTTTTGGGGGAGAAAGTTTTTTGGGAAAAATTTTAAAAAAAAAAAAAAAAAATTTTTTTTTTAAAAAAAAAAAACCCCAAAATTTAAAAAAGGCCCCCCCCCCGGGGGAAAAATTTCCCCCCCTTTTTTTTTAAAAAAAAAATTTTTTAAAATTTTAAGGGGGGAAAAAAAAAATTTAAAAAAAAAAAAAAATTTTTTTTTTTTTTTTTTAAAAAAAAAAAAGGGGGGGGTTTTTTTTGGGAAAAAATTTAAAATTTTAAAAAATTTTTTTTTTTTGGGGGGGGAAAAAAAAGTTTCCCCGGGAAAAAAACCCCAAAAAAACCCTTTTTTTTCCCCCGGGAAAAATTTTTAAAAACCCCCTTTGCCAAACAAAAGGGGGGGGGGGGGGGGGGGGGTTTTTTTTTTGGGGAGGGGGGGGGAAAAAGGCGGGGGGGCCGGGGGTTTTTTTGGGGGGGTTTGGAATTTAAAACCCTTTTTAAAAAATTTTTTCCCCTTTTTTTTTTAAAAAAAAGGGGGGCCCTGGGGGGGGGGGGGGGAAAAAAAAAAAAAACCCCCCCCCCCCCCCAAAAAAAAAAACCAAAAAAAAAAATTTTTTTTTTTTGGGGAAAACCCCCCCTTTTGGGGGCCCCCCCCAAAAAAAACAAAAAAAAAAACCCCCCCCCAAAAAAAAAACCCAAAAGGGAAAACCCTTTAAAAAAAGGGGAAATTTTCCCCCGATTTAAAATTCATGAAATAGGGAATATCCCCAGTTTTGGGATTTTTTTTTTGGGGGGGCCCTATTTTCCCTTTTGTGTGCCTTCCCCCCCAAAAACTCCGGTTCCCCCCAGCCCCCCAAACTTGTTTGGGTATAAGAAAAAGATAGAAGGGGGGGAGCCTTTTTTCCCCCAAAATTTTCCAAACCCCAACACCCCCAAAGTATATCAACCTAAAAATTATAGGTTTCATTTAAAACCCATAAAATTTTAAAATTTTTTCCGGCCAAAGGTTTTTTAAGTAAAAACCCATCCCCCGATTAGTAGTTTTTTAATAAATTGGAAATAAAAAATTCGGTAAAATTTTTTTGGGTTTTGGGTTTTTAAAATGGGGTTTGGGCAAAATAAAACTTCCGGTTTTAACTTTCCCCCCACTTCGGGGGCCTTTAAAACACCCCATTTTTTCTTTGGGCCAAAAAGGTGCCTCTAAAAGGAGTTTTGTTTTATTTTTCGCAAAAAAAAAAAAAAAAAAAAAAAAAAAATTTAAAAAAAAAATTTAAAATTTAAACCCAACCTTTTTGGTTTTAATGAAACCTTTAAACCAACTGTAAGGGTTTTAATGAAACCCAACCTAAAAAATATAGGTTTTTTTAAAGAAACCCTAACCTTTTAAACCTTTTAACCCCAAAGGAAACATTTTTTTTAAACTTTTTTTTTTTGGGTTTGGGCAAAATAAAAAATTCATTGAACAAGGAAAAGGTAAAACTTTGGAAGAAGTCCTTCCCCCCTATCTTTTTTTTTTTCCCCTTAGCCAACAAGGGCCCGGGGAATGGCGGGAAAAACGGGGTTTTTTGGGGGGGGGAAGCAAATATAAGGATTTTTGGGCTCCCAAAAAAAAAACCCCTCAAAGTAATATATGGGAAAAAAAACTAACCAAAAAAAACCTTAAACCCCAAAAATATACCTAACCAAAACCCAACCTTTAACCCCAAAGTATACCAATAAAACCCTAACCTAACCTTTTTAAACCACCCAAAAATTTTAACCCAACCTAACCTTTAAACCCCAAAGTATATAAACCAACCTAACCCCAACCTTTTAAAACCCCCAAAGTATCCAAAACCTAACCCAAAAACCTTTAAACCAAAAAAGTATACCTAACCTTTAAACCCTTTAACCCCCCAAAGTATCCTAACCTAACCAACCTAAAACAAAGTTACCTAACCTAACCTGTAAACCAAAAGGGGGATCCAAACCAACCTTTTTAACCCCAAAAGTACCCAATAACCTAACCAATACAGTTTTGTCATCAAATTTCATAAAGGGGCCGGGGAAAAGGGAGGAGCTTAACCCTTTAAAGATTTTGTACCCCAAAAAAAAAAGTCGGTGTTCTTTAAAAACCCAAAAGCCGGAAAAACCCCAAAAAATTTCCCCCTTTGGGAGGCCAAGGGAAAAAAAAGTCGGGGTCTTTGAAAAGACCCCGAAAACCTCGTCCATTTTAAACCCCTTTATTTTTCCCAAATTAGGGAAAAAGGGAAAACCTTTTTTTTTAAAGGGGCCAAAGGGGAAAAAAATCTTGTTTTTTTTTTTGAAACAAGACGCAAGTTTTTCTTTTAACCCGGAAGTCAAATTGGCTTTTTCTTATTGGAATTTATTCGGATTTAAAATTTCGAGGGAAAATTAAGGGAATTTTTCCTTTCTTTAAAAAACTCCAAAAGGGTGAAAAAATTTTCCTGAAAAATTTATTTTTTTCTAAAAAGAGCGAAAGGCCTTCCAATGGGTCCCGGGAAAGGGCTTGCTTCCCCGGAAAAATTAAACTTAAGGGGAATTAGGAGTCCTTAAATTTATAAAAAAAATTAACGTGGTTTTTTTTTTTAAACCCCTTTGGGTGCCCTTAGTAAAATGTTTTCATGGTTCCCAAAAGGGGCTCCTGCCAACCCTTTTAAACGTAAAGGCTTTGCCAAGGGGCCCCGGTCCTTTGCGGGCTTTGGGAACCCCCCTCCAAACCAGGGGGCCCGGGTTAAAAAAAACCTAAAAGGGCGCCTAAACCCCCTTGACCCCGCTGGCCCCTTTCCCCGGGGAACCCCGGTGGGGTTGGAAATTTTTTTGGTTCCCAAAAAAATTGGACCCTTTCCAAAACCAAAAAAAATTGGTTAGAAAAAGAAGGGTCAAAAAAAGTTACCCCTTTCCCCTTTTAATTTTTTTTAATTGGGAAAGGAATTATGGGGCAAAAAATTTAAAAATGGTTGGGAAAAAATGGTCAATTTGGCAAAAGTTTTTGAGTTTTTTGTGATAGGGTAGTTTTTGGTTTGGGAAAATTCTAGTTTTTGCCCATCTCTCACCCCTTTCCCCCCAAAAAAGTTTGGGGGGGCTTTTGGGAATGCGGCCCTTTTGGGGGTGGGGAACAAATAATGCGTTCCCCTTTTCCCCGCCCTGCCGGGAGGGTTTTTACCTTAACCAAACCTCTGGAAAAGGGGGGGGTTTGGGCCTCCTCGCCCCCCCCCCGAGTTTTTAATAACCTCCTTTAAAAGGCCCGGGGGGGATCTGGAAAAGGGGGGGGTTTTTCTGTAGCATGTTAGAAAAATAAAATCATTTTACCCAAAAATGTTTTTTTTTAAGTTTTTAAAAGGTTACGCGGAAGTTTGGGTTTAAAACTGCAGAATATCCTGAGCAAAAAAAAAGTATAGAAAAAGTAAGTAGTCTTCTTCTTTTCTTTTCAGGTGGGGAGAAACCACGGTTTTCATCGCAGTTCCCAAACCTATTTTTGGGGTGGCTCCCTGAGGCGTTTTAGGATTAGGCCCAACTCTCTGCTCTTTTTTTCCCAAGCCCTTTTTTTGAAAAATTTTTTTTTTTCCTTTTAAAAAAACCCCCTTTAATGATTTTTATTTGGGGTCCTGTTAACCCCACTCAAACCTAAAAAAAATTCCAATTTTCCCATCTATGCCCCCCCTTTCCACTCTATCCCCCTGGACCCCGCCTACCTCCCGTGACATATTTTCCCATAAGCGCTCTCTTTCCTCATCATACCTTGGGGAAAATAATACCAGGGTCTACAGTTTCATTTAGTCTACCCATTTCACATTTGGGCATATCTTTCTTCCTTTGTTTTTTCCCATCTATATGTTTACTATTTACCTCCAAAGATTTTGTCCCTTTCCCCTTTTAAAAATTTAAAACCCCTCCCCAAGTACCATTTATAAAAGACCTCACACTTTGGTTTTGGGGGCTTCCCCTTGTACCAATTCAGGGACTCTTACCCTCCATCCTCTGTCTCCACATCTCCTGCCCTTTCCTCTGAAAATTGGTTTTATTCAAACCCTTTTGCTTAACTCCCCCTCACTAGACTGGTGGATCCTATCGTGAAACCCTTTTTAAACCCCCCCCTTTCCCCCCACCGGTTTTGCTTGATCAATTTCCCAAATTTACTTTCCTGTCCTATTTCCCCTCATAAAAATTTTTGAGCCCACCCGTTTTCCAAATTTTTCCCAAGCCTGATTTTGTAAAAGCACTGGGTTTCCTATTTTCCCCGCAAAAAGGGACTCCACCCTGCCTTCCCCTGATCGCCTCCCCTGCTTTCATACCCGTTTTTCCTCTAGTGCAAGTCTAAACCCACCCTTTTTTGTAAATACCTCTAACTTGGGCCAGCTCTTTCCCACCGTCCACCTCCTACCCCTTTTGCCCCCTACATGAGGTCGGTACTGCCATTTGCCCAAAAAAAACCCCCTTTTTTTAATACCTCCAATACCTGGTTTCCCCCATCTTCTACACTACCAAGCCCCCACCCCCTGATTTGCTTTTCCTATTTTTTTCCTTTTTTCGTTTCCCATTTTCCCTTCCCATCCCACCGTGTACCTAGGATTTTTTTATGACCGGTGCGCCCCTTTTCCCCAGGTTTTCCCCTTCCCAAAAATCCTAACCCCCATCCCGCTGCCTCCCATTTTAAAACCCGGGCCCGACTTTTTTTCATGTTTAAAAATTTTATTTCCCCAAAAACCCTTTCCCCTACTGTGCGACTATTGTAGCATAAACTGAAGTTCTCCCCTGTCCCCCAATCCCTGAAAAAACTATGTCGTCAGCATATTTGTAAAAATGCCCCCAAAATTTTCATCCCCCAAACCCCTTTTCCCAAAAGCCGAATTTCTCAAAAAATTGCTAATTCCTCTGTATATAAAACCAAAAAAATAACGGTGATTTAAAACCCCAGCCCTGCCCAACCCCCCTTCGAATACCTACCCACTTTTGGGTTTTATGTCCCCAAGCCTGTACCTGCCCGTCTGTCCTAAACATACTATCTATTATGCTGAATATTTTTGTCACTAAACCCAATTTAGCAGTAGTCTACAAAGCAAACCCCCATTGGGCCCTAAAAATAAGCCTTTTTAAATTTTTCAAAGGGAAACAAGGAGGTTTTTCCCACCCCAAAAATTCATTTTTTCCCACACTGAACTTAAAAATTTTAAAAAAATGTTTTTCCTACCTCTCCTATCCCCGCGAAAGCCATTCTGTTCCTTTCCCCCCTTAATCTATTTCTCCCCCCAAAAAATTTACTAATCCTACCATTTTTTAACCCCCGAAAATCTTTTCCCACCGTATCCATTTTTCTGGTAAGGGCGGGTAATTTTTTTAAAAAGCTTTTTTTTCCCTTTTTTGACCTCCCTTTTGTAATAGAGTAAAACCCTTTCCCTCATTCCATTTCCTTGGGGGGTCTCTTATCCTGCCAAATCTGGCCCAAAAAGCCTATACAAAAACCCCCCACCATACCCCCCCCCCTTCTTTATACCCAAATTTGTTTTTGGGATTTCCATCCCTGCCTGCTTTCTTTTTCCCATTTTTCAGCTTTTTTTAAATAACTTTCCCTTTTTTTTCCTTTCTGAAATGTTCATCCAAATTCCCCCATCTATCTTCCTTTTTTCTTCCCATATTACTTCAATAATTTTAAACCCGCTCGTCAGCCCCCCACCTCCTCCCAAAAAATCTTGGGTCTCCCTCTTAAAACTCTCAGGTCCTTTCCCCCCACTTTGTTTCCCACTAAAAATTTCATTACGCACGGTTGCTCCCCCTTTCCTCTCCTCTAAAAAAGTATACCAATCCCTACCCCCTTCCTCACCCCTTTTCCCCAGTTTCCCCTACAATTTTTTCCCCCCAATGTTTGCCCTAGCCCTTTCCCAATAAGCGCTTTTTCTTCCCCTTGGGTTTTTTTTTATACCCATCACCCTGCCCCCTCATATTTAACCTTCCTCTATCTCCATCTACTTCCTTTTCGAACTCTTTTTTTTGCCTGTTTGCTCCTTTCTTTCCTTCCTCGCCCCCTTTAAACTCCCCTATTCCACCCCCCATTTCACTTTTTTCCCCCCCCCCCCGGGTCCTTTTCTTCCCTTTACTTATCCTCTTCCCAGCTTTCCATTATTTTCTCCCCCAGACTCTGGTTATTTATCCACCCCCCTTTCCTCCTTCCAAAATACCTGTATCAAGTCCCTCCCAAAATTTTCCCCCCCAAATTTTCCCGTCTAATGTCCCCTCTTTGTTGTGCATTTTTCCCTTTTCATTCTCCCTTTTTTTTATTTGTATAATTTAAAAACTATCATGTTGTGGGCACTATTTATATTACCAGACCTCCTCATTTATCCACATACCTTCACCATCTTCCCCGGGCATTTTAATTTTAAAAATAGCACATAATTTTTAGTGATTCCCCCCCCCTCTCTTGCCCCGGGGTTTCTCTACCCCTCTGCCCCTTTTTCGGGATTAGGGGGTTCTAAATCGTTTGGCCTAACAAAAAGTAAAAGTAGAAACCCCTTCCCATTTACCTCCCCCCCTAGTATACCTTGTTCCTTCTGCCCCCCCATAACTTTTATCTGTTCCTTCTGTGTTCGCTAAAAATTACAAAATTTTTTATTTTTCCTTTCTTTTTCTAACTAGCCCCTCCCTTCAACGGGCATATACAGACAACAAAGATGATCGTCCCCTTTTTTCTCCTTTTCTTTGTACTCTAACTGGGCCAAAAATTTTTCGTTGCCTCACAGGTTCCTACATCTAGCCCTCAACATCTATCCTGATCCTCCTGACAATACCCCCACCCGCCCCCTTTCTGGGTTTTCTTGCTTTACCCTTTTTTTTTTAAAGTGAACCCCCTGTTCTTATTTACCTCTCCCTAAGGTGGGATTCCTGACGCCTACTAATCAAAACCCCTTTCATTTAAATTTCCCCCGGAAATGTCCTCAAATTTTGCCTACCCCCCCCCCCTGAATAATGCATCCAAATCGCATAAAGTTTTACACCCTTCCCTTGCCTTTTTCAACACTGGGTCCCCCTTATATTTAAAAGCCCTATGCCCCCCCTTTAGTAACGGCGGCAGCGACCGCGCATTTTCCGTCCATTAAAAAACCAGTTTTTTTTGGGGGAATTTAGTTATTATTTTTACTTGTATTTTATTATTGATGCCCCTTATTTTTGTTTCCCTACTTGTTTTTTTTATCGGGGACGACGACGGCGGGAGACACTCAGAAACATAAACACTAGCTGGGGATCTTAGGTACCATTTCCAATGTCGCCAATCCGTTTTTTATTTGTATTTTGTTTATTAAGCCATAATAGACACAGATTAGAAAAAAAGAAAACAACTTCCAGTAGCCCCCCTTTAACTGCCTGAAATCATGGATGTAGAATGTAAGTATTTAAAGCCACCACACGTCTGTAAAAAAAAAAACGTTTGTCCCCGGCGACTTTTTGTTATCTACGGGAAGTATGTCTAAAGGAACAATTAAAACATATGCAGGACTATTTCAAAAGGGGGAGAAATGAGAACTTTTTTTTTTTTTTTTTTTTTTTTTTTTTTTTTTTTTTACGCTGAAGCCTATAGCGCCTTGGTACGTTTTTTTCCTTGGGGGGCAGGGGGTTGGCCCTCACATTCTGGAGGGTCGTGATGGTTGTCCCTCAGCCCGTTGGTGGCGCAGGCTGGATTGTTATAGTGACCCCTGTGGTCTATAGGTGAAGGTCCGTGTGAGAGTGTTGGGGGGACAGTGTGTGGGGGGGGATGGGAGGGTGGTGTAAAGTACAGTCAAGGAGGAGGGAAGGAATAGAGAAATCAGCAATAAGGCAGGAAAGATGCATGGACAGGAAAAGGAAAAAGAAAGATGAGAGAAGAAGGCAGGAGAGAAAGAAGAGAAGGAAGGAAGGAAGGAAGAAGTTGTTGTTGTTTGTTGGAAGGAAGGAAGGAAGGATAGAGAAGGAAGAAGAGAAGAGACGCTTAATGGTAACATGGAAAGAAAGTGTTTAGGTGTGTGTAGGTGTAGGTGGGTGAGGGTGTGTGTGTGTGTATGTACGTGTGTGTGTGTGTAGGTGGGTGAGGGTATGTGTGTGTGTATGTATGTATGGGAACAAGTCACTCCGGCCCCGGTCACTCCGGCCTCTCAGAGGTTCAACCCTAGTCACTGCGGCCTCCCAGAGCTGAGTGTACGTGTTTGCGTGTTCGACCCCTTAAATTTTACATTTTTAATGTTAATCTAGATATTAAAAAAAAACGTATGCTTGAGCTTGATGCTGATGCGTATGCTAAAAAAAAAATTGATAAATATATAATAACCCTGTTTCAGCGTTGTTTATGCTTTGTAGCTGCAAGTTTTTAACGGTTTCTTTTTTCCCTCCCGGGGTTTTTTTTTCGGGGACGCCCGACGGGGGAGGACACCCCCAGAAAAATAAACAAAAGGTGGCCCCCTTTGTTTTGGGGTGCCCCCGAAAATTTTTGAATTTTCTTTTAAGCCATTTTAGGGCACTAAAGATGAAACCCACAAAAATGCCCGAATCCCCTACCCCTTTTTAACTTTGTTTAGGGTTTTTAAATTGAAGTATAAGGGCCCCCAACTTGTACCGGTTTTTTTTTGGGCGCCCGGGGAACATGGTACGAAAAAAATTTAAAATAAAACCCATTACTTGGGTTCCCTTTTTAGCCTTTTTTAAATTTGTTTTTCCCATCATTCAAAAAAAACAAAAATCCCCTTTCCCCAGTTTCCCAACCCAAACATGGTTAAAATTTTTATAAAGGGCCAACCCCCCTTTGGAAATTCCAAAAAATTTGCCGGGGGGGGCCAAGTGACCATGGGGGGGAAAATTAAAGGGTGGGGCCATTACGGGGGTTTTAACCGGGAATTAATTTTGGTTTTGGGGGGGCCCAGGGGAAAAGGCCCTTTCCGGGGTTTACCCAAATACCAATTTTTAGGCCGGGAGTGACCAGGGTGGTGGGCCGGGAGTGACCAGGGTGGGGGCCCGGGAAAGTGCCCCGGGTGGTGGGCCCGGGAGTGCCCAGGGGGGGGGGCCGGATTGGGAACCCAGGGTGGTAGGCCGGAGTGACCAGGGTGGTAGGCCGGAGGGGCCCGGGGTGGTGGGCCGGAGGGGCCCAGGGTGGAGGCCGGAGTGACCAGGGTGGTAGGCCGGAGGGGCCAGGGTGGTGGGCCGGGAGTGACCAGGGTGGTAGGCCGGAGTGACCAGGGGGGGGGCCGGGAGTAAACGGGGTTTGGTGGGGCCGGAGGGACCAGGGTGGGGCCCCGGGGTTGCCCGGGGGTTGGTGGGCCCGGAGTGACCAGGGGGGGCCGGAGTGACCAGGGGGGTTAGGCCGGAGTGACCAGGGGGAAAGGCCGGGAGTGCCCCAGGGTGGGGGCCGAGTCCCCAGGGTGGAAAGGCCGGGATTTGAACCGGGTGGGGGCCGGGGTTGACCAGGGTGGTAGGCCGGAGTGCCCAGGGTGGGGGCCGGGGTGACCAGGGTGGGGGCCGGGGATGCCGGGGTGGGGGCCCGGAGTGACCCGGGGTGGGGGCCGGAGGGGACCAGGGTGGTAGGCCCGGAGTGCCGGGGTGGGGGGGGGGTTGCCAGGGGGGGGCCCGGGAGTGCCCAGGGTGGTGGGGCCCGGATTGGGGGGGTTGGGGGCCAATTTTAGGGTTTGGGGGCCGGAGGGGCCGGGGTTGGAAAGGCCTGATTAAAGGGGTGGAACCCATCCCCCCCATTCCAGGGGAGGGTGGTGGCCCGGAGGCCCTGGTTGGTTAATTTATCCGGGTGGGGGCCGGTATGGGGTTTTTTTAAGGGGGGAAAGGAAGGGAAATTAAAGGGGTTTTCCCCTGTTTTGTTTGCGGGCCCCGGGTTACATTCCCTGATTGAAGGCCCGGGTCCCCCCACGAAACCCCCCCTCCCCTTTTGTTGGGGAAAAAGGGGGCGGGTTTATTCCCCCCGGGGAAGCCTCCCCCTAGGGTTTCCTGGGGGGGAACCGGGGCCTTGGGAAAGGTTTTCCCCCCGGGGTGCGGGCGGAATTTTAGGTCCCTGATGGAGGGCGGGAGGGACTCTCCCCTTTTCCCTTTTTTAAAAGTGTTTCCCCCGGCGGGCCTGGCCCCATTCCTGAAACCAATTAAGGCCCCCCACCCCCCCAAACGGGGGCTGGGTTGTGCCAAAGGGGGTGGGAAATTTTTCCATTTAAAAGTTTTCTTGAAGGGGCCATTTCCACCCCCCCCTATGAAGACCTTTGGGGTGTAAAGGGGGAAGGAAAACTTTTAAAAAAGGCCCATTTCCACCCCCAACCACACTGGGTGAGAAACTTTGATGTCAAGAGTGTAGGAAAATTTTTTCCCCCAAAGAAAATTTTAAAACAAAACCTTTCCCCCCATTGAAAATTTATGTAAGGGTAAAATTTATATCGAGTTTAAAAAATTCCCCCCCCAAATTTGTGGGAAACTTGATGTAAAGAGGGTAGGAAAATTTTTTCCCCCGAAAGAGCCATTTTAAACCACACACATCCTTCCCCACACTGGTTTTGAGAAACTTTGAGTGTAAAGAGTGTGGGAAAACCCTTTTAAACCCAAAAAGAGCACTCTTAACACACCATCCTTCCCCACACTGGTGTGAAAAATTTTGGGTTGTCAAGAGTGTGGGAAAAACTTTTCCCCAAAAAGAGCAGTCTTAAAAAACACATTCTTACCCACACTGGTGTGAGAAACTTTGGTGTCAAGATTTGTGGGAAAAACTTTTACCCACAAGAGAAATCTTAACACACACATGCTCCCCCCACACTGGTGTGGAAATTTTCGAGTGTAAAGGGTTGTGGGGAAAACTTTTAACCCAAAAGAGCACCCCTTAACACACACACCCTTTAAACCCAAACATTTGGGGAGAGAAACTTTGAGTGTAAAGGTGTAGGAAAACTTTTCCCCGAAAGAGCACTTTTTAACACACACTGCTCACCCACCTGGGGGTGAGAAACTTTGAGTGTCAAGATTGTGGGGAAAACTTTTCCCCGCAAGAGCACTTTTAACACACACATGCTCACCCCCCACTGGAGAGAGAACCTTTGAGTGCCCAAGAGTGAAAAAAAAACCCATTTACCCAAAAGGGGCCAATTTTAAAAACCACACTCCACCCACATTTTGAAAAGAATACATTTGGGGAATCATTGTGGCAAGTTTTTATATTACCAAGAGAAAGGGCTTGCCAGACATATACAAGGGCACTTGTGGGGTTTGTTGGGATATATCAAAAAAACCACTTAATGAATAATTGTGTTCAGGGGTTTTATTTCCCCCGAATACAGGAGAGTGAGAGTGAAAAAGGTGATAAAAACTCAACATGTATCGGGGGGCCTTTAACATGTAGAGGCCTTTTTGAAGGGGTTTTGAAAAGGGGTTGTCTGGGGGGGAGGGGGGAAAATGAAAATTAAAACCCAAAACACACAGTAAGATCTGGCATCTAACCATTTTCACACTCCCCACACTTTAAACCCTCTACCCATTTTGGGGTATCTAATGAGGGTGTTTAAAATAAAAAGAAATTCCCAGGCGCGCGGTTGCCCAAAAAAGGGAAAAAAGGGTTTTGGGGGGAGGGGGGGAGGCAGAAGACTTTTCCTTTAAAGGGCAGAATTTTCCCCCTCATTTTTCCAAATCTTTGAGAAAAAAAAGTATCGGGTTTGGCGTTTGGGAATGGGGCCCCCACGGTCAACAGTTTCCCAGCCTGGGAACAAAACGACACCCAGACTGCCAGGTTGGCGGGACGGTGCCGTGGTGTTGAATAGCCGCCTCCTCAGTTTCCAGGATGTGCATCCTGTATGCAGGATTACGGACTCTGCAAAGTTTACTGAAATCATCGGCAAAAACAAGATCAGTGATTTGTGTTCCCGGGGTTTGCCCCCAAAAATCACTTTGCCCCAATACCCATTCCAACAAGTTTTAAAAAGTGTGGAGAAGGACGCACCCTTGCCTAAACTCCTTTTATTAACAGGAAAGAACGGATCACTCCCCCACACTTCAAAAAGAAACTAAGTCCCAGAGTACAGAGCATCATCAACCAATAGCCCCTTGCAGGAATCATGGGAGCGGCTGGCTGTTTGCAAAAGGGAAATAAATAGGAGAGTGGAAGAAAAAAGGGCAAAAGGGAAGGGCCTAAAGGGGGAATGAGTGAAAAATCAACACTGGAAGGTACGGAAAAAGGCCCCCCACGGTATAAAAGTTTCTTTGATGGTGGCTATGGGGGGGAATTTATTTTTTCGGCCCCAGGAAAAGGGGCCCACTGTGGGGGTTAAATAGCCCGTATGTGTAGAGGGAAGAAGGGTGGCAGCAAGGTTGTGTGATGTGTTGCAGGAGTGGGTTAAACTGTGGAGCACTTGATGTGGAATGTAAAACGGAAATGTTTATCTAGAACAAATGTTGGAGGAAATTTTTGGGGGAGGTCGGAGTAAAGAATGGAGGAGATGAGAGACAGGAGGGGTGGATAGGCAGTGGAGTACCTGCTGGGTTGTGTGCTGAGTGGAGGAGGGGACAGTCGTGTGGCTAAAAGGGTTTAAAACATTCTTGGAGAATTCTTGGTGTAAAAAACCTATTCGCCGATTTAAAACGCCTACGCAATTTTTCGACTGGTCGATTTTAAAGACCGGCGGAAAATGCGGGATAATTGTGAAAAAATATATTTTATATAAAAATTTTTTTTTTTTTTATTTGTGCCTCTAGGGGCCTGTGGGGCAGTGACTAGGCCCCGGATGGTGGGCCCTAAAGGTTCACTTTAGAGCTGTGAGGGGTTGGCCCTCGCCCATGGCACCCGCGGGCGGGGTTTTTTTTGGGGAGGGGCCTTTTGATTAGGGGGCTAGGGCCGTTTCCCCTGTGTCCACTGAAGGGCACTCGCAATCGAAGGTAGATTTAATGAGCAGGACATGTGGGTGTTCTTGGGCCCCTCGACGGTGCAGAAGTTTTTTGGGTTTTCCCCTCATCGGGGATCGAATTTCTTGAAAACCTTTGTTTAAATAACAATAATTTTGGAAATTATCCACCAACCACCCTCTCAATAATTAGGAAAACTGCAACTCCGAAATCCCAGGGGGCCCCGCGGGCAGTTTTTAACTCAAAATTTTGGGTGAAAGTTGGTCAACTTGAAAGAAAAATAGGGGGCTTTTTTCCACTGCCCTTAAACAAAAAAATTAAAATTTTTTAAGAACGATTTTCTTCTTATTAAAATTGTATAGAAGCCTGAGTCTGTAAACCTGCTTTTTTAACCCAAATAACCAAGTGGGTTTTATAGTTGGGGGAGGCGAGGTAAATGTTTACTCAAATGATTTATATAGTCAAAAACAAAACTTTTAAAAGTTATCTATACCTGGGAAACCCCTATTTTCCGGTTTTTTTGTGTATCAATCAGATAAAAGCCTGGAAGTGAAAATGAGTCGACGCGTGAAGTAGCAATGTTTTGATTCAATCGCCCCGCCACAATCTCCCCGCCCCCCATTTCCCCGCCGCGGGGGTGTCGCCTCCAAAAATTTTAAAACCTACATTGTCGCAGCAACAACCCGATTTCGGCCATTCTTTATTCTTCTTTTTCCCCCAAAGGGGCATTGTTTAAATTGTTTTTTGGACAAGCGTTTGCCAGACGCAGCAGTACGGTCTTAAAAAAACATTGTGAACATAACCCCCAAAATTTTTCATGGGCCACAATATACATGTAAAAAAAATATTAAGCTTTGCTACTCGAGGCGAGTAATTTTTCATTAAATTTTCTATTTAAAAAACGTTCCATCGTAATGAATGTCATCCAATAAATTTGGGAGAAAACCCGAAGAAAATATATTTTTTTTTGGGATTCAGATGGGGTTCAAACAATGGTTTTTTCGCGAATTTAAATTTTGAAAAAAATTAGTCGCCCGGGGCCAAAACACAGTAGACCAAACCTTTTTAGTTAAAAAATGCCAGCGACCACTGGCTTTCTCGAGTTTCCCGTTCTCTCTAATTTGGGGAGTGGGGGGTTTTTGGGGGCCCCCCCCCCCCGGGGGGGGAGGGATTGGGCCCCCTTTATCATGGGGGTTTCGTAGGGGTGTATATAAAAATTAAATTTTAATTTTGGGGATGGGTATTATTAAGGGGAATTTAAGTCAATGATAAGTACAGGGGTCTTATAAATGAAAATTCCCATAGTATTAAAACATTTGGGACCTTAAAATAATTAAAACCTTGATTGCACGACTTTTGGGTATTGGTGGTTCCCTCATAATATTTGCTCCTATCCCGCTTTATACGTAGGGAAAAGGGAATTTTTAGCGTTTCCCGCCCCCACCGACGATTTGACACGTATAGGTAGGCCCGGGCGGCCGATGCCCTGCCGCCCCCGGGGTTTGTTTTAAATTTCCCGAAACCCTTACGTTTTAAAAACACCTTTTACTTTGCTTCTCCCGATTATTGCGAGAAAAAACAAAAATTTTCCCTACGTTCATTTTTAACATATAAGTGTTAAATAATTGGGCGTGTTTTAAAAAAAAACCCCCAGTGATAAAATCTCGCCGCCGGGCCCTGGGAAATTTAAATTGGGGGTTTATAAACCCCCTCGATGCCTCATAAACCAACACACCGCCCCCGCCCTTCACCCGCGGCCCCGATCCCCGCTAACCACTTTGAATAAAAAAAACATTGCAAATAAATTTATAAAACCCCCAAAACCCAAATTTAACCCCTTTCTATCCCCCCGATAAAATCCTAGTTAGTTTTACTAGTTGGGGTTTGTGTCGGGATGAGATAGACAATGGGGTTTTTTCCCAGGTTTAAAATCTCAAATAAATTGGTTTTTTTGTCATAAAATTTTTACAAAAAATAATAACGAAAATGTTTTTATAAAAAAATGACCCTTAAAAAATGATTTTTAATATCATTACACATATTATTTTTTTCCTTCTGCCTGCGCCACCCCGGGCGAGGGCCAAACCCTCCAGGCCCCCCAAGTTTCCTCCGGGCCTTCCCCTCAGGGTCTTTAGTAGTTTTTAATTTCCTACATAGCGCAGGCGTACAGGCGGGAAAAAGGCCAAATATAAATATATAAATTAATTTTATATATATATATTTTATATATATATATATATATATATAAATATATATATTTATATAAAATATAAAATATATATTTAATTTTATAAAATATATATATATTTTATAAAAAACTATTTTTTTTTTTTTTATAACTTAGGGCCAAATTACGAAACCCGGGGGGGGATTTTGGGGAAAACTACTAAATCCTCTTAGGGGACTAAGACCTCTTAAACGCTAGTTGGGCCCTTTTTGGAAGCAAATTTTGCTCCCCCTAAGAAGTGCACGATGTAGGCTAAGGGGGGGTTTGGGGCGTCTTAGGCCCCCAATTTTCTTTATTCCCCCATAACAAAAATTTTATATTATTGGGTTTTATATTAATATTTTTAGACGGGATATAGTATTTAGGGTGTATAATACACTATGTAAAAAATATATTATTAGGGGTTGGGGTGGTGGAAAAGATATGATTTGGGGACAGAAACGTTTTGCAGATTAATATTCTAAACATAAACAAAACTCACCAAAAAAAAATTTCACCCCCTAATATCAAAATACTGGCTATGATGTGGTTTGGGGGATGAAAGGGAGAAGGGAAAGGAAGGGGGAGAAGAAATAATAGAAAAAAAAGGGAGAGAGAGAGAAAAAAAAAAAAAAGGGGAAAGAGAGGAGAGATTCCCCGGCGTGGTTTTCCCTGCTCTGTACTGTAGCGAAAAACTATCTGGCCCAAATCAAGGGGAAAGGGAAAAGGGGGGGAAGAAATAATATAAGAAAAAAAGGAGAGAGAGAGAGAGAGACTCCCCCGGGGTGGTATAAATTTTTTCCCCCCCAAATAAAAGGCTTTTTGTCGCACCCGCTGATTGGTTAAAGCGGAGGTGGGGGGCAATAAGGGAAAGGGGTTTGGCCTTACTGTCCCCTTACACGAGGCTTAAAATGGGCCCCGAAAAAGCTTTTCCTTTTGTAGTCTTCTTGGCCCGGTATAAATAAGTCGGGGGCCTTTTTGGGGCGCTTTAAACAAAGGGGGTAGTTTAGAGCCCCTTTTGAAAATGCCCCCCCAATCCCAAATTAAAAGGACCCGGCCGGTCGGGCCCGATCACGGTCGTAAGTCCCACCACTCAGGTAATGAACCCTAAATACACCAAACAAATTAAGGGGAAGTGGGACGTGCGTATTGACACAAAGGTCAACGCCCCCGAGTTGGGTTTCAAATCTGGTGTTGCAAACGGTTTTTGGGGAACTGGTTTAGGGACAAAAAGGAAAATTTTTTATTTCCGAATTATGAATTACCGCCTGAGTCCCCAAATTTTGTTGTTGTATGTTGGAAAAGGGCATACGGGCGGGGTTTCATAAGGTAAAAGGGGTATTTTTGCATGCCCCTTGCAAAGTTAAAATTTTTTCTTATTTAAGCTCCGCCCCCTTGTTTTTTTAAATCTTTTGCTGTACAAAAACGAGCAGGGGTCACTCCCGGGAGGGGGGGGGATTTTACTCTTTTCCCCGAAAATTTTACAGTCGTGGGTGTGGGTGGTGGTTTCAAAAGCCTGGGCAAACAGATCGCGCCCCATGAAGGAAAAACTTATCAGAACCCCCTCCCCTAAAAGTTTCCCCTTTTTCCTTTTAAATTTTCATCCAATTTTAACAAATTTATTACATGCCACGACATGCAAAAAGGGTACCTATTTAAATTTTGGGGTTTGGTTCAAAAAACGTTATCGGATATATACAACCCAAATCCCAAAATTTTAAAGATGGCCCCAAATATTAATATTTCTCCAGCGACATCTGGGAAAAAATTTTTTTTTCCCCTCCCTCCAATCTTTTAATCTCCCAACCCTTGTTAAAACTTGTGGCTAGCACGATAAAAAATTTTAAATTTTGGGCCCTAATCCTAAAATAATAACATTTTCATTAATTTAAAAATTTTTAAATTACTTTTAAAAAAACAATGTAACTGGGACTTTGTCATAACCCTTTCACAGGAATGTTTACCCCAAAAAGTAAAATAATGGAAAATACGAACACCCCCCCAGTCCTCCTGTTTTCCCGGGTTTTTTTAAAAAGGTTGTTTTTTGAAAAACCTTTAAAAGAAAGATATTAATTTTGGGAAGAATTCTACATTGATTACAACCCGAAAAAAATTGAAATTTTCTTATGACTTTTACTATTGAATTATAGTACGAATTTCTTTTGCTGTGGAGTTTTCCGAAATGGGGAAAAAACTTAAGGGTTTTTAGGGGGATTGCTTTCCACCAGCTCAACGAGTAAATTTTTCTGGTTTTTCTTCCCCCGACACGTTTAATATACAAAGAGAATTTTGGTGTCCGGGGGTGGATTTTAGTTTTAAAACCGAGTGAGGCGAAAACCTTTTTTGGGATGTGGGGAATATTGCCCCAACACGAATAAAACACCTGGGGTTTTACAAATAACCCAAAAACTAAATTTTAAAACATCATCCTATTTAATTCATCATAAATATTTTTTTTTCTTGTTTTTGGGTCCTAGATACATGTATGAGTCTGATTTTTTTGGGGCAGGGAAGCTCTAAAGGAGCATAAACCCAACGCCCCTGATTTTTTTCCTTAAACTACTATCTTGTCCGTATCAAAACCCAGCACTATAGGATACATGGAAAAATCTATTAGGGAGAAAAATGTGAGATATGGGTTGGTTTGTGATTCCCCTGTACCATGGGGGCCTGGTTTTTTTTTTTCGGGAGACACTCGCCCGGGGCCTGGGGTTGGGAAATGAGTGAGGGGACTGGCCTTAAAAAAACCCTTTTAAAGGGTGGGGCCGGTTTTCCTATGCTTAATGAAATAAACAACCCGTAACCCCCCCCGCAAAACAAAGACGGAAAGGGCCCCCGGAGGCCCTCCCCAAAGGGCTTTATCGGCCCGGCCCCACGGAAGTGTACGACGTAGGGGGCCCCTGGGAAATTTTCTTTAGAGGCTCCCGGCGGGCCCCCTCCCAGCGGCCCGCCGTTTGGGGATATGACCATTTTTCCCCCTGTTATATTTAAATGATTGAGGAAATTTTGGTTTTTACTTTCTAAGTTATTGGCCCGATATAGTTAAAAATTTTTTAAAGGGGGGTTGCACAACCCTTAGCCATTAAAAGACTAAAAGGGCTGTTCACACTTATAAAAACATTACTATATAATGCAATAAAGTTTAGAAAAATTTTAAACCCGAAATATTCCTGTTTTCGGGTTTTCCAGTAATGATGAAAAGGGGAAATTTCTAGGATCATAAATTTCTACGAAAATTGGTTTTTTTTTCAAATAATTAAATAAAACATTTTCGTTTTTTGAGTTTTTTCTGCTGGTGTAACCCGGGGAACCCCTGAACGGGGGGGAACCCGCCCTGTAGAAGGGTATAGGGTTTCGGCGAACAACATAACAAATCCACCCCTCGTGCCCTTTTTTCCCCCTAATGATTATTTCACTCAGACACAGCGCCAAACGCCGTCAAAGGAAATTTCCCAAAAAAAACGTGTCCCTCCCCAATTATTTTATTTTTCCCTCTATTTTTGATTAATGAAAGGGGCGAAAAATTGGGTTTTTAACTAAGTTCCCCATTATGTTATCGACTGGTTTTAAGGGGGACAATTTAGGCCCTTTTTTGGGTTTTAAACCCTTTGTAAAAGGGGTATCGGGAAAGTCGGGCCCTTTAGTACATTTGATTAAACTGGGAAAAAATTTCAAAAATTTCTATTCTAAAACAATATTTTTTCATATGTTAACTCCATCACTCATATTTTCCCCCTTAGGTGTACCGTTGAGTATTAATTGTGTTGATAATATGTTTTGGGAAATTTTTTGAAAAAAGGGGAAAAAAGGGCCTTGTTTTTATCCCTAAAAATCCCTTTGGGCCCCGGTTTAAACCAAATGTTATTTTTATATGATAACAGCTACAAAAACACAGAAAAACTGATAACCTTTTTCCATTTTAAACCCCTTCCTATGTCTACGTATCTCATCTTTATTTCTAAAGTATCTCTGGGTGTTCCTGTAAAACTGGGAAAAATTTTTAAATAAACTGATATATGAAATTTCTAAAACTATTATAAAAAATTTTATAACATTTTTGATAGCTTGAACAGGCCTAATAATAGTGATGGTACCGATATTGAGATACTATGTATATTACTGAGTTAATATATATAATGTGAAATGAATTTCCCACTTACAAATACGTACCACGCCCAGCGGGCCTCAGGAGGATTGACGTCAAGTTGCCGCTGCTTGTCACTACTGATGTAATACTACATCAAGATAATCATATAACTGTTGTTTCAAATAGTTTACACAGAAATATTCAATTCTTGAAATTCTGTACATTAATTTCAACATAGTAAATTATCCGTCTGAAAATACACCAGCGGCCTCCGGAGGGCTGACGGAGGTAAATTTGCCGCCGGCGGCCGCCGTTTCGCCGCTCTACGGCCTACGTCGGCCCGCCGGTGATGGTTAGCTGGGTATATATGAACATATAGATAGATATATTATAACAAGGAGGGGGGGGGATAGAGGAGTTACTGAGTCTTACCTGGAGTGAAGTGAGTGAGAGACTGGCTCCCTCGCTGCAGGAACAACACCGAGTTGGGAGAAGCGGGAAAAATAGGAATGTTCGGATCCTTAGGACCGGCCCTCTCCTGAAGGGATATAAGACCTCGAATGACTCTATTAGCTAACGAAACAAGTATGCATATAAATTGGCTGCCTATGATGCAGTTCTTTTACTTTGATATAGAAGAATTTAATATTTTACTCTAATATCCAGGGAAAAGTGTTCTCCCTTTTTCTACAGCCTACGAACATGGTTTTCAGAGCGGCGAGGTATGGAGTCGGAATAGAATTTGTAGACTTTCAATTTAGCGAATAACACGACTAACCCACCCATTTATGAACGTGATCTTTCACTATTGTGTCTATTTTGAAGGACATAGAATCTAAGAGTGTTCCTTGATCTGATAGGAGGGTGAGGAAAGGAGGAAAGTTTTTGAATCTACCAGTTACCGATGATCGCGAATAAATGTCCCACGCATTTTGACTCGTATCCGGAGTGTATGGGGGAGGGAGTAGGGGAGGGGGGAAGATAGAAGTGGAGATAGAAAGAAAGAAGATAAATTTTACCAGAAACGAAAAGATTGAATTGACCTTAATATAATAGAATACCGTTCCTCCATATGCTGGGTCTAGGTGATAACTTGCCCCAGAACAACATATGATTATTGAAACCTTTTTTTCCCTTTTTAAATACATAACCCGGGAATTGTATGATAGGAAAATTTTCCCTCCTGTTTTTCCGAATCTCCGGGCATTACACTCCAGTGAGGCGAGGTGAGGTGCTCTCAGGGTTCCTCATGCGTTCGCCGATTTCGGCAGCTGGCGGCCCTCTACGCATGGCTTGTAGCTCCGAAACCCAACCACATGATTTTCTTGAAAATAACCTCATTGTGATTCCCACACAAAGTTACCCTGACCGTAGTCAACCACAAACCCCTTTCCTAACCTAACCTAACCTAACCTAACGTTTTTCTAACCTAACCTATAACCTATAGCGGTCTGCCGAAAAGGGCGAACGCCTGGACATTTGAGGCAGGAGCAGAAAAGATAAAAGAGAAAGAAAAAAGGGAAGAGAAAGAAGGAAAGAAATGGAAAAGAAAGGAAAGGGAAGGGAAAGGAAGAAAGAGAAGAGAGGAAAAGTGATATATGTAAATGATAAATTTTTGCTGTCTTCCATGATGGCAACATGATGTACCATGATTCCGTACGTCTTCGAATTACAGTTGGTTTAATTTTTTTAAAAGGGTTTTGAGAGCGAGGTCTGTCTGGCTCTCCCAGTGAATGTACGATACATTTTCCTTCGGGTCCGTCTGTAGAAGCGTCTGGCAGCGCTACAATCGTATTTTGTGTGGCAAGCTGGGGCGGAGCTTAAATAAGTATAATTATACTAACAAAGGGGGCGCACAAAATACGCCCTTTTCTCACCAGCAAGAAAGAGTCCAAAGAGAAGAGAGAAGACAAAGGAAGTAACCCAAAACTGCCCCTTCCCCCATGACATGGGAGAGCACGTAGGAGAGAGCATGAGAGGCAGGGGCCCTCAGTGATGGGGACCCGTGTGGGTGTGATGTATGAGAGAGGAAGGAGGGGAAATGAAAGCCCTAGTTTTGCTTCCCTCCCAACAGGTGACGTGTGTGGGAGAACGCCGCACCCAAAGGGTTCAGCCACAGCCTCGCTGGCTGCTCCCAATCAAGCTTCATTTTAAACTGGCGCGGGG
>JACEEZ010000176.1:10000-22500 GCA_016584305.1 Chionoecetes opilio | reverse complement strand
GTGGGGTGGGGGGGTCTGTGTGTGTGGGGGGTGTCTGTGTGTGTGTTGGGGAGGGGTCTGTGTGTGTGTTGGGGGGTCTGTGTCGGTGGGGGGTGGTCTGTGTGTGTGGGGGGGGTCTGTGTGTGGGGGGGGGGTCTGTGTGTGGGGTGGTCTGTGTGTGTGGGGGGGGTCTGTGTGTGTGGGGAGGTCTGTGTGTGTGTGGGTGGGGGGGGGTGTCTGTGTGTGTGGGGGATCTGTGTGTGTGTGGGGTGGGGGGGGATCTGTGTGTGTGTGGGGTGGGGGGGGTCTGTGTGTGTTGGGGGTCTGTGTGTGTGGGTGGGTCTGTGTGTGTGTGGGGTGGGGGGAGTCCTGCGTGTATGTGTGTTTTTTATCATGTGTATAAATTATGTTCGCATATCTGTATGTGTGTGTGTATGCGTGTGTGTGTACGTGTGTGTGTGTGTGTGTGTGACGGTGTGTGTGTGTGTGTCATTCACCCATGGTCTTGTCCACGCGTTCTGGACTCGCGATCGGCAGTTTCAGCCTCCCGGTGCGAGCTTGGAGCTCATTATTACCGATCTTTGGGCAATGCTGGGACCTCACACACCACACACACACATCCCCTTGCTCAAGGGGGACAGTACCGCCCGAATTTGTCCGTGGAAAAATCCTCGGGTATGAACCCCCGCACACCCAGTGTGTGTGTATGTCTGTCTTGTGTGTGTGTGTGTGTGTGTCCATCGACACGCCACACCCACACGCGTCCTTTTAAATCACATGTCTTAGCCCAGTCGAGACACACACACACACACACACACACACACACGCACACACACGCCACACACGCACACACACACACACGTACATACACACGTACACACACACGTACACACACACACACACACACACGCACACATACACGCACACACGCACACACGTACACACACACACACGTACACACACACACACACACACCTACACACACCTACACACACAGACACGCACACACACACACACACCTACACATACAGACACGCACACACACACACACACACACACACACACACACACACGTACACACACACACACACACACACACACACACACACACACACACACACACACACACAGAGCTCTGCCCCCTATCGACCCTTGACCTAAGACACAGCCATACAAAGGTAGGCGTGGGCCGAGGGCGTCTAGGCGTGGGAAGCTGACTAGAAGGGGAGAGAGAACACTGTTGATAGTGTTCATAGTGTTCATAGTGAAGGGAAAGCAGATAGTATTTTGTGCAGGGTTTAATACTATAATAATAACATAGACTGTGTGTGTATGTGGTCTACTATAATGCTACTTCAGGAATGCACTGGTGACGCATTCCTTAATACCTATATATATTTTTATCAGTAGATTACATAATACAGATTTTTTTATCAGTAGATTACATAATACAGATTTTTTTATCAGTAGATTACATAATACAGATTTTTTTATCAGTTGATTACATAATACAGATTTTTTTATCAGTAGATTACATAATACAGATTTTTTTATCAGTAGATTGCATAATACAGATTTTTTTTATCAGTAGATTGCATAATACAGATTTTTTTATCAGTAGATTACATAATACAGATTTTTTTATCAGTAGATTACATAATACAGATTTTTTTATCAGTTGATTACATAATACAGATTTTTTTATCAGTAGATTACATAATACAGATTTTTTTATCAGTAGATTACATAATACAGATTTTTTTATCAGTAGATTACATAATACAGATTTTTTTATCAGTAGATTACATAATACAGATTTTTTTATCAGTAGATTACATAATACAAATTTTTTTATCAGTTGATTACATAATACAGATTTTTTTATCAGTAGATTACATAATACACATTTTTTTATCAGTAGATTACATAATATATTTTTTTGTATTACTGAGGGCTACCATACAAATTTTTTTTCAGCAGTGTAAGGTGAAATTAGTCTTAAAATATGCATTACATATGTACTTAGATATGTATTTCGATATTTAGACTTAGATTTAGATTTATATATATATTTAGTTACATATAGTTACAGGAACTACCACGTGTAGGTCTCACAGCCTCTTGTAGCTTCCTTATGTTCATATGTAATTGTACTGTTATACATGTATTTAGATGTATGCATTCGATATGTATTTTAGTATCAAGAGGTTTTTTAATGAGAAGAGATTGAAGTTATTAAAGTTACACTCACTCGAGAGACGCAGAGTAAGGGGCGATCTGATAGAAGTTTTTAAGTGGATCAAGGGATTTAATAAAGGAGAGGTAGGAAAAGTTCTCACGGCTTTTAACCAGGGTAGAACAAGAAGTCACGGATTCAAGCTGGAAAAGCGTAGATTTAGAAAGGAAATAGGGAAAAACTGGTTCACAAATAGGGTGGTGAATGACTGGCATAGACTCAGTAGACAGGTAGTTAGTGCGGAGTCATTAGGGAGCTTTAAAGAGGGGCTGGATAGGTTCATGGGTGGGGATGAAAGGTGGATGTAGGTAGTGTTAGGTGACAGGAACTACCACGTGTATGCCTCGCGGCCTCTTGTAGCTTCCTTATTTTCTTATTTTCTTATGTTCTTAAGAGTTTAAAACGTGATACTGTACAAGGGTAAAAATGAAAACCAAGATCTAGTAGGCTTCCACACGCATGGTTTGACCCACCAGGCCTAACACTACTGGTCATTTTTCCCGATTGATGAGGTTATTTATTTAGTTAACGCTAATTTATGAATAGTACTAATTCATTGATCAGAAAACGAAATATATCAATGGAAAGCTAACAACATTCCGCTTCTATTGATACGTTTCATGTCAAATGCTTTCTCGCAAAATATGAAATGGCGAAGAGTTGAAGTGAATATTAAGTTCATGCATATTGCTTCACTCTCTCGTAATGGCATTTCTTTAGTGTATTTTACTGTTTTTTATTTGATAATATTATAGAACAAACATTCACGAAGATAACAGTGTATCATTTATACTGATATGCCATAGTCTACTGTATTCATGGAACACTTTTTTACTTCCCGGGTACGATTGATGATGTTATTTCTTTAGTTAACGCTAATTTATGCATGGTAGTAATTCATTTATCAGAAAACAAAATATATCAATGGAAAGCTAATGAAAATCCGCTTCTTTCTATCGCTAGCATCTAAAATGTTTTCTCGCAAAATATTAAATGGCGAAGAGTTGAAGTGAATATTAAGTTCATGCATATTGCTTCACTCTCTCGTAATGGCATTTCTTTAGTGTATTTTACTGTTTTTTATTTGATAATATTATAGAACAAACATTTACGAAGATAACGGTATATCATTTATACTGATAAACCTTAGGCAGGGAGATGGGAGTGATGTTCAAAAATGTCAGGAATCGCAAAACTGGCCTTGGCTGGAAATAGCCCAAAATGAGTATAGCAAGTCCTGTATAGAGTAGTCTTTGGCGCCTTGTATTATATGTAGGTATATATGTAGGTATTGACATATACTACAGACATGACATCATTGACATGACATACTGACATGACAGACTACATACTATAGACCTGTAGATAGGAGGTTTACGCACGGCTCTTCTTCGATAATATAATAGGAACCTTATGTCTATATAGGAATAAGGTCACAGGGCGTTCATCTGTCGCTCTCTTCTCCTCTGTCCTCTTAAATTATCTCAATATTTCAACTATTTTTTCTTTTCCTCAAATTTTCTCTCTCTCCTTTCTCTATTTCTCTCTATTTTCTTCTTTTCTCTCTTTCTCTCTCTCTCCTTTCTCTATTTCTCTCTATTTTCTTCTTTTCTCTCTCTTTCTCTCTCTCTCCTTTCTCTATTTCTCTCTATTTTCTTCTTTTCTCTCTTTCTCTCTCTCCTTTCTCTATTTCTCTCTATTTTCTTCTTTTCTCTCTTTCTCTCTCTCCTTTCTCTATTCTCTCTATTTTCTTCTTTTCTCTTTCTCTCTCCTTTCTCTATTTCTCTCTATTTTCTTCTTTTCTCTCTTTCTCTCTCTCCTTTCTCTATTTCTCTCTATTTTCTTCTTTTCTCTCTTTCTCTCTCTCCTTTCTCTATTTCTCTCTATTTTCTTCTTTTCTCTCTTTCTCTCTCTCTCCTTTCTCTATTTCTCTCTATTTTCTTCTTTCTCTTCTTTCTCTCTCTCTCCTTTCTCTATTTCTCTCTATTTTCTTCTTTTCTCTCTTTCTCTCTCTCCTTTCTCTATTTCTCTCTATTTTCTTTTTTTTTCTCTCTCCCTTTCTCTATTTCCTCAATTTTTTTTTCTTTTCTCTCTATTTCTTTCCTTTTTCTATTTCTCTCTATTTTTCCCTTTTTTTTCTCCCCTTTCTCTTTTCCCTTTTTCTTTTTTCTCTCTATTTTTTTTTTTCTCTCTATTTCCTTTCCTTTTTCCCCAATTTTTCCCTATTTTCTTTTTTTCTCTTTTCTCTCCTTTTTCTATTTCCTCTATTTTTTTTTTTTCTCTCTCTCTCTCTCCTTTCTCTCTTTTCCCCTCTATTTTCTTTTTTTTCTCCTTCTCCTTTCTCTCTTCCTCAACTTTTTTTCTTTTTTCTCCTTCCTCTCCTTTTTCTCTTTCTCTCTATTTTTTTCTTTTTTCTCTCCCCTTTCTCCCCTTTCTCTCTATTTTCTTCTTTTTTTCTCTTTTCCCCTCTCCTTTCTCTATTTCTCTCTATTTCTTCTTTTTTTCTCCTCTCCTTTCTCTTTTTTCTTCTTTTTCTCCCCCCCCTTTCCCCTCTTGCTCTTTTTTTCTTCTTTTCTCTCTTTTCCCCTTTTCCTTTCTCTATTTTCTTCTTTTCCCCTTTTCTCTTTTTCCTTTCCTATTTTCTCTCTATTTTTTTCTTTTTTCTCCTTAAACCCCTATTTTTTTCTTTTCTCCCCTTTCTCTCTCCTTTTCCCATTTTCTTTTTTTTTCTCTTTCCTCTCCCTTTTTCTAGTTTTCTTCTTTCTCTCTCTTTTTCCCTTTTTCTATTTTTCTCTTTTTCTTCTTTTCTTCTTTCTCTCTCCCTTTTTCTATTTTTTTTTCTTTTTCCTTTCTTTATTTTCTTTTATTCTCTTTTTCTCTCTTTCTTTTTCTATTACCTTCTTTTCCTCATATTCCCATCTTATTTTTTCTCAAAATTTTCTCTCCTATTTCGCTCAAAATTTTCGTTCTCTTTTTCCCCTCTATTTTCTCTCTTTCTCTTTTATTTTTTTTCCCTTTTTCTATTTCTCTCTTTCTCTCTATTTTCTTTTCTTCCCCATTTCTCTCTATTTTCTCTATTTTTCTATTTCTCTCTATTTTCTCTCTATTTTCTCTTTCTCTCTATTTTCTCTTTTCTCTTTCTCGCAATTTTCTCTCTATTTTCTCTATTTTCTCTTTCTCTCTCTTTCTCTCTATTTCTCTATTTTCTCTATTTTCTCTCTATTTTCTCTATTTTCTCTATTTTCTCTTTCTCTCTATTTTCTCTATTTTCTCTTTCTCTCTCTTTCCTCTATTTTTCTCTTTCCCCTATTTCTCTCTTTTTTCTCTAAATTTTTTCTTTCTCTTTTTTTCTCTCTATTTTCTCTCTATTTTCCTATTTTTTATTTTTCTCTATTTTCTTTTCTATTTTCTCTATTTTCCCCTTTCTCTCTATTTTCTCTCTATTTTTTTTCTCTATTTTCTCTTTTCTCTTTCCGCAAATTTTTTCTCTATTTTTTCTATTTTTCCCCTTTCTCTCTCTTTCTTTTCTATTTCCTTTTTTCCCCTATTTTCTCTCTATTTTCTCTAATTTTCTCTATTTTTCCCCCTTTCTCTCTATTTTCTCTATTTTCTCTTTTTTCAATTTTTTTTATTGTCTCTATTTTTTTCTTTCCTCCTATTTTCCTATTTTCCTTCTCTATTTTCTCTCTATTTTCTTTCTATTTTCTCTCTATTTCCTCTCTATTTTCTCTCTTTCTCTATTTCTCTCTATTTTCTCTCTATTTTCTCTATTTTATCTTTCTCTATTTTCCCTATTTTCTCTTTCTCTCAATTTTCTCTCTATTTCCTCTCTATTTTCTCTCTTTCTCTATTTTTCTCTATTTTCTCTCTCTCAATTTTCTCTCTATTTTTTTCCTCTATTTTCTCTCTCTCTCTTTCTCTCTATTTTTCTCTATTTTTTTCTTTTTCTCTTATTCTCTCTATTTTCCCCTTTTATTTTCTTTCTCTATTTTTCTCTATTTTCTCCCCTATTTTCTCTTTTTTTATCTTTCTCCTAATTTTTCTCTATTTTTCTATTTTCTCTTTCTCTCTATTTTCTCTTATTTCTCTCTTTTTTTCTCTTTCTCTCTATTTTTCTCTTTTTTTCCCCTTTCTCTCAATTTTCTCTCTATTTCCTCTCTATTTTCTCTCTTTCTCTCTTTCTCTCTATTTTCTCTTTCTCTATATATTCTCTCTATCTCCTCTCTATTTTCTTTTTCTCTATTTCTCTCTATTTTCTCTCTCTATTTTCTCTATTTTCTCTATTTTCTCTTTCTCTCTATTTTCTCTCTATTTTCTCTCTATTTCCTCTATTTTCTCTCTTTCTCTATTTCTCTCTATTTTCTCTCTATTTTCTCTATTTCCTCTCTATTTTCTCTCTTACTCTATTCCTCTCTATTTCTCTCTATTTCCTCTCTATTTTCTCTCTTACTCTATTCCTCTCTATTTCTCTCTATTTCCTCTCTATTTTCTCTTTCTCTCAATTTTCTATCAATTTTCTCTTTCTCTCTATTTCCTCTCTATTTTCTCTTTCTCTCAATTTTCTCTCTATTTTCTCTCAAATTCTCTCTCTCTCAATTTCTTCTTTTCTCTGTTTCTTTATCACGCTAATCTGGGGTGCGTGACTCACAGAATGGTAATTATAACTGACGCAACACAGATGATGATGATGATGATGGTGTTGGTGGTGATGGTTACAAGACCGTATGATGGTGTTGGTGGTGATGGTTACAAGACCGTATGATGATGATGGTGGTGATGGTTACAAGACCGTATGATGATGATGGTGGTGATGGTTACAAGACCGTATGATGGTGTTGGTGGTGATGGTTACAAGACCGTATGATGATGATGGTGGTGGTGATGGTTACAAGACCGTATGATGATGATGGTGGTGATGGTTACAAGACCGTATGATGATGATGGTGATGGTTACAAGACCGTATGATGATGATGGTGGTGATGGTTACAAGACCGTATGATGATGATGGTGGTGGTGATGGTTACAAGACCGTATGATGATGGTGGTGGTGATGGTTACAAGACCGTATGATGATGATGGTGGTGGTGATGGTTACAAGACCGTATGATGATGATGGTGGTGGTGATGGTTACAAGACCGTATGATGATGATGGTGGTGGTGATGGTTACAAGACCGTATGATGATGGTGTTGGTGGTGATGGTTACAAGACCGTATGATGATGTGGTGGTGATGGTTACAAGACCGTATGATGATGGTGGTGGTGATGGTTACAAGACCGTATGATGATGGTGGTGGTGATGGTTACAAGACCGTATGATGATGATGATGGTGATGGTTACAAGACCGTATGATGATGATGGTGGTGATGGTTACAAGACCGTATGATGATGATGGTGGTGATGGTTACAAGACCGTATGATGATGGTGGTGGTGATGGTTACAAGACCGTATGATGATGGTGGTGGTGATGGTTACAAGACCGTATGATGATGATGGTGGTGGTGATGGTTACAAGACCGTATGATGATGATGGTGGTGATGGTTACAAGACCGTATGATGATGATGGTGGTGGTGATGGTTACAGACCGTATGATGATGATGGTGGTGATGGTTACAAGACCGTATGATGATGGTGGTGGTGATGGTTACAAGACCGTATGATGATGATGGTGGTGATGGTTACAAGACCGTATGATGATGGTGGTGATGGTTACAAGACCGTATGATGATGATGGTGGTGATGGTTACAAGACCGTATGATGATGATGATGGTGGTGATGGTTACAAGACCGTATGATGGTGTTTGGTGGTGATGGTTACAAGACCGTATGATGATGATGATGGTGGTGATGGTTACAAGACCGTATGATGGTGTTGGTGGTGATGGTTACAAGACCGTATGATGATGGTGGTGGTGATGGTTACAAGACCGTATGATGATGATGGTGGTGGTGATGGTTACAAGACCGTATGATGATGGTGGTGGTGATGGTTACAAGACCGTATGATGATGATGGTGGTGATGGTTACAGACCGTATGATGATGATGGTGGTGATGGTTACAAGACCGTATGATGATGATGATGGTGGTGATGGTTACAAGACCGTATGATGATATGATGGTGGTGATGGTTACAAGACCGTATGATGATGGTGGTGGTGATGGTTACAAGACCGTATGATGATGATGGTGGTGATGGTTACAAGACCGTATGAGAATGATGGTGGTGATGGTTACAAGACCGTATGATGATGATGGTGGTGATGGTTACAAGACCGTATGATGATGATGGTGGTGATGGTTACAAGACCGTATGATGATGATGGTGGTGATGGTTACAAGACCGTATGATGATGGTGGTGGTGATGGTTTACAAGACCGTATGATGATGATGATGGTGGTGATGGTTACAAGACCGTATGATGATGATGGTGGTGATGGTTACAAGACCGTATGATGATGATGATGGTGGTGATGGTTACAAGACCGTATGATGATGGTGGTGGTGATGGTTACAAGACCGTATGATGATGGTGGGGTGATGGTTACAAGACCGTATGATGGTGGTGGTGATGGTTACAAACCGTATGATGATGATGGTGGTGATGGTTACAAGACCGTATGATGATGATGGTGGTGATGGTTACAAGACCGTATGATGATGATGGTGGTGATGGTTACAAGACCGTATGATGATGATGGTGGTGATGGTTACAAGACCGTATGATGGATGATGATGGTGATGGTTACAAGACCGTATGATGATGATGGTGGTGATGGTTACAAGACCGTATGATGATGATGATGGTGGTGATGGTTACAAGACCGTATGATGATGGTTTGGTGGTGATGGTTACAGACCGTATGATGATGATGGTGGTGATGGTTACAAGACCGTATGATGATGGTGGTGGTGATGGTTTACAAGACCGTATGATGATGATGGTGGTGATGGTTACAAGACCGTATGATGATGATGGTGGTGATGGTTACAAGAGCGTATGATGATGGTGGTGGTGATGGTTACAAGACCGTATGATGATGATGGTGGTGATGGTTACAAGACCGTATGATGATGATGGTGGTGATGGTTACAAGACCGTATGATGATGATGATGGTGGTGATGGTTTACAGACCGTATGATGATGATGGTGGTGATGGTTACAAGACCGTATGATGATGATGGTGGTGATGGTTACAAGACCGTATGATGATGATGGTGGTGGTGATGGTTACAAGACCGTATGATGATGATGGTGGTGGTGATGGTTACAAGACCGTATGATGATGGTGGTGGTGATGGTTACAAGACCGTATGATGATGATGGTGGTGGTGATGGTTACAAGACCGTATGATGATGATGGTGGTGGTGATGGTTACAAGACCGTATGATGATGGTGGTGGTGATGGTTACAAGACCCGTATGATGATGATGGTGGTGGTGATGGTTACAAGACCGTATGATATGGTGGTGGTGATGGTTACAAGACCGTATGATGATGATGGTGGTGGTGATGGTTACAAGACCGTATGATGATGATGGTGGTGATGGTTACAAGACCGTATGATGATGGTGGTGGTGATGGTTTACAGAGCGTATGATGATGATGGTGGTGATGGTTACAAGACCGTATGATGATGATGATGGTGGTGATGGTTACAAGACCGTATGATGATGGGTGTGGTGATGGTTACAAGACCGTATGATGATGATGGTGGTGATGGTTACAAGACCGTATTGATGATGATGGTGGTGATGGTTACAAGACCGTATGATGATGATGGTGGTGGTGATGGTTACAAGAGCGTATGATGATGGTGGTGGTGATGGTTACAAGACCGTATGATGATGATGGTGGTGATGGTTACAAGACCGTATGATGTGTTGGTGGTGATGGTTACAAGACCGTATGATGATGATGGTGGTGGTGATGGTTACAAGACCGTATGATGATGATGGTGGTGATGGTTACAAGACCGTATGATGATGATGGTGGTGATGGTTACAAGACCGTATGATGATGATGGTGGTGATGGTTACAAGACCGTATGATGATGATGGTGGTGATGGTTACAAGACCGTATGATGATGATGGTGGTGATGGTTACAAGACCGTATGATGATGATGGTGGTGATGGTTACAAGACCGTATGATGATGATGGTGGTGGTGATGGTTACAAGACCGTATGATGATGATGGTGGTGGTGATGGTTACAAGACCGTATGATGATGATGGTGGTGATGGTTACAAGACCGTATGATGATGATGGTGGTGATGGTTACAAGACCGTATGATGATGATGGTGGTGGTGATGGTTACAAGACCGTATGATGATGGTGGTGGTGATGGTTACAAGACCGTATGATGGTGGTGGTGATGGTTACAAGAGCGTAGTAGTTCGTAGTTGTGGGAAGAGAAATAACAGTTATACTTTATTTGGTTTGGAAATAAAAATGGCTGTGGATGCAAGATGGATGTAGGCAGTGTTAGGGCCGCGTCACACCCACACTTTCCCGGCATCTTTTGGTATTTTGCCACCCAAAGATGCCCGTAGTGGTGGCTAAAATATGCTCGTTCGTCACACGGCGTTTCGGCTACGAGCGTCTTCTTGTACGATGAATAAGTCTTGCATTGAAGGACACGATGGAAGTCTTCTGGCACGATCCACAATGTTATATTATTTAGTTGTGGTCGCGGGTCCCGGAAGATGCCCGTAGAAGACGCTCGTAGCCGAAACGCCGTGTGACGAACGCGCATATTTTAGCCACCACTACGGGCATCTTTTGGTGGCAAAATACCAAAAGATGCCGGGAAGGTGTGGGTGTGACGCGGCCTTCAAGTGACAGGAACTACCACGTGTAGGTCTCCCAGCCTCTGCCTTATGTTCTCTCTCTCTCTCTTTCTCTCTCTCTCTCTCTCTCTCTCTCTCTCTCTCTCTCTCTCTCTCTCTCTCTCTCTTTATGTCGCTCTGTCTCTATCTGTCTGTTCTCTTTCTGTCTGTCTGTCTCCTGTCCCTCTGTCTCTCTCTCCTCTCTCTCTCTCTCTCCTCGCTCTCTCCTCTCTCTCTCTCTCTCTCTCTCTCTCTCTCTCTCTCTCTCTCTCTCTCTCTCTCTCTCTCTCTCTCTCTCTCTCCCTCCCTCCCTTTAATCCCGAGAGCTTCGGACCCACGCCAATTAACTCGTTACTAAGCCCTGTAAGACATACTTTTTCTTACTCTTATATGAGGAAAGACTGAATGTTCGTGATTATATGTTGCCATTACTGATTTGTGTGTGTGGGTGTGACTGTGTGTATGGGTGTGTGTGTGTGGGTGTGACTGTATGTGTGTGGGTGTGGGTGTGACTTAAACTGACTGTGTGTGTGTGTGACTGTGTGTGTGTATGTGTGTGGGTGTGACTGTGTGGGTGTGACTGTGTGTGTGTGGGTGTGACTGTGTGTGTGTGTGTGTGACTGTGTGTGTGGGTGACTGTGTGTGGGTGTGGGTGTGACTGTGTGTGTGTGGGTGTGACTGTGTGTGTGTGGGTGTGACTGTGTGTGTGTGGGTGTGACTGTGTGTGTGTGAGGGTGTGGGTGTGACTGTGTGTGTGTGTGTGTGTCATTCACCCATGGTCTTGTCCACGCGAGCCGGACTCGCGATCGGCAGTTTCAGCCTCCCGGTGCGAGCTTGGATCTCATTATTACCGATCTTTGGGTAATGCTGGGACCTCACACACACCCATCCCATTGCACAAGGGGGACAGTAACCGAACGAATTTCTCAGTGAAAAATCCCCGGGAGCAGTGAGGATTCGAACCGGCTACCACAGAATGGCAGGCCAGCGTGCTATCAACTTGACCATCGTGGCGTGTGTGTGTGTGTGCGTCATGGTGAATATTATAGATGATTAAAAATGTGTATGAGGCAATCTGTGAATGACTACGATGGAATGTGAGGGTGGAGGATAGAGTGACTAGCTGTTGATCACGTACAGCCTCTCCCCCGGCCTCTTACAGGTCTTGAAGGCTTGTATGTGAGGTTGTAAGTTGTTAGAGCATCTATGTCACCACCACCACCACCACCACCACCACCACCACCACCACCACCACCGTAACACTACATTTCTTTACGCTATCCAAACATATTCATTTTCCCAAATATTTCCTTCCATACCCTTCAAATATCCTAACCTATTTTATTCTCTCTCTCTCTCTCTCTCTCTCTCTCTCTCTCTCTCTCTCTCTCTCTCTCTCTCTCTCTCTCTCTCTCTCTCTCTCTCTCTCTCTCTCTCTCTCTCTC
>JACEEZ010000176.1:0-2500 GCA_016584305.1 Chionoecetes opilio | reverse complement strand
GCATGTGGATGGTGGTGGGTAGGCAGTGGTGGTGGTACTATAGTGGTAGGCAGTGGTGGTGGTAGGGGTAGGCAGTGGTGGTGTAGGCATGGGTGGTACTAGTAGTGGTAGGCAGTGGTGGGTGGTAGGCATGATGGTGGTAGGCAGTGGTGGTGGTAGGGGTAGGCAGTGGTGGTGGTGGTAGGCAGTGGTGGTGGTACTATAGTGGTAGGCAGTGGTGGTGGGTAGGCAGTGGTGGTGGTAGGCAGTGGTGGTGGGTAGGCAGTGGTGGTGGTGGCAGGAGTGGTGGTGGTAGGCAGTGGTGGTGGTAGGTAGGCAGTTGGTGGTAGGCAGTGGTGGTGGGTTTGGGGTAGGCAGGTGGTGGTGGTGGTAGGCAGTGGGTGGGGGGTGGTAGGGTAGGCAGTGGTGGTGGTGGGTAGGCAGTGGTGGGGGTGGTGGTGGTAGGCAGTGGTGGTGGTACTAGTGGTAGGCAGTGGTGGTGGTAGGCAGTGGTGGCAGTGGTGGTGGATAGTGGTAGGCAGTGGTGGTGGTACTATAGTGGTAGGCAGGGTGGTGGTGGTAGGTAGGTAGTGGTGGTAGGCAGGTGGTGGTGGTACGTGGTATAGTGGTAGGCATGGTGGTGGTAGGGGTAGGCAGTAGGTGGTGGTGGTAGGCAGTGGTGGTGGTACTATAGTGGTAGGCATGGTGGTGCGTGGTGGGGTGGTGCAGTGGTGGTGGTGGGTAGGCATGTGGTGGTGTGGTACTATAGTGGTAGGCAGTGGTGAGGGGTAGGCAGTGGTGGTGGTGGTGGTGGTAGGCATGGTGGTGGTGGTAGGCAGTGGTGGTGGTAGGCAGTGGTGGTGGTACTATAGTGGTAGGCAGTGGTTGGTGGTGGTAGGTTATAGGCAGTGGTAGGAGTGGTGTGTAGGCAGTGGTGGTGGTAGCTGAGTGTGGTGTAGCAGTGGTGGTGGTAGGTGGTGGTGGTGGTAGGCATGTGGTGGTGGTAGGCAGTGGTGGTTGTGGTGCACTGATAGTGGTAGGGTGGCTGGTGGTACTAGTGGTAGTGGTGGTGGTAGGCAGTGGTGGTGTTGTGGTAGGCAGTGGTGGTGGTACTATAGTGGTAGGCAGTGGTGGTGGTAGGCAGTGGTAGGGTAGGCAGTGGTGGTGGTGGAGGCAGTGGTTGTGGTAGGCAATGTGGTAAAGGGGTAGGCAGTGGTGGTGGTGGTAGGCAGTGGTGGTGGTAGGCAGTGGTGGTGGTACTATAGTGGTAGCAGTGGTGGTGTGTAAGGCAGTGGTAGGTGGTAGGCAGTGGTGGTGGTGTGAGGCATGTGGCTAGTGGTAGGCAGTGGTGGTGGTACTATAGTGGTAGGCTAGTGGTGTGGTAGGGTAGGCAGTGGTGGTGGTGGTAGGCAGTGGTGGTGGTACTATAGTGGTAGGCAGTGGTGGTTGTACTATAGTGGTAGGCAGTGTGGTGTAGCAGTGGTGGTGGTATATAGTGGTAGGCAGTGGTGGTGGTACTATAGTGGTAGGCAGTGGTGGGTGGTACTATAGTGGTAGGCAGTGGTGGTGGTACTATAGTGGTAGGCGTGGTGGTGGCAGTGGTGGGTACATAGTGGTAGCGTGTGGTGGTACTATAGTGGGCAGTGGTGGTGGTAGGTAGGCTGGTGTGGTGGTGGAGTGGTGGTGTACTATAGTGGTAGGCAGTGGTGGTGGTAGCAGTGGTGGTGGTACTATAGTGGTAGCAGTGGTGGTGGTGTAATGTGGTAGCGTGGTGGTGTATAGTGGTAGCAGTGGTGGTGGTACTATAGTGTAGGCATGGTGGTGTACTATAGGGTAGGCAGTGGTGGTGGTACATAGTGTAGAGTGGTGGCAGTGGTGGTACTATAGTGGTACAGTGGGTGTACATGTGGTAGGCTGTGGTGGGTGGTGGTGGTGTGTAGGAGTGGTGTGGTTATGGTGGTGGTGTGGTACAGTGTGGTGTATATAGTGGTAGAGTGTTGTACTTATGTAGATGTGTGAGTGGTGTGGATATAGGGAGAGTGGGGTGGTTGTGGTAGGGTGGTGGTGTAGCAGTGGTGTGGTTAGTGGTGCGTGGTGTGGTCTTGTGGTGGCAGTGGTGTGGCGTGTGTGTGTGTGGTGGTGGTGGTGGTGGTGGTTAGTGGTCATGTGACAGTTGTCAGGTTGGTGATGTGGTTTAGCTGGTGGATTGGAGCTATATTTGGGATCTTGTGGAATGCTTGTGCGCCTAACCCCCTGTAGTACCCAGGATTCCAGTGTTCGTGTGTGTGTGTGTGTGTGTGTGGTGGTGTGGTTGTTGTGTGTTTTAGTGTAGTGATGTTTACTACTCATATGTTAGTTTTTTTCTGTAGTATTATTAGTGTTAGTAGTAGTGTTAAGAGTTCTTCGGGGGGGTCGTTTCGGTCTTCGGTCGTCGTCGCATTCCGTAGTTTATTTACTGATTGCAGTATCATCGTGCGAGTAGTTGTAGTATATTATGTTTTTTTTTTTTTTTTTTGTGTGT
>JACEEZ010000175.1:0-10426 GCA_016584305.1 Chionoecetes opilio | reverse complement strand
CATTTTTTTTTTTTTCCCCCCACCTTTTTTAAACAAATTTTATTGATTCCTTGGAAAAAATTTTTAAATGGACTGTTGTGGTTTTTCAGAAAATAAATTTTTTTTTTGTTCAAAATTTAAGCTTTCCCAAATGGGATGTTTTTTTTCGTGAAAATATCAAAAAGTGTTTTTTTTGAAATTTCGAGAAAGGGATGACAAATATTAGAAAACTTTTTAGACTTTTTTGACTGGAAAAAAACCCATCCCTTTTTGCAAAAGCATAAAATAAAACCTCATAAACAAACCAAACCTGTTAACCTCCTAGCCTAAGAAAATTTAATTTTTGCACAATCCTGTGTTAATATAGCGAGGGGTGTTAGCACGTTCCTAGTTTTGCGCCCCCCGCCGGGGCGGGAACCAAGGGGGAACCGCCATATATCGGGTTTTATGATGTCATCATGGTGATCACGGCAAGTTGCCCACGGGAGTACAAGGGGAAAGAGGCATCAGTCCCAAAAGCGCGCGGTGAGTGCAGTAGGCCCGGGGATTATTAACCGGTAGCAGAGCGTGTTCCCAAAACGCATAATGGCGTGTTACTGAAGGGGGCCTCCGAAATTGGAGATGATGAAGAAACGAGATGGGGAAAGGAGGATGTAGGTGGTGGTGTAACTGACCACAATAAAAAAGAAGAAGGTCGCTGGGATAATTGTCATTTTCCGGGGGGGCCAGAAGTGCACCGGAAATTGAAAAGCCCAAGTTGGAGGCGAGGAGGCGTGGAAGTGATAGGGAAGAGACTGGATGATGTGTTTTTGGTCGATAAAGGGAAAAAGGAAATTTTTCAGAATTTGGGGCTTTGTATACCTAGGGGAAAAAAGAGAAGCAGAGATTAAGGACTTGGTCAGATTTTGAACATACTACCAGGGTGTTACAAAGCGGGGATTGAAGCTTGATGATTCGGTTTTGGCCCTTCTGTTTTTGGCCATTTTGTTGGGGAAAAGAGAGAAGAAATTATCTTCAGCACAAGGGTGGTACATAGATAATATAAGGCGACGCTAAAAACCGAATTTTTTTTGAGGGGTGCGGGGGACCGAGCCCCCACATACGATAAAATCAGAACTTTTTTTGGGGGAAATGGGGGCCCACGTTGGTGAAAGTGAGGAACCCCTGTATGGGGCGGAACCAGTCGAGGAGCGGGTGGGGGGGACCGCAAGGCTATGCCTGGGGCGTGGTAATATGGACGTCAAGACAGGATAGGAGGAAGAAAAACTATGGGGGCTATGGTACAAACCCAAAATGTGTATTTGTGAACTATACACGGGCCGTGATTGCCCTACGCCTACGAAAAAAAAGGAGGCCAGGGGGGTACGTTAGGAACCAGTGAATTTATTGTGGGCTATGTAAAGATAAAGTAGCGAGGACAATTATTGAAACAGTATTTGAATCAAGGGGTTGCCGTCCTTGATAAGGTTGTACAAACACTGTGTGGGTTTCACTTTGGGTTTGAAGCGTAGTGAGGGGTTTTCCCTGAAATGAGCGGGGCTTGGAAAGAGGAATGTTCTAATTTTCCAGCTACATTTGGAAAAGGTATTCTGGCCCTTTCAAGAAATTACGTTTCCCTGTTTTTAAGGGAATATGCGTGCCAATGTGACCTTGTGTGGGGAACTGTAATTTACCATTGTTGCTGAGAGATCGTCTATGAAAAGAGCCGAAATGATAATCAACTGGGGGAAAAAATCCAAAGTGGCGGAAAAAGGGCGTCGCAATCTACGTACTCATGCAGGACATACTGTGCCGTTATGGGCGACTAAACGGGGGAATTAGTTAGCTGGGGCACTGGCACTCTACAAGACGGGGCCCATCGAGAAGGGGGCCTTAAAATTTACGTCATTTTGGACACCCTACAGAAAAAAAATTAAAAGAACTTGGGGAAGATCCGAAAAAGGGGATCGAACCGGGAACGGAAGATTGATACAGGACAAGTGACTGGACGTGGAAAACGGTTAAGAAAACCGGGGGCCCCGACCAGGGTGGGGTTTCCCTTTTGGCTGGTTTTTAACGAGGTGCTTCCATGGCCCTAAGCGGGGGCAAGAAGTTTTTCTTGGTGTAGTGGACCTATATACAAGATATGTAATCGTGGTTTTTCCCCAGAAAAGAATGCAGGCCTATTATTCGGGAATTTTCGGTTGGGGGGTGCTTTTTGGTACCCCAGAAAAATCTTTCGATAAGGGCTGTGAATTTAATAATTCAGATAGAGGTTCTAGGTGAGGCATCAATTTTAAGATTAAAACGACGGCAGCTGAAAGCCCCTTGGATAAGGGGTTTTTGTGAGAGGCTCAAGCGGTGGGAGGAAGGTAAGCAAGTTTTTGGCAGATGCCCTGGCGGTTTTAGATTTTCTCGGTTTGGGCTTGGCTGCCAAAATGCACTGTCAACTTTTTCGGGTTCTCCCCCAAACCAGGGGTATTGGCCAGAACCCGGGATCCTGGACTTTTATGAAATTCCCGGCGCTAGACGGCGAGGCCACCCCTGCAGGTATAGTAAGGATAACCGATTCATTTTCCCGGCAGGGAAAGGCATTTACCGTAGGGGAATCTAGTGAAAGGGACTAAGATTTCGTTCATAATGTGAGAGACAGCGACCCGGAGACCTACACTACAGAGAGGTTTTCTAAAAGGGTCTAGACAGTAATAATGGCGCGGCCCTGGGCCAAAATTTGGGAAAAGACGGAAAAAAATTTTTAGGAAGCACGGGGGAAATGTGTGTTAGGGTGAAACAGTTGAATTGCCACGGCACGACCTTTTGATCCTGCTGCATGTCAAATGAAAAAGAGGGTTTCTCAGTCCAATACCTGCTCTGCAGCTCCAAATGGGTGGTGATGGAAAGGGTTTTCGGGGATTCAGACATGGACTCGGATGATGACGACCTCTGGTAAAATTTTTTGGTTGTGGGGAGGGGCGGGTGGCGGGATGGCCCCCAAGGTGGTTCGGCAAAGGACAGGGGGTGCGAGGCTCGGGGTGTTGCAAATTCCGTAGTGAATTTTAAAGCGGGTCAAAGGATAAGGGGGTTGAGAAAGCAAGGGTGAGGGATACTGGAAAAAATTGGGTTAGTCGGGGGGGGGAAGGCGATGCTCAAACCCCAATGCTACAACATTAAGGTGACAAAGATGTAACTTTAATTTGGAGGATCTGGACAGAGATTTTACTTTCTGGGAAACAGGGAAGGCGACAGAAATGTTGTTTTTGTTTAAACAGAGAGGTGGGGTGCTGAAAAAAGTTTGAAATTGGGAGGCCCAAGGAGGTGTATGAAGAGGTGGAGAAGTGGGTCAAAAAGTTAATCTGTATTTGGGGGTCACAGAAAAGCTGAAGGGGGAAGCATTGTGAAGCACTTTTTGGTAGCCAGGGGTTTTGAGGAGGACCCATAGGGTGCAGAAGAACCTCCCAATGTTCAAAGGGGGCGTCCTTTTGGGGCAAGGTTCTCCCCTCAGCTAAGGGTTTGGGTGTGCCCACAAGGGACAACAAGCGCGTCCCCAAAGGGAAAAAAAATTAGAGGGAAAGTTACTGAACCTCCTCCGGGTTCGAAATGGTTTTTTTGGGGCTTTTCTGAGGAAGACTGTGTATGGTTTGTGCGACGGGCCCCGAAAGGGTACGGGGGTGAAGGAACAGCTGATATTTTGGGTCCAAAAGTTTTCGCCCCGGACCCCTGCATTTTTTCGTGGAACCCAAACATGGGGAACAGAGGGTATCATATGCTTAAGTGGATGACTTTTGTGGGCTGGTATAGAACTTGACAGAGTCATAAAACAGTTGCTAGGCCCTTTCCAAGTCGGGTTTTTCGATTCAGGGCTTAAGATGTGGGGCCCGTTTTTCCAAGGGGAGGCGGTATCACAATGGGACCAGTTTCGTAGGAGCATCGTTGAACCCGGGTTTTCCCCCTTACAAGCGCGGGCTTTGGAGAAGGGGGTGATTTGTAAACGAGAGAAAACGAATACGGGGTTGGTCGGGAATAATTGGATGGACTCACATCGCCCGGATATAGCGTTGTTTGGCGATGGTGTTCAATCCAAAGGGGGGGTTTTGACATATTGAGATAAAAAGGTGTTGAGTGTAAAAAGGATAATTTTGGGGGTTTTTACCCCGAGGATTAGACTTTGACGAGGCCACATTGAGTGTGTGACGCTCCTTCCCCAAACCGCAGGGACAGGGATCTAAAGGGGGTTATTTCTTTCTGTCGACAAAATAAAGACGGGGCCCTATTTTCTGGCAGTCAAGGAAGGTTCGAGGGGGGGTCAATTCAACTCTGCTCTGAGACCTGGCACTTCTGGTGGGAGACTGCGGTGTATGTGGCCCGATTCTGCAGGAGATTCCGGAGGGGAGGTCCCTATCAGAGTTTTTTTGGGGCAAACCCAGCGTAGTGGAAGCCCTATAACCTATAAATTTGGGGACAACAAGCGTGAGGATTGTAATGCTTTGAGAGGTTGGATCAAGGGGAAGAAGGAGGTAACGTGGGTGGAGACATCGAAAACAACTGGCAGATGCCCTTACCAAAAGGGGCGTCGACATGCGGCTGCGGGAGGCATTAGTCGGATTAGGTGTTGACTGTCATCAGAACATGTAGGGAGTTAAAAAAATGGATTTGGGAACAACAAATTTTACATAGTTGTAGACTAAAAGGGGACTGCAAAAAAAAAAAGAAAAAAAAAAAGGAATGTTTTAATATAGCGAGGTGTTTTGCAAGTTCCTAGTTTATGCCCGCCGTGGCGGGAAAAAGTGGGGACCGCCAATCACAATGTTCCCCATGTCACGCTGGGATCACGTGACAAGTTGACCACGTGGAGTCCAAGGGAAGGGCGTCAGTCCCCCGGCGCTGAGGCAGTAGGGGCCAGGATTATTAAAAACGGACTGAGGGGTCAAGGGAAGGGAAAAATATATGCCCATGTTTTGAGGAAGAAATAATGGGAATTTTTTTAAGTATTTGTATGCAATTATGACTAACCTTTTTTTGACCTTTTAAAACAGATAATGAGAATGAAATAAAGTCGAGAGTTTTCTGCAAGATACGATTTTAAGTGGATGGATCATGATATCAAGTTTTTGTGGGGCGATGGTTTGACATTTAGACAGAACTGTCCCCTAAAACTACTTTTATCACAACACTCTAATGACCCTGAAACCCCACTTGTGCTCTAATCTTTTATGGAGGCTTTTTTGAATTTTTCTTTAAGATAAAGAGGACTCTTTAACTGGACAGATGGGAAAACAGAAACAAAGGAGGGGTGCACTCGGTTTGGGGAAAAGGGGGTTAATTTTTTATAAACTTGTATTTTGGGTTTTTTGGGTAAAGTAATTGATTTAGCATTTTTCCCCTAGCTCAGGTGAGGGAAAAAAATTAGAGGAATGAATTATGTAATGCTTGAGTAAAGCTTTTGGGGGACTTTTCCCAATTCGGATACTTGAGCCAACAAGTGCTGAAGTAAGATTTTACAATATGTGAATTTTTTATGTAAATTAAATTAAAAAAAACATTTCGAATCGGAAAGCCAGTGGTCTAGAGAAGAGGGGCCTCTTGAAGATGTATGGAAAAAAAAAAATTCCAAAAATACCCGGGAAAGCTGGGGGGATGCATATGTAAAGATATCGAAGACGCACCGTGTAGGGTGGTCCAAAAAAAGAAAGTTCGAATTCGGGGCAGTTTTCCAAACGTTCCTGACGTTGCAAAAAAGCAAAGAAAAAAAAAAAATAGCAGTTGGAGGGGTTTAGGGCCCTCAAAATTGAGACTTTTTCAACGGATTCATTATAATGCACAATACAATAGGAAAAATGAAAGGAAAGAGCAAAAAAGTTCTCTCTGAAATAGTTTTTAACTCAAGGGGTGAGGGTGTTGCGCCGGGGGAGCTTCCACCCCCGGAGCGTCCTCTTGGTTTCTACCTTGGTTTTGGGGGTCGTTACGATGAAATCTCGCCACCCACGCTCGCCCCGTTGTTTGTGACGTAGGTTTTCACTGTGGACACCCCCTTTTGGACGCAGGGGTTTGCTTCCACTCGTCCACAGGGGGGGGAAAAGGGAAAGGGGAGTGATTTGAGGGGGGTGAGCGCGCGAACAGAGGCGCTGGAGGTGATGAGGGGGAGGGAGGGTGATGAGCGAACCCCAGCCTTGTTGAAAAGGATTCGGTCGAGGCCTTTTCCCTTTCCCGTCTCTTCGGAAAAACTTTTTTCTCCTCCTGTGACCCTCGGAAAAAAGGACGCCCCACGAGAGGGGCGCCCGGGGACCAGAATGGGGGGAGAATGTGGTGAGGGGTCTTCCCATGCTCCTGATTCCTGGAAGTGGTGCGGTCTTTACAGGTTAGGCGTTGTACGCAGTTTGGGCGCCAGCCCCGCCCCATCACGGCGGAGTAGGGAGAACGACGAAGAAAAGGGGATTTTCAAGTCCCTTTCCTTCCGCGTTGATTTGCAAGTGGGACGGAAAAATGCGGACTTGGAACGTAGATTGCCTTTGCCTCCAACGGGCGTGGGGAAGGCCCGGCTTCTTGATCGGCTGACGGAGGTTTCGTGAGAAGAAGAGGGAAGGGCACAACTCGCGGTATCTCTTGGCTTCTTCGACGGACCCTCTCTCCATGCATCGCAGCCTCCTTCCCCGACGGAAGAATCGATCCTCGGGCGGACGTTGGGGTGGCTTCGGGATTTCATGAGGGGGTGGGCCCCTGTTCCCGGGAAACGCTGAACAAGAACTTTTGGTCCAGAGGAGGGCCCCCCCACCTCCTTGAACCAGCGGCCCGATTTGTTCGATGACGTGGTGGCGGCGGCAAAGGTTGAGAAGGGTTTTTCCCCCAAAACTTTTCTAGAAACGACAGCAACCCGGGAGAATTCCTGTATTTTGGGGTCTGCGAAAAACATACCGACCACCTTCCCTTAACCCCACCGCCGAGAACCCACCCCCTTTTTAGGCCTCCGTGTCCCCTTCCCCCGGGGCTTTGTTCCAACGCTTCTCTTTTCCAGGGGAGGGCTGGAAAATGATTTGGGGACGTCTACAAAATTCCCTTTTCCCTTTCCCCGTTAATCGGGAAGCAATTTTCCATCCAGGAACGTAGAGGGGGCTCCTGATTATGAATTTGGAAGGAGGTCTGAGGCCCGCAAGGCCCTCCTGGTCATCATTTTGGATGACAAGTGGCTTTTGGGGGAAAAGGCGTTAATCCTAGCGGAACCACACCTGGAGGAGGTGGGCGCCTTTCCCGGGCTGAGGGTTCGTCCTTTACACAGAGACCCTTCCGGGGTAACCTTTAGCCGCTTCTTTGGGGGGGCTGTGACCCTGCGATGATGTTTTCCCCGAAACGGGGAAATTTTCCTGGGACTGGTCCAGATGACGGGGACGAAGACGGAAGGTCCACCGTGCGAACTTTCAGCCTTTTCCATCTTCTCCTTCTCCGCCCCTCTCATTTCCGCTCCCAAACCCTTTTCCACATCGGTTTTCCTTCCCACCAGCTCTTTGGGTTACCCCCCATTTCTATTTTTCCCCTCCCTTCCTGATCCTAGGAAGGCTTGGTCCTTTTGTTTTCATGGCCAAAACATCATGGATAGTCGAAGAGGCGACCGAGCTCGTTCTTAAATGGACTTCCTTTTCTTTTGAGGTCCGACTCCTCTCCTATTAATTTCAGCTTTTGTATTTTTTCACTACGGATTTCCAAATGACTTTGATGGAACGGATCTCCATTTTTGGGTTCTGCTTTTACCCAACTTCCACGAGTTCGTACAACAGCCTCCCGGGTTTCCTTTGAGTTACATCCGAATGAGTACAACCCACGCAAACATTCTTCTCCAGGGGGGAATTGGGCGGCCGGTGAATTTCTCAAGGTTTATCAAGGGGGGAAACAGTTCGTGCTTTTTTGTTTCAACACCCCTTAACTCCTCTGGGAATCAAAAGGAAAAAAAAAAAAAATTAGAGATAAAAAAAAGAAAAGAAAAAAATACTTTTAACACCCACCGACAGCAACCGAAAGCTCAATGACGTTTCCCCTCTCCCCCTGAGTCTTTCTTCCCACCGGAGTACCAAACCCCCCCCGGGTAACACTTCCCTTTCCCCTTTTATGGGCCCCTAAATATTTTGAACTGTGGGAAATTTGGCCAGGAGATTTTTTAGTAGGTAGAACAAAATAATCAACATGCCCCAAGAATATTCAAATTTTGAATTTTTCCCCTATGATTTTGGACCACCCTAAGTCGAAGAGGAAAATGGAAACTTGTGTAGAGATTGTCTGACAAGATCACATGCTCAACTCTCATCATTCATGGCAAGAAAGATCCGGTGGTGCCCATAGAGCATGCTGACTACCAGTGGGCATATAATTGCGATCAAAGTGATAACGATTAAAGACGATATATTTTCGCTAATCTAACGAAAAGCGATAAATTGTCCAAATACCTTAAATCGATAACGTAAACTGCGATAGAATCCAAAATATACTATTTTGCTATTAATGCATTAAAAACTCTTTTTACATTAAAACACCAGAAGTAAATAAAGATCTAAAGGACCGAAATAACATTTATTAATTTATAACAACATTTAATGAAGAAAATTAACCAAACTATCACAGCAAACATCACAAACACAAATACACAATTTAAAAAATTCCTATCCTCCCCACCACCCCCCTTTCACCTTGAATTTGCTTAGGGGGTGGAGGTTTCCCCTTTAGAAACACCAGGCTCAAAGTTTCTCACTGAGGCACGCCCTCTTGGCCCCAGGATCCCGCTGTGCTGAAAAAACCCCCACAAGGAAAAAAATTAAAAGTTACCAGTCTATAAATTTTTTAAAAGTGTAGCAAATTTAAAAGAATTAAGTAAAATTTCAACTTACAAAAAAATTATAAAAATTTTTAAAAATGCGATAAATTTTAAATTAGGCTTATTTTTTAAACTTGCAAAAAATTATGCAGACTTTTTTTTTTTTAAAAAAACTTTACCTTGTAAATCTTGTTGCCTGGCCAAAAAATTCCTTTTAAGGGGAGCGGTGGCGCTGGGCGGCATTCCACTTTGGGTGCTGAGGCCCCGCCTGCGGTCCCGTGATGGCTGCCTTCAGCTCAACAAGCAGAGTTGGGTGAAAGAATAAAGTTTCTTTAATTTTCGAAACAATAGTTTGGGTGGCTCTTTTTTTATTAGCCCTTTGAAAATGAATAGTTTTTAAAATCCTTGGTCTTTTAGGCGAGACCGGTTTCAGGGGGTTTTTCCCGAAAGGGGCACCCCCGCGAAACACTTTTTTGGGATTGGGGCCCTTCAAGTTGTGACCCTTTATTGCTTTCCCAGGACCTTGGAAGAAGGTCTGGGGCTTCTTAACTTTATAAAGTGGGACAAATTTTAATAGTTTTGCAGAGCGGCCATCTGGGCTTGATGGTCTGCGCCCTGGGCCCAAATACGAGCCCCCGCAATCCAACGTTACCTGGTCCCTGGCCCGGGGCCCGGGGGGCGCCTCTGGCCCCTCCCAGGGGCAGGGGATGAGCGGGGGATGGTGGGGAAGTCCAAGATCCCCAACTCCCGGAAATGTTCCGCTCCCTTTCCTGATCCTCACGCTGCTGGCCTCCCCCCCCGGGGAAAAAAACCTCCACTGTCCCCTTGCGAATCTTTACCTCACTAATCACTAAAATTTACTTTCCGAACAATGAAGCGCGCCCGCCCGAATAATTAATAAGCAATATAAAAAAGCAAAACCAAACGTTCCTGAAAAAAGGAAAAATTAAAACAAAAACACGCGACTTGTACGAACGGGGGGCACCGCGAGGCGCACCTCAAAACGCAAAAAAATATAAAACTATATATAAATTTGATATTGAGTAAAATAGCAAATAAATAAAAATTAAGATATATAATTAAAACCCCCAAAAAAGCTTTGGACGCTGGTAGCAAATGAAACCAGAGCTGAGATCGATGGCCGTTTGGGGCCCCGTATTCAAAGAAACTGACAACAGAAGGCGGGCCGCCAGGCGCGGCGCATCGTTTTGGGGTAACAAGACCTTAACCCCCCGCCGTAACGGTTTTTTGCTTTACTTATCGCGGATTTATCGCGGGGAAATTTTAAAGCGAAAATATAAGCATAAATTTTTCCCCTCTGCGATAAAAGATAAGCGGTAAATTTTTGGTTTAAAAACGAATTATCGCTTTATGCATTATCGTTATTTTCGCAACCCCCGACTGGACTACCCCCACAACAATATAAAAGCAAAAGTAAGCATGCTATTTACAAATCGGAATTTTATTAAAAAAAAAAAAAACATGGGGTTTTCACGAAATGGATGATTATATATATATTTATCAAATGATTTTAAAGGGTTTTCCAAAGGGGACAAGAGAAGCCTCAGAAAATAAAATTTTTCTTCCAAAAAAAAATTATAAAAGAAAGCTCCAGGGTTTAAAAACTATTTTAAATCCCAAACCCCCCACAAAACCCCGACAAGGGGGTTTTTG
>JACEEZ010000174.1:17500-41523 GCA_016584305.1 Chionoecetes opilio | reverse complement strand
TCTGTCTTGTTTTTGAAAATTCGATATATTCTTCAAAAAATTGATGAACTAAAACCCCCCTGTATTACATTGTATAGCTCGTCAGGTACCCCAGGGCTGTTTCTAAAAAAGTTGACCTGATAGAGCAAAATCAAGGGATATTGGGACTCAAACACCTAAATTGTCTAAATAAACTGAGAAACCCCCTAGATTTTTTGGCTTTCCCATGAAATTATTCACCCTCTTTATTATTTTTTTCCTTTTGCGTCCCTCCTCTTCTTCAGTCTTGTAGGTTCTTCACTCTCTTCTTTTATTCTCTTCTTCTACCTGCAAACTTTTTCCTTGCACCATTCTTCCAAAGCTTTTCTTTTCCCACCTTTATCTCCTTTCCTCCTTCTTCTGATTTTCCCTCCCCTGCTTCTACCCCCTGTTCGCCCTTTTATCCTGCCCTGTTTTCTTTCTTCTTCCTCTTCCTCATCCCAAAATTTTTGGGCAGTTCCTTCTTTTCTGTACAGAGTTTTTTTTTGGGCCGAATCTTTTTGTGTGTTCTTTTATCTCAAAAACAACGCCCTTTATCACTGTTTTCTTGTGCTCTACTGTTTTCTTAGTTTTTTATACCGGGGATCTTTTTCTTATCCCGGGGTTTTGTCCGTGCTTTTTTCCTTTTTGTCTTGTTTTTTTGTCGAAATTTGCGGTATTTTGGCGCGCCTTCTTTTTTAACTGGTACTTGTTTTACCTCTTTTCCCCTTAGTCAAAATTTTTCTTCCACTCATTCTTCCACCTCATGTGTTTTTCTTTTTCCGTTTTCTGTATTTTCCCATGTAGAATTTTTGAAATTACTGGTTTTTGTCTGAAAAGGTTTATTCGGGGGTGGTTTTGTAATAAGACATAAAATAATTAGACACATCGGAAGGGATAACATACCCCAATCTATGCTTAAAAACGCTCTTTATATACTCATTTTCCGGGAACCGAGGTAAAAAAAGGGGGGAAGATGGGGTAATGGTATGGGAAAGAGGGGGAGAGAAGAAATGGAGGGAGATTAAGGAAAGGGGGGGGAACGGGAAGAAAAGGATGGGTGAGGGGGAGGGGGGGAGGGGAAAGGGATAAATTGAACGAAGGACATACTACTTACTTTTTTTTCGGAACATTATTTTTTGAAAGGCTCACGCAAAGTTTGAGGAATAAAAAACCCCACACACACAGACACAACACACACACACACACACACATCCGCACCACACACATACACACCAACCCCCAACCACACACACACACACCCCACACCCCCAAAACAGATAGATGATATTTTTGATCACAAAAAAACCAAAATACACATCAGGAATTTTTTTCATGATCCCTGAAGGCCCAAATTTTGCAGATTAAAAAGACCCAGGGTTTTTAATAAGAGGGGTGGGATGGAGGGAAACATTTTCCCAGTGTAAGGATAGGGGGATGAAAGCTGGAAATGTCAATTATGAAGGTTGGAAGGCAACCTGGGGGTAATTAAGCGCTTAGACATGAAAGTGAGGTCGGGGTAGGAGGAATTGAGCGGTTAGACATGGAAGTGAGCGGGGCTCGGATGTGTTAGACGGGTAGACTGGAATTCAGGTCGGGGCTGAGAGGATTACTCTTATTTGAAAGGAATATAATTAAGGGAAAAAAAAAAAATATTCCAAGGGTGAAATAAATCCAGAAAGTGCCCAAAATGGATAAAACCACTTTTTAAAACACAACTTGGACAAAAAAACCCCTTTTATTTAAGGTTCGGGCAGGATTATAACAAAGAACATATAACGTAGGGAAAGGGACGGTGAGGAAATTTAACTCAAGTTGCTACGAACAATTTAAATTTAAAATACCCGGACAGGCGAAAATGACCCTAAGGGGTTTTTATCAGGTAATTAAAACCAAGACGGGAAATTTGTTGGGCCGCAAGGTCGGACAAAGGGGGGAAATCTTAAATACGGGTGGGATTTGTAAAAGTCTAAATGATTATTCTTAAGTTTTTTTTTACTGAGGAGGATACACAACATACCTACTTGTGAAAAGATATTCAAAGGAACGATGAGGGAAAACCCAAAATATGATGATAAATGGGGAATGGTGGAAAGGGTATAGATAAAATGAAGAATTTTAAAACGCCAGGACCAGATGAATGTATCAAGGGTATTAAAGGAAAGCAAGGAGGTTTTAGTGGTCGTTTGCAAAAATTTTTAGGAAAACGGTTGGTTAGGGGGATCTGCTATTAATTTTGGAGGAAAGGAAATGTTATCCCATATTTAAGAAGGGAGACAGAGGACTAAAATTCAATTATCGACCCGTAAGTCTAACGTCAGTGTGGGTAAATATTGGAATCTATTATTGTAAAAACATTTGAGAGCCTTAGATAAACATAGTTTGATCAATGATTCACAACATGGATTCACAAGGGTAGTCATGTCTCACCAATTTATTGAGTTTTTTATAGGAAAGTTTATGAGACGGCAGATAATGATAAGGATTATGATATAATATATCTGGACTTCAGTAAGGCATTTGACAAAGTACCACACGAGCGACTCTAAAGCTAAAATACCTAAGGTTAAGGTTCATGGAATAGATGGGAAGGTTCTTCATTGGATCAGAGCTTGGCTAAGTAATAGGCAACAAAGGGTTACAATTAATGGTTCTAAATCTGAATGGGGACTGGTGACAAGTGGAGTTCCACAAGGGACTGTTTTGGGTCCATTATTATTTTTGATTTACATCAACGACTTGGATAGTGGGATTAGCAGTGATATCAGCAAGTTTGCTGATGATACTAAGGTAGGTAGGATTATTGGATCACAGTCTGATGTAAACATATAGCAGGGAGACTTAGATACACTTAACGAGTGGGTAGTCAGATGGCAGATGGAATTTAATATTGATGAGTGCAGCGTAATGAATGTTGGTAGAAAAAACCCTGGTAATAGATACACCATAAGCAATGTATCGCTGATAAGATCAGAAGGTGAAAAAGATCTTGGAGTGAGGGTGAGCCCAGACCTCCGACCTAGGAAACAATGTATTGAAGCCAGAAATAGAGTTAATAGAGTATTATAATTCATTACCAGAAGTGTTAAAAGTAGAAGTGCGGAAGTTATTCTAAAGCTTTATCAGGCTCTAGTCAGGCCTCACCTAGACTATGCGGTTCAATTTTGGTCTCCATATTACAGGATGGATATAGCCTTGTTAGAAACAGTGCAGAGAAGGATGACCAATATGATACAAGGGATGCGTAACTTTAGTTATGAGAAGTGATTGAAGCTATTAAAATTACACTCACTCGAGAGACGCAGAGTAAGGGGCGATCTGATAGAAGTTTTAAGTGGATAAAGGGATTTAATAAAGGAGAGGTACGAAAAGTTTTTACGGCTTTTAACCAGGGTAGAACAAGAAATAATGGAGAACCAAGGTAGAACAAGAAGTAAAGTTTCCAGCTTTTCCAAGCTGGAAAAGCGTAGATTTAGAAAGGAAATAGGAAAAAAGTGGTTCACAAATAGGGTGGTGAATGAGTGGAATGGTCTCAGTAGACAGGTAGTTAGTGCGGAGTCATTAGGGAGCTTTAAAGAGGGGCTGGATAGGTTCATGGATGGGGATGAAAGGTGGATGTAGGTAGTGTTAGGTGACAGGAACTACCATGTGTAGGCCTCGCGGCCTCTTGTAGCTTCCTTATTTTCTTATGTTCTTATGTTCTTATGATTCATATATATATATATATATATATATATTTTGTTACGACCACTTCATGTTCCTAACTACCTTTCTTCTTGTTTTGTGCTTCTCGTTGTCCCCCTAGTTTCACGTCAATTCACTTTCACTACTGGTGGTTCAGTATGGCTTCACTGTTTCGTTTATTGTTTCGTTTTTGTTCCGTATTACAGTTCCAGAGTTTTCCTCATTCTAAAGAGGCGTTAGGTAGTCAGTGTGTCCTGACCTTCGTACCGTACCAGTGGTATTACCTGTGTGTGTGTGGATTTAAAAGCCATCTTTTCCAATATTTTTGTGAGTATTGTCGTGTTGGATTGTGTGTACCCATCTTTTGTTTCCGTGTGTTTTTGTGTTTGTGTGTTTGTGTGTTTGTATGTTTGTGTTTCTGTGTTTGTATTTATGTGTGTGTGTTTCAGTTTTGGTGTTTCAGTTTTGGTGTTTCAGTGTTTCAGTGTGTTTTAGTGTTTGTGTTTTAGTGTTTGTGTTTTAGTGTTTGTGTTTTAGTGTTTGTGTTGGTGTTTTAGTGTTGGTGTTTTAGTGTTGGTGTTTTAGTGTTTGTGTTTCAGTGTTTGTGTTTCAGTGTTCGTGTTTCAGTGTTCGTGTTTCAGTGTTCGTGTTTCAGTGTTCGTGTTTCAGTGTTGGTGTTTCAGTGTTGGTGTTTCAGTGTTGGTGTTTCAGTGTTGGTGTTTCAGTGTTGGTGTTTCAGTGTGTTTGGGTTTCCCTTTTACATATTTAAGTTTAGTTTCTTTGGGAGTTCTGGTTTACACTTGTTTAAGATTAGGGTTTTTGTGTGTTTCTGTGTCGACTCTCGTTGTGAGATATTCTATGTTTTTGAAGACCTCTTAAAGGCTTCTAGTCTTGTTTCTTCTGTTAACCGTTGCTTGCTTTCTTTACTTTTTTGTTCATCATATTAAATAAATGTCATAGTAACTGTTAACTTTCTTTTTCCCGTATGTTTATTTTCTATATTCATTTTTTTGGTTACGCGGCTCGGACCTGTAATTTTCACTATGCCGTCGTAACAGAATTGGCGACCTTGCCAGGATATCTCGCTTAACGATTGTCTACTTTTTTTCCCTTGTTTGTTTGTGCCCTTTGTTGCCGTCACTATGGTTGTCATAAACCATGATGACGTGGTTGCATTTGTTCACGCCGTCCCTACCGTTGCACAAGTTGCGGCACTAAGCGTTGCTGAGTTACGTATGATCAGTGATTTTTTTAACATTCCCCTAACAACTAATATGGACAAGGAAGAGCTAACAAATGCCGTAGCTAGCAGGATATGCCAGCAGCAGGAGTTTGGTGATGTCGGGTTAAAAGATAACGAGGGCCCAGTTTTGGATGATCAGCCAGCAGAGGTTGACGATAGTGTAACCTCTGGGTGCTCAGCCAGTGAGCTTCGTAAGCTGGAACTAGAAATACGTAAGGCTGAAGCCGAAGCTCGCAAGAGTAAGGCTGAAGCTGAAGCACGCAAGAGCGAGGCTGTAGCTTTAGCCGAAGTTGAAGGTCGTAAAGCCGAAGCCGAAGCTGAAGTAGAGAAAATGCGGTTACAACTGCAATTAGCCCAGTTAGGTCATGCTCCTACCAACCCAACAGTAACCCTACCCACAGTGCTAACTCTCATTTTGATTTAGGACGCGCCGCAAGACTTGTCCCTGCATTTACAGAGGAAAATGTTGATGTTTATTTTCATACTTTTGAGCGTCTGGCCAAGACTTTGAAGGGGCCGTTGATTTTTGCCAGTTTTTGTTGCAACAATCTTAACGGGAAAAGCGCTCAGAGTATATGCATTTCTTTCAGACAGTGATGCATGTACATTTCAGGTCATTAAGGAAGAGGTATTAAAAACCTATGCACTAGTTCCTGAAGCATACCGTCAACACTTCAGAGGACTCTGTAAGGAGCCTGAACAGACTCACCTCGGGTTTGCCAGTTGTAAGAGGGAGGCGTTGAACAAATGGCTTCTTGCAAAGGATGTAAGTGAATTCACTTCACTGGTGGAACTAGTCTTAACCGAAGAGTTCCTCCTCACCATTAACGAAGGAGTAAGTATATATTTATTGAACAGGGAATTTTTTTACTATTGAGGAGGGTGCTAAACACGCTGATGGGTACCAACCTTTTGACCTGCAATATTCACTTTGGCTCTAAATCCCCACAGGTACTTCGACCTTCTGTTCCATGGAACCAGGAGAGACCACTTACAAATGGTCCCGTTTCGAAACAAGGCTCAGGCACACTCACCTCGTTCACCACCTCAGGGGGCGTTTCCATGTACAGATGTATTACTGTACATTTTGTGGAAAGTCTGGCCACAAGGCAGACTTCTGCTATAAAAGGCTTCCACCCGGGAGAAGGCAAGCCTATTTTTGACAGTGTCGAATCAGACACCTTTGGGAGATTCTGTTAAAGCCGAGCAAAGGCTGAAAGCAAGCCCGTAGCTTTAATTTTTGCTGCAGAAACAGCATCAGAGAGTGCTTTCTCACCTCCCCTTTTTCAGGACAGTGTTTGTCCCCAAGGAGAATTTTGTGGAGACTCTCCTTTGGATAAAGACACACTGTGCCTAGATAAACTTTTTGCTAACCTTTATCCCTTCCAGAGTGTTTCTGGTTCTCCCCTAGGTCCCGCTGATACTGGGAAGAGCTTTGATGACAAGCTCAAGAGTCTGACGACTCGTTGCAGTCATTGTTTGACCAGGCGCGGGCCCCCGCCCAATGACTCGGGCCCCGCTACTCAATACTTTATCCGTGACGGTGTACCTTGCCACCGCTGGTTACCCGCCACCATGACTGGGGGAGGACGCTGACTGGGCTTCAGTAACTCAAAATTTTTTTAACCAGTCTCTTACAGCAGACTGTCCCTGGCCGTTGCCCCTTTACCGATGTTTTACAGGACACTTAGGTGTTCGAAAAACGTTTACCAGGCTGGCCAAGCATTTTTTCTGGCCTTATTATCAATTGCCATTTTTATCATATGCCATTTTTTGTCATTAACTGGGTAACCTAACCAACCCATTCCACCTTTCCCACTTGTTAAAGTCCCTCACATACTGGACCATTTAATTCAATTCAATGTGACTTGTTGGCCCTCTGCCTAAAACCAAAGGGCCTTGAAAATATTTTTACTATGATTGACACTTCAACTAGGAATTTACATGCAGTTGCTTTTCGAAGGTTACCGCTAAGGCCATAGTAACGTCCCTTCTGGACCTTTTTATCCACTTTTGGGGTTGCCATAAAAGAGTGCAGACTGATGGTGCTTCATACTTTTTTCCCGGGGAAAATTTTTAAGGAAGCCATGGCAGAGTTTGGGTATAGGACTAGTGTATCCATCTCCTTATTACCCACAGACCCAAGGAGCTGTTGAACGATCGCATCAGACCTTGAAAGGCATCCTTCGTGAGTACCGCTTCCATACGGTTCTCATGGGATGATGATTACCGTACCTGTTTTTTGTCATGCGCGACACTCTCAAAGAGAGCACAGGTTTTTCACCCTATGAGCTTGTGTTTGCCCACCGTGTGAGAGGACCACTTCACATAGTTAGGGAAGATTGTTAGGTAGCTCAGAAGAGAGTACCAATTGTGCTTCACTTAGTACGAGATTTCCGGGGAAAGACTGTTAAGGTGCTGGCTTTTGGCCACCGCCCAAGGGTGCAGCAATCCAGGACCAAGACTTGGTACGACAAGAAGGCGAGACATGGGGAATTCCTGCATGGTGATAAAGTCCTCGTCTTCCTCCCAAACACCCCAAGGCCAGCCACTCCACGCTAAGTTTCCTTGGGCCCTTACTCAGTCTTAAAGGAAGTAAGCCCTACCACTACATCTTTCCCCACTCCTGACAGGCGCCGTTTACAACGCTTGTGCCACGTCAACGCTTTGAAGCAATCCCATACGCGTCCCGAAGTTGCAGAAGAACTATTCCTGTGATTCCCAAAGGCCACAGGTGCAGGGAGTGCCACACCTGGCTGGGTTACGACACCCCTCCGAAGTCGCCACGCGAAGCACAGAACGGTGCTTACCAGGGGTTAGGGCAGTGGAGGTGCCGCGTTCCCGTGCCAGCCAGCACCAACGCACCTTTGTGGGCCGCGCCCTCCAGGATGTGGAACATTTTCACGGCCGCTGTCCCTAAACACCAGGAGATGAACCCCAAAAAAGTGTTAAGTTGGGGGCCCAAATCGGTGGAGACTGTTGAAGCCCACCCCGCTAAAACTAGTGATATTGTGACACTAGTGACAGCAAAAATGCCTCAACAAACACTTTAATGATGCATTTATGTAATAATGTTAGCTTTTAGTTTTTAGGTTTTTTTTATTTATGTGTAAAATTTCCCCTTTAAAATAAGTAGCCCCACGACAGTGCACCTTTGGGGATTAGTTATATGGGATGTTTTAAAAAAAAAAAAAAAAAAAAAAAAAAAAAAAAGAGAGAGAGAGAATGAAGAGAATGAGAGAGAGAATAGAGAGAGAGAGAGAGAAGAGAGAGAGAGAGGGGAGAGAGAGAGAGAGACATTTACCCTCTTCCTCAATTTTTTTTTTTTAATTTCTTCATCATTAATTTTAATTCTTTCTTACCACCCTGTATAATTTTTTTCTTTCATTTATCCTTTGTTTTCTTCTTCCACTGTTTTTTTTCCATTTTTTTTCTTCTTTTATTTACACAAAACAATTTTTTTTTTTTTGTTTTTTTTGTTTAAAACAAAAGGAACGGGCCAAAGGGCACAAAAAAAATTTTAAACAAAAATCCCGCTTATTGCCAGTCCCTAAAGAAACATAAGGAATAAAAAAAAAAAAGGGGGGTAGACAATTTAGTTGGGGAGGTGTTTTTTTTTACTCTTTTTTTGAAAAAGTTTTAATCATGGGAAAAGGGGAAAAATTTAAAACGGGAAGAGAGTTCCAGTTTCCCGGGAAAAGGGTGAAAGAGTAAAGATACTGTTAACTCTTGCTTTAGGAAATGGACAGAATGGATAGAATGAGTAAAAGTTTTGTGCACGAGGCTACGGGAGGGGGGGGCTTTCAGGTACAATTCAGAAGCGGGGCATGAAAATAAGGGTAGAAGAGAGCACAGAACAACATTGGGCGATGATTTATAGATTGAGACAGTCAGTCAGGGGAGAGGGTTGTGAAAAAGAAAACTTTTGACTCAATCATGTTTAGGAGAGCTGCATGAGGGATCCTGCCCAAAAATGTGAGACAACTCCTAAGGGCGGATAACCGTTCAAAAAACAATTTTTTTTTTTTATCCCCCCCCTGAAAGGGTTTTTTCCCCCTGCTTTTTTGACCTGGAAAGACAAAATCACAACCATTTTGAGCTAAAATGTCAGGAACTTTTGCCTCTTGCCCCAAAGATATTAAGCCCGCGACAGTAGAAAAGCGCCAAATTTTTTGCCTTCCCCAGACTTTTTTTCCCTGAACTTTTGTTACAATTGGGATAAAACAACAAATTGGGTATCAAATTAAAGCTTTTTAATATTTTTCTAAAAAAACAACCCAAAGTAAACATTCAAGAAAAAAGCATCATATCCAAAAAAAAAGAAAAATTTTCTGTTAAATTAAAAAATTTCTAAATATTACAATCTTGACATAAAAAAATGTGTGAGAAAGACTCTAAAAACTTTTTTCAAGGGGGGCAGAAAACTCTATTGTCTTGTCAAAGGGCATTTCACATCTTTTTTCAGATTTTGCTTCTTGAAGCACAAATCGCCCCGGGTTTTGTTTTTAAATTTAAAGAAGGTACGTTTTTGCTGAGAATCTGTGGTAATGATGTTTTGCGAAATCATCTCTCTTACCCCCGCTCGAAATTCTTCCTACTTTTACATTGCTGACATATTCCGGGGCCTTGCTGTATCATCACCCTTTGGCCATGTCGCCACAGGTTCGAAGCCTCATCTCACCCCGGTGTCAAGCAAAGTGACTCCGGGACCAACTAATCACCAATCCCCTTGGCTTAACCTGAGGGAACATAGGTTTCCCTCTCGAAGCTATCGGCTTCTCATGGCGTCAGCTTGGGCACAATGTCCTGTTCTCTTGTACTGAGTTGCCCCCGAAAAAGGCGAAGGCACAACCTCCTTGTCGGTACCACTTGGGGTTTTTTTCAAGTTTTTGTAGCACTGCCTAAAATCTCTGGATCTTTCTCTTGAACTTCTCTGTCCTTCAGAACTGCAGACATTTGCAGGAGCTCTCAGCAAGTGTAATGACATCCCCATGGGGTATAGAACAGTCCTGGGAAGGGGTTGAGGGTTTTCCACTTCACACATTTCTTCATCGACTCCAGCTGCTCAGAAAAAATGAACATTTTCATAAATAAGGGGTTTCGGGCCATCCATCTAGCTGATGAATTTTCTCCAGGACGACTCTATGATTCCGGGGGAGCGTGCTCCAAGGACGATCATGTAAGCTCAGCCATCTCACGGTAGTCCTCAAAGGGGGCTTCTCCACCCAGGATTTCCTGTAGATTTCCTTGCACTCTTTCTTCTTTTTTTTAACCATTTTTGTCTGAGGGAGGGGGGTTTAGGGTTGTCTGTGGAAAGATCTGTCCAAACGTCCTTGAAGTGCTTGAACCAAGGGTTCCTGGGCCTTGACCTTCCAAAACAGATTCTCCCATACGCACCAACCAGCACTTCAAAGTGTGGTGTCTGCGGCCAGGGAACACCTTCCTGTCAAGCTGTTGCTCCAGAAGCTTGGCAGCCCCCCGGTCCCCACTGTTGCTGGCCGTTGGTGGTCAAAACCAGGGCGTGATCACTCCAGAAACCCCCATCCTCCGCAACCTACCCCCCCACCGTCCGTTGGCTTCCTATCACTTGTACTCCCATACTTCCCTTCGGATATGCGGGGTGGCCCTCAGACAAGAAACCCCCAGGCCCTCTACGGGGAACCAGATCACTTCCCAGGACTTCTCAGCTCTTGCCTCCCAGTGGAGACAGCATACTTGGGAGGGTCCTCCTAAAATCTGCCATGTACTCCTGGCTGATGTGGAAACCTTGTCAGCACCTGTTCCCTCGTTTTTAAAAGGGTTTGAGATGACAAATTTGTCCAGGTCAGCTCCACCACCTTAAATGTAGCAGGCTAAGGCTGTCACTTGATTGTCAGACAATCCCAACGATCCGGTACGCGATGTAACACACTCCATGCCCCTCCGGGGAAGTGGGTAAAGGGGCTTGGTGATGTGAACTCCAGGACGGGGGTTGTTGGTAATCCAGCCTCTGCTTCCCCTTTCACTGGGGTTTGGGTCAGCCCGGGGAGACCATCCGGCAGCCCCTTCGCTGTGTGGCAGCTGAAAAATTGTAAAAATTTTGTGACAAATTCATATCTTGTTCCTCCCTTCTGCTGCAGTCTTGGGCAGCCCTCTTGTTTTGCTGCTGGCCCGTGACTCAAATATCTTGTCATGACCAACTGTGGCCTTTCTCTCTGCTTCTGATCCTGGTAGAACTGATGTCCTTGTCTTCTTCCCCCTTGATAGCACGTTTCTCTCTATTTCCTGGATGCATCTGAAGCTCCTATGTCGAACAGGCTATCTATTCAGGAAAAAGGGCCTCCTTTTTCCCCTCCGGGGTCACCTGTTTACCTTTTTTCCCTTTGCTAATCTCTGTCTTTTTGTGAAGTGTCATAAATGCTGCCTGCATTGTATTTGGGCCCATGGTCTTGTCCTACCACTCCCCAGAAGGGGATATACCTCCCTGTTTCATTGGCGAGGTCTGTGCTTGGGATTCCCGTATTTTCTGTTTCTCGGGAGTGGAGGAAGTACGGGAAGCCTGTCTGTTGGGGAAACGGGAGCCCTGATCTGGATGATTAGCCGATCAGGGAAGTTTCTGTAGCAATCTATAGCAGGTCGGCGTGCGCTTGTCTCTGGACTGCAGGTGGGGGTTCTGAATTCAAATTGCGTCCCCCGGAGCCCCCGCTTCCTGCCATAGTGAAATTATCTTGTGAAGTATCTCTGGTTTTTTTTTGCAGGTTTCAACAGATTTTGCAAAAAACATACAACCCTTAGTGTATCTAAAACCTTGTGAATTTTGACTAGAGTGAAAAAAAATTTTAATTTATTTAATTTTTTTTTAAATTTTTGTAAATATCACATGTAAAAATTTCCATAAAGTTTTCTATGCTTTTTTTTTTTCGTCGCATCTAATTACTTGCTTTAACCTCTTATGCCCTTTTTTGGGGAAAAAAAAGGCGAAAACAAACATCAAAATCTCCGAAATGGGCTTTTTTAGAAACGTGTATAGAATAGAACTTCATGTTCTGAGGGAAAAATTCCTGACATTTTGGCTTTTAAAGGTTGTAATTTTTGCTTTTTTCAGGTCAAAAAACTTTGGAAAACCGTGCAGGGGGGTATACAATAGGGAAAAAATTTTTTTTTGAACAGGGCAAAGGGCGGATAAAGGCCCCCGTAGAGAGCAAGCATTGGGGGGGAAAAAAAAAAGGAAGCAAACCCCCCAGGAACCTAACTTTTTAGAAGCTGTTTTTTGCAGAGATAATGTGAGATTTCCGTTCAGATTTTTTGTAAGGGATATCCTAGAATGTTCATTGTAGAAAAAGAACCTTGGTGTCTTGAAGAAGAGGGGATGGTTTCTGGGCTTTTGTCGAGTAGATGGTGAAGAAATTAGGTTTTTGAGGCATTAAAAAAAAACGGTTTTCTTGGCCCCCCTCCGAAATTTAGAAAGATCAAATTTTGGGGGCCCCGGTGGCATCTCTCCGTGAACACTTAGTTCCTGTTGAGTTGGACGTCTAATAAGCGCGTTGAAAAATGCAGGGGAGAACCCACGTAGGATGGGTATTTTTTTTGAGTTAACCGAAGACTTAAAGTATAGTAAAAGAAGGGGTGATAGGAAAAGACCCTGGGGAACACCCCTATTAATGATTTAGGAGAAGAACAATGTCCCCTACAGTAGCTGCAAGAATGGTTTTTAAAAGGGAAAATAAAATGAAAGGTACGAGAGAAAATAGAAAACCCAAAGAGGGGACTGGAAAATTAAAAGATTTGTCCAGACTCTATCAAAAACTTTTGATATGTCAAGGGGAACGCAAAGTTTCACCAAACCCTAAAGGAGGGGACCAACATTCAGTAGGAAAAACTAAAGATCGCTAGTAATCGCCCTCTAAAGGAAACCGTCCCGACAATCAGATAAAATTGTGATAATAGATCTTAAGAAAAACATCTTATTATGCATAGTTCAAAAAATTTAGAAAGGCAGGAGTCAAACTATAGGACGGGAGTTTGGGAAGGGTTGAGCGGTAACCCTTCTTTGGAAAAGGTGGGTTTAGCAAACTTCCAGCAAGAAGGAAAAGGGAGTAGATAACAAGACGGAAAAATTTGACCGGCAGGGTGCAAACCAGAAGCACATTTTTGAGAACAATAAGAGGGCTCCGTCGGACCGGGTCCTATCTCGGCCCTTTCCCAGGTCTAGGCCAAAAGGGGAAAAAAAACACTTCCGAAGGATCTTTTAAAGACAGGCATAATATATCAGAGGGCGAGAGAAGGGGGAACAACCCCCATCAACCCAAATGGAATTTTTTTCAAAGGTTTGAGCAAAAGTTCACTTAGAAGTAAGAGACAGCTGGGAGCCATCTGGGTGAAGCATAGGGGGGAAAAATGCGAAGATAAATTTTAGAGATGTTATTAGCTAATCCAGAAGTCACGAGAGGATTTTGATTTGAAAGATTTTGACATTTTCTAAAAAAAAAGCTTTTTGGTAAGTTTAAGTAAAGATTTGGGATGATTACGGGCAGAAATATAAAGGGGGGGTTTTGGGGAATGGATGCTTTCGGGCCGTTTTTGGCCACCTCTCATCTCGGCGCATAAACAAATAGATTAAACCAAGGTTGACGGGCCTTAGGGTAGAGAAAATGTTTTGGGAAAGTACGCTTCCATTCCAGAGACTATACCTCAGTTTGCGCTCTGCACAAAAAGATGGGTCTCGAGATGGGAAGCATAATCATTCCATGTAAAAACTGAGTAGTACTGCCTTAGGTTTTTTCCCACTTAGCTAGTTGAATGCCAGAACCCTCCCCCTAGGGGGGTTCCGAACGGTACCGGAGCGTCGGACAGGCTAAGAAAAAAAGATAGTGACGGAGGGAACCCCAAAGGAGGAATGTTTCACAGGTAGCGAAAGGGTTAGTAGTTTTGGAAAAGTCAAAATGTGGGCGTGCTCCAAGGGGATCAAAAATCGGGTAGGGTGCTGCACCCGCTCTAGGTTTTGGGGGAAGAAAGTTGTAGCCTTGTTCACCAGGTTGTCGTGAAAAAAGATGATAGCCAAAGATTGTGGTAAAAATTGAATCCCAGGTATGGAATTTCAGCTAAAAGGAAAAAGGAAAGAATTTTGGGCCCCTTTTTTATGTTAAAATCGAAAAATTTTTAAAAGTCAGAGGGGTTAGGTGGGATATACATCATCAATCATTGGGGGGTACGCCGGGGGCGCTCGCCTCTCCCACCCTACGACGCCCTCCCGGGGGTCCCACGCGCGAGTTCCCATCAGGCTCCTTTCCCCTCCAAACTCTTCGACAGAGACATCAACTTGCCCCCCACGGCCTTGGGGGCCCCCCTTTGCCTCCTCCCCGCTGGATTGTCTCTTACAGATACAACCGGGAAAGGGTCATTTCAGGGTAGCGTGCCCTGCCCTATACCGAAGTTGGGGGCTGACGAACTATGCAGGGAATTGGCCTCGATTCATCCCCACGGGGCAATCGCTGATTTGACACTTAATCATCCCGCGATACCCCAGATTCTGGGGAAGACCTTTTTACCAAAGGGATTTAATATAAATTGTATATCAAGTCACTATTTTTGTCCATACTACAACCATAGAGTAAAGAGGGATCACAGCGACTTGAAAAACCGGGTCTTTGCTTCCTGGACAGGTACCGAAAATTCTGATTCTGATTTCTCTCTCTCTCCCCTCTCTCTTCCTCCTCTTCTCTCTTCCTCTCTCTCTTCTCTCCCCTCTTTTCTCTCTCTCTTCCTCTCTCTCTCTCTCTCTCCCCTCTCTCCTCTCTCTCTCTCTCTTTCCCCCTCGTTTTTCTCTCTCTCTCTCTCTCCTTTCTCTCTTCTCTTCCCTCTCTCTCTCCCTTCTTTCCTCTCTCTCCCCTGAGTGGGGAGAGGAACGCCACCAAACCGCAGCCTCCTTCCACTGCTGGCCCGGAGCGGGGACCAGAAACCACCATTGCCTGTTCTTCTCCGGAGCAAAGTTCACCTGCCAAAGTGTACCCCCCCCCCCTGTATAACACCAGCTGCTGATTGACCTCATCAGCGCCGCCCACTGTTATGTCGCGGGTAGGGGCAGGAAGATAAAGTCATCAGCGAAGCCGAGACTGCTGGCAGCTCTGGAGAAGATCTCAAAGTAGATGTTCCCAGCTGGGCCCCCGCACAGGCCCCGTGGGACTGATGCTTTCCCCTGGCAGGGGCTCAGAGGCCTGCCCTTATCGCGACCGGAGGTTTTTCCCGCGGTGTCCCCCAGGGGCAGCAGGAGGTCACCCTGGATGCCTTTTCCCGGTTTTTCGAGAAGGCCTCCTGCCCCCCCTGTAAAAGGCCCCCTTGCGGGGCCACCACAAGTTTCCTGGCCGTCATCCAGGGCTCCTGCCATTTTTTGGGGTTGAAGCACAGCAGTTAAAGGGGTGGACCGTCCAGGCTAAACCCCCAAACGTTTGGTCCAAGAGGAGGTAGTTTTCGTGAGGTGACGACAATTACCTCTGCCGCCCCCCTCTCGAACACTTTCCCCCCCACAGACAGAAAGGGAAAAAGGGCCTGTTTTTTTTGGGCCCCTATCGGGAATCCTTTTGTAAACGGACCACTCGGCCTTCCTTCCACCTTAAGGCCAATTTTTCCTGCAGGCGGCAGGAAGATGTGGTGAGGGGGGACGCACCCCCGGGCGCCGCTTAACATGCGGGTACTTTCCAAAGGGCCAGTGGTTTTTTTTGGTTCAAAACCCCTCGCAGGATGTGCTCGACCTCGCCTGCTCACCTCCACCTTGTGGACTGTCTCTTCACCGCCTCCAGACGAGGGGGGGGCTGCGGGGGGGCCCCCACCTTCATCTTTGCAGGAGGAGATTCCCAGCTGAGCCTTTCTCCTTGCTCTACAGCTGCTTTTCCGTCCTGTTTTGGGGGGGTTAGAATTGAATCTTGGGGGGCCCGATTTCCCGTTTTTCCTTAACTCTCTCTCTCTCTCTCCTCTCTCTCTCCCCCTCCCCTCCTCTCTCTCCCTTCTCCTCTCTCCCTCTCTCTCTCTCTCTCTCTCTCCTTCGTCTCCCCCTCTCTCTCTTCCTCCTTTCCTCCTCCTCCTCCTCCTCCTCTTCTCTCTCTCTTCTTCTCTCTCCCCCTCTTTTCTCCTCTCTCCTGCTTCCTCTCCCCTCCTCTCCTCTCCTCTCCTCTCTCTCTCTCCTCTCTCTCCTCTCGTCTCCCCTCTTCTCTCTTCCCCCTTTTCTCTCTCTTTCCCCTCTCCTCTCTCCTTCCCCCTCTTCCTCTCTCTCTCCCTCTCTCTCTAAAAAAGTTGCCTAAATCCCGAAACCCATTTTTACACTGCTCTCCCCTTCCCCACCTTCCTTTTTTAGGTAAAGTGGCACCGGCCTTCGCGAGTACCCAGCCAGCGGCCCGGGAAAAACTGGCCGCGTCGGGTCTGGGGGGGAGGCGGCGGGGCCCCGCCGATGCAAAGCACGATGCTCTCTCCCCAAGCAAATGAAAAATGGGTTGTGTTGCGCTTTCTCTTTTTTTTTTCATAGATTATGGATGATCACGTTCCCTGTGTGTGTGTTGTTTTTTGTCTTTTTACCTGTCTTTCCGTCTGGTTTTTTTTTTTACCCACACACAAAACCACACACACACACACACACACACACACCCACACACCCACACACCCACACACACACACACACAGATAGATAGATATTTATTGATCACAAAAATACAACATACACGATGCAGGAATTTTTTTCATGATCCATGAAGGCCAATTATGCAGGATTAAAAAGACACCAGGACGTTATTAATAAGAGGTGTGGGATGGAGGGGAATACATTTTCCCAGTGTAAGGATAGGGCGATAACAGCTGGAAAGGTCAATTATGAAGGATTAGGAAGGCACCTAGAGGTAATTAGAGCGCTTAGACATGAAAGTGAGGTCGGGGATATGGAGGTAGTTACAGCGGTTAGACATGGAAGTGAGGTCGGGGTTCAAGAGGTAGTTAGAGCGGGCAGACATGGAAGTGAGGTCGGGGCTGAGGAGGATTATTACTTATTTGTAAGGAATATAATTAACGGACAGAAAAAAAATATTCCTTATAGGGAAATAAGGTCCAGAAAGAGTGACCCGAAATGGATGACCACTAATTTAAAACACAACATTGGAGTAAAAAGAAACATTTATTGAAGGTTCAAGGCAGGATTGATAAGCAAAGAACAGTATAACGTGATGGCAAGGACGGTGAAGAAATTAACTCAAGTTGCTACGAACAATTCTGAGATTAAAGTAGCAGGACAGGCGAAAAATGACCCTAAGGGGTTCTATCAGGTATATAAAACCAAGACAAGGGAATTAGTTGGGCCGTTAAGGTCAGGACAGGGTGAAGTCTTAAATACGGATGAGGATATGTGTAAAAGTCTAAATGATTATTTCTTAAGTGTTTTTACTGAGGAGGATACACAGACGATACCTACTTGTGAACAGATATTCAAAGGAAGCGATGAGGAGAAACTCTAAGATATGATGATAACTAGGGAAATGGTGGAAGAGGGTATAGATAAAATGAAGAATTTTAAATCGCCAGGACCAGATGAAGTGTATCACAGGGTATTAAAGGAATGCAAGGAGGTTGTTAATGAGTCGTTAGTGCACATTTTTAGGAAATCGGTTGAGTTAGGCGATCTGCTATTATTGTGGAGGAAAGGAAATGTTATTCCCATATTTAAGAAGGGAGACAGAGGACTAAAGTCAAATTATCGACCCGTAAGTCTAACGTCAGTGGTGGGTAAATAATTGGAATCTATTATTGTAAAAAACATTTGAGAGCACTTAGATAAACATAGTTTGATCAATGATTCACAACATGGATTCACCAAGGATAGGTCATGTCTCACCAATTTATTGAGTTTTTATAGGAAAGTTTATGAGACGGCAGATAATGATAAGGATTATGATATAATATATCTGGACTTTAGTAAGGCATTTGACAAATTACCACACGAGCGACTCTAAAGCTAAAATAGCTAAGGTTAAGGCTCATGGAATAGATGGGAAGGTTCTTCATTGGATCAGAGCTTGGCTAAGTAATAGGCAACAAAGGGTTACAATTAATGGTTCTAAATCTGAATGGGGACTGGTGACAAGTGGAGTTCCACAAGGGACTGTTTTGGGTCCATTACTATTTTTGATTTACATCAACGACTTGGATAGTGGGATTAGCAGTGATATCAGCAAGTTTGCTGATGATACTAAGGTAGGTAGGATTATTGGATCACAGTCTGATGTAAACATATAACAGGGAGACTTAGATACACTTAACGAGTGGGCAGTCAGATGGCAGATGGAATTTAATATTGATAAGTGCAGCGTTATGAATGTTGGTAGAAAAAACCCTGGTAATAGATACACCATAAGCAATGTATCGCTGATAAGATCAGAAGGTGAAAAAGATCTTGGAGTGAGGGTGAGCCCAGACCTCCGACCTAGGAAACAATGTATTGAAGCCAGAAATAGAGCTAATAGAGTATTATAATTCATTACCAGAAGTGTTAAAAGTAGAAGTGCGGAAGTTATTCTAAAGCCTTATCTGGCTCTAGTCAGGCCTCACCTAGACTATGCGGTTCAGTTTTGGTCTCCATATTACAGGATGGATATAGCCTTGTTAGAAACAGTGCAGAGAAGGATGACCAATATGATACAAGGGATGCATAACTTTAGTTATGAGAATAGATTGAAGCTATTAAAATAACACTCACTCGAGAGAGGCAGAGTAAGGGGCGATCTGATAGAGGTTTTAAGTGGATAAAGGGATTTAATAAAGGAGAGGTACGAAAAGTTTTTACGGCTTTTAACCGGTTTTTAACCGGTTTTTGTTCCGTTTACAGTTCCAGAGTTTTCCTCAGCCTAAAGAGGCGTTAGGTAGTCAGTGTGTCCTGACCTTCGTACCGTACCAGTGGTATTACATGTGTGTGTGTGTGGATTTAGCAGCCATCTTTTCCACTATTTTTGTGAGTATTGCCGTGTTGAATTGTGTGTACCCATCTTTTGTTTCCGTGTGTTTTTGTGTTAGTGTGTTTGTGTGTTTGTATGTTTGTGTTTCTGTGTTTGTATTTATGTGTGTGTGTTTCTGTGTTTGTGTTTCAGTTTTGGTGTTTCAGTGTTTCAGTGTGTGTTTGTGTTTGTGTTTGTGTTTTAGTGTTTGTGTTTTAGTGTTTGTGTTTTAGTGTTTGTGTTTTAGTGTTTGTGTTTTAGTGTTTGTGTTTTAGTGTTTGTGTTTTAGTGTTTGTGTTTTAGTGTTTGTTTCAGTGTTGGTGTTTCAGTGTTGGTGTTTCAGTGTTGGTGTTTCAGTGTTGGTGTTTCAGTGTTGGTGTTTCAGTGTTGGTGTTTCAGTGTTGGTGTTTCAGTGTTGGTGTTTCAGTGTTGGTGTTTCAGTGTTGGTGTTTCAGTGTTGGTGTGTTTGGGTTTCCCTTTTACATATTTAAGTTTAGTTTCTTTGGGAGTTCTGGTTTACACTTGTTTAAGATTAGGGTTTTTGTGTGTTTCTGTGTCGACTCTCGTTGTGAGATATTCTATGTCCTCTTAAAGGCTTCTAGTCTTGTTTCTTTTGTTAACCGTTGCTTGCTTTCTTTAATTTTTTGTTCATCATATTAAATAAATGTCATAGTAACTTTATTAACTTTCTTTGTCCCGTATGTTTATTTTCTATATTCATTTTTTTGGTTACGCGGCTCGGATCTGTAATTTTCATTATGCCGTCGTAACAGAATTGACGACCTTGCCAGGATATCTCGCTTAACGATTGTTTACTTTTTTTCCCTTGTTTGTTTGTGCCCTTTGTTGCCGTCACTATGGTTGTCATAAACCATGATGACGTGGTTGCATTTGTTCACGCCGTCCCTACCCTTGCACAAGTTGCGGGCGGCACTAAGCGTTGCTGAGTTACGTATGATCAGTGATTTTTTTAACATTCCCCTAGCAACTAATATGGACAAGGAAGAGCTAACAAATGCCGTAGCTAGCAGGATATGCCAACAGCAGGAGTTTGGTGATGTCGGGTTATAAGATAACGAGGGCCCAGTTTTGGATGATCAGCCAGCAGAGGTTGACAATAGTGTAACCTCCGGGTGCTCAGCCAGTGAGCTTCGTAAGCTGGAACTAGAAATACGCAAGGCTGAAGCCGAAGCTGGCATGAGTGAGGCTGAAGCCGAAGCTCGCATGAGTGAGGCTGAAGCTGAAGCACGCAAGAGCGAAGCTGTAGCTTTAGCCGAAGTTGAAGGTCGTAAAACCGAAGCCGAAGCTGAAGTAGAGAAAATGCGGTTACAACTGCAATTAGCCCAGTTAGGTCATGCCCCTACCAACAGTAACCCTACCCACAGTGCTAACTCTCATTTTGATTTAGGACGCGCCGCAAGACTTGTCCCTGCCTTTACAGAGGAAAATGTTGATGTTTATTTTCATACTTTTGAGCGTCTGGCCAAGACTTTGAAGTGGCCGGTTGATTTTTGGCCAGTTTTGTTGCAACAATCTTTAACGGGAAAAGCAGTCAGAGTATATGCATCTCTTTCAGACAGTGATGCATGTACATTTCAGGTCATTAAGGAAGAGGTATTAAAAACCTATGCACTAGTTCCTGAAGCATACCGTCAACGCTTCAGAGGACTCCGTAAGGAGCCTGAACAGACTCACCTCGGGTTTGCCAGATGTAAGAGGGAGGCGTTGAACAAATGGCTTCTTTCAAAGGATGTAAGTGAATTCACTTCACTGGTGGAACTAGTCTTAACCGAAGAGTTCCTCCGCACCATTAACGAAGGAGTAAGTGACTATTTATTGGACAGGGAATTTTTGACTATTGAGGAGGCTGCTAAACACGCTGATGGGTACACACTTAGACTTGGCAATATTCACTTTGGCTCTAAATCCCCACAGGTACTTCGACCTTCTGTTCCATGGAACCAGGAGAGACCACTTACAAATGGTCTGTTTCGAAACAAGGCTCAGGCACACTCACCTCGTTCACCACCTCAGGGGGCGTTCCATGTACAGATGTATTACTGTACATTTTGTGGAAAGTTTGGCCACAAGGCAGACTACTGCTATAAAAGGCTCCAGCCTACAGAAGGCAGGCCTATTTTGACAGTGTCGAATCAGACACCTTTGGGAGATTCTGTTAAGCCGAGCACGGCTGAAAGCAAGCCCGTAGCTTTAATTTCTGCTGCAGAAACAGCACCAGAGAGTGCTTTCTCACCTCCCACTTCTCAGGACAGTGTTTGTCACAAGGAGAATTTTGTGGGAGACTCTCCTTTGGATAATGACACACTGTGCCTAGATAAACTTTTTGCTAACCTTTATCCCTTCCAGAGTGTTTCTGGTTCTCCCCTAGGTCCCGCTGATACTGGGAGAGAAGCTTTGATGACAGCTCAAGAGTCTGACGACTCGTTGCAGTCATTGTTTGACCAGGCGCGGGCCACGCCCAATGACTCGGGCCCCGCTACTCAGTACTTTATCCGTGACGGTGTACCTTGCCACCGCTGGTTACCCGCCACCATGACTGAGGAGGACGCTGACTGGGCTTCAGTAACTCAAATTGTTTTACCAGTCTCTTACAGGCAGACTGTCCTGGCCGTTGCCCATGACCGATGTTTTTCAGGACACTTAGGTGTTCGAAAAAAGTTTACCAGGCTGGCCAGGCATTTTTTCTGGCCCTTATTATCAATTGCCATTATTATCATATGCCATTACTGTCAATTAAATGGGAAACCTAACCAACCCATTCCACCTTTCCCACTTGTTAAAGTCCCTCACATAACTGGACCATTTAATTCAATTCAATGTGACATTGTTGGCCCTCTGCCTAAAACCACTAAGGGCTTTGAATATATTTTCACTATGATTGACACTTCAACTAGGAATTTACATGCAGTTGCTTTACGGAAGGTTACCGCTAAGGCCATAGTAGCGTCCCTTCTGGACCTTTTTATCCACTTTGGGTTGCTATACAGAGTGCAGACTGATGGTGCTTCATACTTTGTCGGGAAAGTTTTTAAGGAAGCCATGGCAGAGTTGGGTATAGGACATAGCGTATCATCTCCTTATCACCCACAGACCCAAGGAGCTGTTGAACGATCGCATCAGACCTTGACAGGCATCCTTCGTGAGTACGCTGTCCAGTACGGTTCATCATGGGATGATAACTTACCGTACCTGTTGTTTGTCCTCCGCGACACTCTCAATGAGAGCACAGGTTTTTCACCCTATGAGCTTGTGTTTGCCCACCGTGTGAGAGGATCACTTCACATAGTTAAGGAAAGATTGTTAGGTAGCTCAAAAGAGAGTACCAATGTGCTTCACTTAGTAGGAGATGTCCGGGAATGACTGTTGAGGTGCTGGCAGTTGGCCGCCGACAACGTGCAGCAATCCAGGACCAAGACTTGGTACGACAAGAAGGCGAGACATCGGGAATTCCTACATGGTGATAAAGTCCTCGTCTTCCTGCCAGCCCATGGCCAGCCACTCCACGCTAAGTTCCATGGACCTTACTCAGTCTTAAAGGAAGTAAGCCCTACCAACTACATCATTTCCACTCCTGACAGGCGCCGTTTACAACGCTTGTGCCACGTCAACGCTTTGAAGCAATACCATACGCGTCCCGAAGTTGCAGAAGAACTAGTTCCTGTGGGCGTTGTGGACACTTGCTCTGTTGACTGGGAGGATGCTGAAGACGAAGAAGAGACTAGCCTACTCGACTGGTCATCAGTTGGTACTTGGCGTTTCAACTCAGCCGAGCTCACCATGGAGCTTCAACATCTACCTGAGTCGAGGAGGTCTGATATTTTGAACTTGGTACACAACCATCCTCAGGTAATTCAAGATAAACCTGGATGTACCATTGCAGTGGTGCATGACATAGATGTAGGTACGGCGCCATCAATCAAGCAGTCTCCCTACTGCGTGCATCCCAGCAAGATGGAGCAAGTGAAGAAGTTTCTGACCAAGGTCGATTGTCCTCGCGGTTTCTGGCAGGTACCCTTGACTAGTCGTGCCCGAGACATTTCCTGCTTTGCCGCTCTAGGGAATACTAGACTTGTTGTTAACCTTTCCAAATCTGAGTTCGCGTGTGCTCAGCTTTTGTTTTTAGGGCATGTTATTGGGTTGGGCACACTTGCCCCTCCTACAGCTAAATGTGATTTTGCACAGTTGGCATTACCTCTCACCACGCTACTGAAAAAGGGTTGCTCATTTATCTGGACACGGGCTTGCGAAGATGCTTTTCAGGGTCTTAAAAATGTCCTATGCTCATACCCTGTGTTAATGGCTCCTAACTTCCACAGACCTTTCAAGCTACCATGTGATGCCAGCAATTTTGCCGCCGGTTCTGCACTCTTGCAGGAGCGTGATGGAGTGGACCATTCGGTGGCCTACTTTAGCAAAAAGTTTATACCTGCACAGACCCACTATGCTACCGTAGAAAAGGAGCTTTTATCCATTATTTTGTCTACAACATTTTTTATTACTACCTTTTGCCACAGTTCGAATTTGGGTTCACCCAAATTCTCTTTATGGGGGGGAAGGCTGTTACGACCACTTCATGTTCCTAACTACCTTTCTTCTTTTTTTGTGCTTCTCGTTGTCCCCCTAGTTTCACGTCAATTCACTTTCACTTCTGGTGGTTCAGTATGGCTTCACTGTTTCGTTTATTGTTTCGTTTTTGTTCCGTTTACAGTTCCAGAGTTTTCCTCAGCCTAAAGAGGCGTTAGGTAGTCAGTGTGTCCTGACCTTCATACAGTACCAGTGGTATTACCTGTGTGTGTGTGTGTGGATTTAGCAGCCATCTTTTCCACTATTTTTGTGAGTATTGCCGTGTTGGATTGTGTGTACCCATCTTTTGTTTCCGTGTGTTTTTGTGTTTGTGTGTTTGTGTGTTTGTATGTTTGTGTTTCTGTGTTTGTGTTTCTGTGTGTGTGTTTCTGTGTTTGTGTTTCAGTTTTGGTGTTTCAGTGTTTCAGTGTGTGTTTCAGTGTGTTTCAGTGTGTTTGTGTTTGTGTTTGTGTTTGTGTTTTAGTGTTTACGTTTTAGAGTTTGTTTCAGTGTTTGTGTTTTAGTGTTTACGTTTTAGAGTTTGTTTCAGTGTTTGTGTTTCAGTGTTGGTG
>JACEEZ010000174.1:0-12500 GCA_016584305.1 Chionoecetes opilio | reverse complement strand
GTCACTTATCACTATCACTCAGCTCTGCCCAGCAACCAGTTGTTCACCATCTCTTTGAATTCCTGGACCCTCACTCCGTTAAGTTATGTTTGTGATATCAGCGTGTTCCATCAACTAATATATGTATTTGTGAAAGGTGCTGGTGGTGCCAGCGCCAGCTCACAGTTCACAGTTCAACCTCTTAATGTTGCACCCTTAGCCAGTCCTTTGTGATGTAAAAAAACTAAAAACAAAAAACAAATACAAAACATCAAAAAGAGAGAGAAAGAGAGGGAGAAAAAAAACCAAATCACTCCTACCCTATAATAAAGTCATCGATATTATTGTAAAATATCTGAGTAAAATATGATCAATATGTCAATGTAGTTATTACATATTCATCTCTTTGTAAACTTCCCTCTTATGACCAGTCTATCAAATCTTTTAGTAAATATCTCGTATGGCCCCGTCTCCATATCTACATCTCATCATTCTTTATCATTCATCATGCATCATCCTTAGTGCTTAGTGTTGGGGGAGGCCACCACCCGAGGAGGCGGGTCACAAACCCTGGCTAACACCTGGTACCCATTCACATCTGGGTGGGCAGGTCATCGGATTTTTAGGAGACCACCTGTCTTTCTCCGCTCCGCCATGGTATCGAATCCAGAACTTCTCGGTTGTGAACCGAGCGTGCTACCATTACACTACGGAATACCCTAGCGTGCGTGCGTGCGTGCGTGCGTGCGTGCGTGCGTGCGTGCGTGCGTGCGTGCGTGCGTGGGTGCGTGCGTGCGTGCGTGCGTGCGTGCGTGCGTGCGTGCGTGCGTGTGTGTGTGTGTGTGTGTGTGTGTTCATCTAGTGGTATTTAACAGGGCCTGAGCTACGCTCGTATGGCCCCGTCTCCATACCTACATTCAATCATTCATCCTTACTGCTTAGTGATGACCGAGGCCACCACCCCGGGAGGCGGGTCACAGACCCCCAACTAACACCCGGTACCCATTCACTGCTGGGTGGACAGGGGCTCGGGTTTTAAGAAGACTCCCCGTCTGTCTTTACTTCGCCCGGGGATTGAACCCGGAACTTCTCGGTTGTGAGCCGAGCGTGCTAACTTCTTACACTACGGAGCACCTAAGCACCCGTGTGTGCCATCAGGAAGGCAAAGAGACAGACAGACAGACAGACATATGTACACACACGGGGTACCCAGCACACACTCGCCTGGAGATGTAGGGTTGCCTCAACCTCAATGTTTACTTACCAAACACTGTCTTGTCCAACCAAGCCTGCCACCCCCTCCTTGCCCTTCCTTGCACTTCCGTGCCCTTCCTTTCCATGCCACTTTCTCCTTTATTAACTCCCCGACCATCTCTTCGTTTATCTTTACCTTACTTATCATATTTATTTCATTGCTTCCCTACTTTACTCACTCCTCACTCATTATCTACTCACCTATTTCTCCTTTTAATCTTATTTTAATACTTTCCTCTGCCCATCTCACAGTTCTCTCTCTCTCTCTCTCTCTCTCTCTTCTCTCTCTCTCTCTCTCTCTCTCCTCTCTCTCCTCTCTCTCTCTCTCTCTCTCTCTCTCTCTCTCTCTCTCTCTCTCTCTCTCTCTCTCCTCTCTCTCTCTCTCTCTCTCTCTCTCTCTCTCTCCTCTCTCTCTCTCTCTCTCTCTCTCTCTCTCTCTCTCTCTCTCTCTCTCTCTCTCTCTCTCTCTCTCTCTCTCTCTCTCTCACTCTCTCTCGGGTTTTTACTTTTACTACCATGTATCTTTTTACTAAACTTTTAATTGTTAGTCAATAAGATAATGTTAACCGACGCAATGGAAGATATAAACATTAATCATTCATAACGGGAGGGAATTCACGGGGCGTGTACAACCCTTCGATAACGATGGTGTCCTCTCGTCTTATTCATTAATCCAGGTGCCCTATTTCATAAAGGCGTCTTGCCTGTTCCATCAGTGTGTATTAAGGATCCTCGTGTTCCTACTCTCACCTGCCTGTGCCATGATTAACACACATGAGATTAGACAGGTGTTCGTGAGGCTTGGAAAGGGAGGGAGAGAAGGTTTTAGAGAGTTTTAAAAGAACAAATAAAAACATAGATAATAATGGAAGAGCAATGACAGTTAAATGCAGATGATAGACAGGCAACGAAAAATAAGTTGAGAGAGAGAGAGAGAGAGAGAGAGAGAGAGAGAGAGAGAGAGAGAGAGAGAGAGAGAGAGAGAGAGAGATATCATCAGATCAAAACGTTTATTGTTAATAATGTACACACAATACATAATACATATATAAATAAGGGTACAAAATAGACAAAGGGCGCACCCCCCATGCAGGTTGCATGGGAAGTATTGCCATGATTAATGCAGTTATATAGTAACAATGTTAACCACATTCAGATATGTATATACACAAGGTTATGTTATGTTACTTACATATTAAGTCCTTTATGAGGCATTGACAAAGTTTGGGTGACTGATTCTGACTTGGATAAGGTTACATGGCTGTAGATAGTAGTGCAGCAGCCCAGCATTTTTTTTTTTTTTTTTTTTTTTTTTTACATTTGTGCCTATAGCGCCTGTAGGCAGTGGTGACCCAGAGCTCGGATGGCAGCCTCTGGAGGTTCACTTGAGGGCTCTAATGGTTGTTCCTCGCCCGTGGTGGCGCAGGCAGGATTCTTATAGTGACGCTTGTGATTAGAGGCTCATGCCGCCCCCCTGTGTCCTCCGATGCACTCGCAGTCGAAGGTAGAGTTGATGGGTAGGGCATGTGGGTGTTCTTAGGCCACTCGACGGTTCAGAAAGGTTGTGGTTTTCTTCGGGGATCGAACTCGGGTCACCGAGAACGCCAGTCGGAGACGCTAACCACTCCGCTACCGCCTCCCCGGAGGCGGCATAGGAGTGGATTGGAGCATAGGAGTGGATTGGAGCATAGGAGGCATTGGCACATCTGCTTCTAAAATAAATCAATTCTGGACATTCCATTACATAATGGCGGAGTGTGTGCTTGTCATCTGTTATACATAGGTTACATTTTTTCAAATTGATGTTGTCACTACCAGCTACATCCCACATATACTTATACCCTAACCTTAGCCTACTATAACCCACCTGCTAGCACCTAGTAATTAATCAATTTTGTATGTAGTGGGGTTGACACCCTTTTCCTAAGTCCATATATGTAGTGAGAGAAACATCGACCGAGCATGCTGTCAATATGTCTCTTATTGTAAGTTTCCATTTACTCACACATTTCTGTTTTTAAACGGCCAAGGGACAGAGGGAGCAGAAACCCAACACCATCCTTAGTCGTAGCACTGTTGACGAATTCATCTGCACGGTCGTTACACACTATCCCACAGTGTGATGGGGACCATATAAAGTTCACAGTTCTCTCCTGACAAGTAATCTTATACACAAGTTTAATAATTCTGTTCACGAGGACGGTGTGAAGAAGGTTCCTGGATGCTATCGACTGTAGGGCAGTAGTTCTGTCAGAGGCAATGATGACGTCTCCGGCCTCTCGCTTGACTGCTGCCAGAGCCACTGCTATCCCGAGAAGCTCAATTTGGGTCGAGGAGCAGCCATCAGACGTTGGGATGCTTAGCGCCCGGTGTTCACCCCTGCTTCCTCCCTTGTAATACACAACCCCAGCTCCCGCACGCCCGTCCTCATGTAGCGACCCGTCGGTGTACAGGATATTGAGACACTCAGGGAGGGTATTCAATCTACTAAGATAGTCCTGTCTCATCAGCTCACATGGGACATTACACTTCTTAACCTTGATGGCAGAATAGGACACATTGAAAACTGGCAGTTCCAAAGGGGGGAGATCAACTGGTTCGTGCTTCCTATCATCAATGTATTTATCAAAATCAAATAAACTGGGCAAATTCCTGACTGATGAGAGCCAAACATTGCACTTTTATTTCCACTTGGATTGAAAAGAGCCTCATATAACTGACCATAATCATTAGTATTTGGTGATCTCATAATTTGGAGGGCTGCCATTTGCTGTACTCTATGTGTGAGAGGCGGTAATCCTTTTTCGTGTATTGCAGAATCCTGCTATCTTGATCTTGGGCCCCAAAAAATATCCTAATTGCTGTATTTTAAATGACTTCAAGTGCCTTAGATATTCTTTTGTTAAGACGTGTTACGGTGCTAGAAATGTAGTCTATGACTGGTCTGATTAAGGAAACATAGAGCCTCCAGACAGAGACAGACGACCTTCTCCCCATGCCACCTTCCTTAGCAACGCTAGTCGAGGCTGACAGATGTGCTTCATTCTGGTGACTTCGTTGTGTCTTGTGTTGCAATGTCCTACAAGTATACCCATATACTTGTAGGTGGAGACTTCTTCTAGACATTTCCCTTGTAGGTTTAAGGAAACCTTATCCCGATGCCATTTATACAGCACCTTAATTGCTTTTCCCTGGGTATATGATAAGGTCGATGGAGTTGCACAATCTCCCCAGTGTTTGCATCGCGTTTTTTTTTGTGTGTTTGTGAGTCAGCTTGTAGCACTATGTCATCGACATAAACGGTAACAACAACCCCATCAAATTTGAAAGAAGCAATTATATTCATAAGTGCGTTAAAGAGCCTTGGCGAGAGATCCCCCCTCCCCCCTGTGGTGTTCCTAATTCCATGTGTTCCCACCTGGAGTAAGCCCCCTCAAAGTAGACTCGACTGTGTCTGTCTGTTAGGTAGTCTTGTACTATTCTGATGATGGTCCCCGAGGTCATACTAGATAGTTGGGATAAGATGACAATGGGGTTAGCTCTATCAAAGGCTCCCTTCAAATCAACAAAAACATTCAATCGTTTCCTTATCCCAGCAAGGACTCTATGAATGCAATTTTATGTGCTCCTGCCAGGAATGAATCCATACAAATTATTGGAGAGCTGGGGTTTGATACTATATAGTAGACGATTAAGAACTATTCTTTCAAAGCATTTGCACAGACAAGAGGCGAGAGATATTGGTCTGAAGGACCCTTGGTTTCCTGGTTTGGGAATAGGGGGACAATAATATTTTTTTTCCAGGGTGTTGGTAGGTGTCCCCCGCTCCATATTATGTTGTAGAGTCGCAGAACAGGATTGCCATCAATCGTTGTAAGGAAGCGAATACCATCGTAGGTGACACCATCCATGCCGGGTGCACTAGTACTTACCTTTTCCAGGCTCCTGACGAGCTCCTCTTCGGTGATGGGCATGTTATCTGAGACATTAGGGTTGAGTAAGGCTGCTTCAATCTTCCCAATACGATTCCTGGCGTTGGTGACAAGAGCACCTCGCACCTGCAGGGGCAGACAGTCATAGCTGGAGGCTTCCGCCCACTCCTGCATGAGTTCGTTGCTCTTCTCTGATGGGTCATGGTGGAGGGGCGATGGTGCTTTCTTCCCTTGTACGATTTTGATCTTCCTTGACACTTCAGCAAGTGGCGTCCTGTGATCCATGGATTGTAGAAAGGACGTCCAGTATTTTTATCTTGCTTTCTTTTTGACATCTAGCACTTGATGTCCCATCCACTTAAGTATCGTCAGGTTATTATGAGTGGGGCTGTTTTGACACTGATGCTTAATTTTTTTGTATTGTCTGTCAATCCGTTGAACAGCTTCATCACTGTTATATCATCTCTTTATTTCACTCATTGTGTTCCTCTTTCCATACCTGACTGTCATATTAATTTTACTCTCCAGTTGGTGCATTATGTCTCTATTGAACTCTTTTGTCGATGAGGCGGTGTAATGTTTATACCAATTATTCTTTGTTCCCTGATGCGTTGCTCATGTTTCTTCGGAACACACAGTCTCTTTCTGGGCATACTGTGTCTCCTTACTGTATCAGGGAGAAGGATCTCTCCATACACACCAAAGTGGTCGGATGTCAACCTGTCAACCACTTCACAGTGATGACTCAGTGCAGGGTCATTGCTCAGACAGACATAATTAAGCTTGTTCCCTTCTAAATGTGTTGGCTCAGGTCCATTGAAAATATTCAGAACATCTTGGTTGTTTACCATGAAAGAGACAAGTTTTTTCCCATTGTTGTTAGAGGGCCCAGAGGCATTATCTCCCAGCTTATAATGGTAGGCATTCAGATCACCCATCAAAAGGTTTGGGTAACCATCAGCGAGTTCATATAAACTGGCTGAAGTCAAGCATGTTATCCGTTACATAAACATTAATGTTATTAATAAGGATTTTCCCATTTGTATCATATATATTGATTGTTTGTGCTAGACTGTTATCACCTACAAAGGCGTGTTCAATACAGTCAGCTGGGATGTTATTCCTGACATACAGTGCCAGACCTCTGTAGCGACGATGTTCAGCGGGACTCTGTATGCTGTCCACTGTGAAGAGCTGAAACCCTCTGATGTGTATATTATCTATGGGATCATGGCGTGTTTCTTGTAGACACATTATGTCAAGGTCATTTCGAAGGGAGAACTGTTGTACTTCAATGAGTCTGTTTTTAAGCCCGTTGATGTTCCTGGTTAGAATTTTTAGGGGCCTGCCGTTCATAGTGCATCTACATTATTCTTAATAATAATATAAGCGAAAGTGTGTCTGTGTGTGTGTGTGTGGTGTGTGTGTGTGTGTGTGTGTGTGTGTATGTGTGTGTCCGCTCCAGGTGCCGCCCCCTGTGGCGGAATCCCCTCATATGGCACAGTTTTGGAACCGGCTCGAGCAGGGGAAGGTTTTTAGCCCATTTATGAGATGATCCGATCACTTTTTTTTTTTTTTTTAGCAGCCTATTAGCGATAATTGTGAAAAAAAAGTGGGTTGCGAGAATGAGGAAACCTTGATGTAGGTGATGGGTAATGGGTGAGTGAATGGGTCGGGTGATGGGTAATGGGTGTGGGGTGATTGGGTGAGTGAATGGGTGGGGGTGATGGGTGATGGGTGAGGGAATAGATGGGGGTGATGGGTAATGGGTGAGTGAATGGGTGTGTGGTGATGGATAATGGGTGAGTAAATGGGTGGGGGGTGGTGGGTAATGGGTGAGTGAATGGGTGGGGGGTGATGGGTAATGGGTGAGTGAATGGGTTGGGGGTGATGTGAATAGGTTGGCGTTAATACATACATTTCTACATCCATGATTTCAGGAAAGCTAGAAGGGGCTATCTGGAGAGTCAGTGTTTGGTGGGCCTTTGGCCCACCAAACACAGATGGTGGGCCGAAGGCCCACCAATAGCCCTCCGCAGGAGCTAGCCAAAAAATCCGCCCGGAGAGCGGCTTTGCGGCTAGTTCTTAATAAGACTCATTCCTTTTTTTGTTTTTTCTCTAAGTTTAGTTATCAAGTCAATGACGGCCGCAATTAGGAGGTTGTAAGGGTGCGATACGTCCGGTGGTGTTTTATTAAGTACAGCCCGGATATCTTTGATATGGAGGTCAAGCGGCAATACGGTATTGCTCATAACCAGTTCGCTGAGGTAGCAAGTTTCTCCTCAATAAAATGTTGTGGCTGCTGTGGAGTAGCCTGTGGCATTGCTGCAATACTGCCTTGGAGAGCATCAATACGTTCATTGACTTGCTGCAGTGCAGACGCAAGGGAGTCAACTTTGGCAGCCATCGTTTAAATCAGATTGGTGACGCTGGGCGAAAACTGTGGGGATGGAGGGGTGAGAACATAAGAACATAAGAATAAGAAGCTACAGAGGCGCGAGGCCACAGCGTGTTAAGTTCCTGTAAGTAAGACCAAGACAGAGTGCACACAAAGAACACAAGTGAGAACACAAGGTGTAAGAGGATTTGGCGGGAGTGCAGGCGGTCGTGTTGGAGATAGTGGTGGTGGTGTAGGCGGGGCGAGACTGAGGGCTTGTTAGGCTCGAGGGGACTGGGAGTTCTAGAGTAAAGAATCTGCAGCTCTGTGCTGTGCTTGGTGCTGGCTTGTGCTGGGCTTGGTGCTGGATTGGTATGTTGGGCTTGGTGCTGGGCTTGATGCTGGCTACGGGGTGAAGGAGAGTGGTGCCCGCCCACCTTGCCAGATGACTCAAGGAACCGGCAGCACACTTAACTATAGGTCGATTGTGCTCGCCTGCAGTTAGCCACTTAGAAACTCCGTCTCGCCATTGGGTATTTTTTCTTTACAGACAGTGGACATAGACAGCCTGCACATAAACGACACCTGGGGCCCATTCCTGCAATTAGCGCTAGTGTGATTCCACACCGAGCACCTGCACATAGTTAGGTTTGGGAATAATATTCTTCGATCTTGAGTGTTTTTCCTCCATCTGTGGTAGTTTCGAGGTTCTCGATTACCTCACACTGTACCATCACAGCTATTACCAAACCTACTTCTTGTATTCCATGCCAGTTCCCGCAGGCACAGGTACTTTGCTGTTATCCAGTGTATTGGTGTGGATGGATGCAAACCATTGATTATGATTTTTGTGGAATTATTGGGGAGATAAAGCACCACATCACTGAATCCTTGTGTTGTCAGTTTTCCAGTTGATTCATCGGAAACACTAACAACCATTATTCCTGACTTTCCAAATCCTGCTTTAACTTTATAGCCAGCCTGCATGGTGTCTGTGAGCCAGTTACACTTATCATCCTCTGAGAGATTGGCGTCGTTTGGGAAGTATAATATGGTACCAGACTGGCCTGAAGAAGCAGTGGCGCGGCGATGGTCGTCCAGGGGTGCTGTTTACTGTTGCTTGGTGGTGCGAGGGGCCAGCACCTGTAGTAGTATTGAGTCCAGTAGTGCTACCAGCCGTCATGTTATTCCTGAGTCTCTTCCTTCTCTTCTTTTTTGACTCGCTCTCGGTGAAGCCATCATTACCTGATACAGAGTCGCTGTTTTCCATTTCATTTGATCCATCATCATGTGCACCGATTTCCTTGTGGGAACCGACATGGTTTACCACATTTCCAGATTCACAGTTAGTAGTAGGCAAGCCAGTGGAGGCGTCATGGACACCAGGAGGCAGGCCACCCACCTCGCTCTGAGGCGCCATGCTCAGGTCTCCGTCGTTCACTGCCTCATCCATTATGCAAGAAAGAGGGCGTGGTGTGTAGCGAGCACAAACTCATCTATCCCACACTAGTTACCACGCGTAGACCCCGCGAGTCAGGGCAGGCCAAGATAGGTGCAGTGGTGGCTGTGGTGCTTATCAGACAAGGAGGGATGGAGGGAGGGTTGAGGGGTGACCCTTACGACCCTCGGTCGTAAACAGACCGCTGCTCACACGACACCGGCAAGAGAGAGAGTAGAGGGTGGTGCGGCTATGGGGAGGTGGACACTGGTGGTGAGCAGGGAAGGACGGGGTGGGAATGTTCAAGGTCACCGTGTTGGGTTTTTTAGGCCTATACACTCAGGTCAGGGGCCAGAGTGTACCCACACGCTCACAGCTACGCATGGCCCTCCCACTCACAACACCGCAATAATTTAGCTGATTACGGTCACAGGTTACGCACTTCTTTCTCATATTGTAGCACGCGTTAACTTTACCTTGCGCTGATCGGTGGTGTAACTTAGAGGCCCGTACAAGGTGTTTGGTGAGAGGAAAAGCACAAAAACACGGAGCACCTCTGACCCGCGTCCTTCCCCTCCGCGACCTACAACTCTCCCCGAGAGAGAGAGAGAGCGAGAGCGCGAGCGAGAGCGAGAGCGAGAGCGAGAAGCAACCTCCCATTATACTTAAGGCTTTAGCGGGACGAAATTGCTTCATTAAGAGTTTCATGACTACAATGGATTAAGATATAAACTTATTTAACAACACATAAGAGATTCAGGATAAACACTTGTTAAAGAAGAAAACTATCTTAACGAGTAAACACTTTGGAGACAGAGAGAGAGAGAGAGAGATTATGTAATAGGTAATAAGTGAGACAAAATTATAACAAACATGAATCAAAGACAGCAGGGCAAAGTCAATATATAAAAGACTAGGAGTAAACAAAAATAAAAAGGAAAATATTAGACATAGAACGAAAAGGAAGAAATGAAAAAGACAGACCGAAATATAGATAATACAATGAAAGTTACGCAATAGTTAACTTAAATATTGAGGCAATGCAATGGAGAGGAAGGAGTGAGTGAAGAAGGGTCAGGGTGGATGGCTGGATGGATCATTGTGAAGGTTGAATGGAAGGTAAATGAAAGGTTGAGAAACGAAGGGAAAGAGAAATACAGGACGGAAGTTTATCATTGACTGTTGAGAGAGAGAGAAAAAAAAGTGATCAGATGAGCCTCGCTTTTTTTCTCTGTCTGTCTGTCTGTCTGTCTCTCTGTGTGTCTCTCTGTGTGTGTCTCTCTCTCTCTCTCTCTCTCTCTCTCTCTCTCTCTCTCTCTCTCTCTCTCTCTCTCTCTCTCTCTCTCTCTCTCTCTCTCTCTCTCTCTCTCTCTCTCTCTCTTTCTATCTCGCTCTCTAATCCACGACGCAGCAAAGTCATGGAATCCTGTAAAGTTGGGAGAGTAGCAGCAGCGAGGAGGACTGACATCCACTAAGAGATGACAACTCCGATAGCAATTGTTAGTCTATTTTTATTCATAATGGAAGTAGCAGTAGTAGTAGTATTGTCATTATTACTATTGTCATTATTGTTATTATAATTAGTGTGTGGTGTGTTGGCGTGTAGATGAGGGAAGGTGAAAAGTGAAGGGAAATGTGTGGTGTGTGTGTGTTTGTGTGTTTGTTGTGGTGTGTGTGTGTTTGTTGTGTGTGTGTGTGTGTGGTGTGTGTGTGTGTGTGTTTGTGTGTGTGTGTGTGTGTGTGTGGTGTGGTGTGTGTGTGTGTGTGTGTGGTGGGGTGTGCCTGCGCGTGTGTGTGTGTGTGTGTGTGTGTGTGTGGTGTTTGGCTCTCTGTCTGTTGTGGTGTGTTAAAGGTGGGGCCACCGCAAATGAAATCCACTTCCGCAACTCAAATTCGCATACCACAACCCCTTTTGTTCCGCAAAACCGCAAAGTCTGGGAAAGTTCTTGAAGTTCAAACTTCTGCAAACCGCCAAGTCCGCAAATCGCAAACAAATTAGGTGATATTTTCTCTGCATGTATTGCAAAAATTAGGTAAAGCACTTAGTGTTAGTAAATTTAATAGTATTTACTAAATCACTCATTGCAATAATTTTATATATTTTAAAATATATATATATATATATATATATATATATATAATATATATCTATATGCATAGTATATTATATGTATATGTATAATATATATATATATATATATATATATATATATATATATATATATTTTATAATATAAAATATAATTATATATATATAATATATATATGATATATATATAATATATATATATTTTATATAATATATATATATATATATATATATATATATTATATATATATATTTTAATATATAATATATATATATATATTAAAATATTTTATATATAGTATAATTAATAAAAATATATAAATTTTAAATGTTAATATATATATATATAATTATATTGATAATATATATATATAAAATGGTATATATTAAAAATATGTATATATATTGTATATATATATATGTATATATATATAAATGTATATATATATATGTATATATATATTATATATTTATATATATTTATATAATGTATATATATATATTATATATATATGTATATATTATATATATATATGTATATATATGTATATATGTTTTTATATATATATATATATATATATAAAATTATATTTTTATATATATGTATATATATATATTATATAATATATTATAAAATATATATGTATATTATATGTTTTATATTAATATATATATATGTAATTTTGTATATATATATATGTATTTTTATGTATATATATATGTATATAATATATTGTATATATATATAAAGTACTATATTATATATAATTTTAAAAAAAATGTATATATATATAAAATATGTTATACTATATATGTTATTATATGATATAATGTTAGATATATATATATATGTTTTCTATATATTATGTAATATGTATATATCTGTATATATGTTATATATATATATTTATATATATATTGGGAATTATTATATATGATATATGTATATATATATTTTTATATTATGTTAATATATATGTATATGTATTTTATATAATTTTGTTATATATTTTAATGTATATATATATTTGTATATTTTATGGTATATGTATATAAAATATGTAAATTTTTATATATTATTATATATTATGTATATATATAATTTTATATATATGTTATGAATTTATATATATATATATTTTATATGGTATTTATGTTAATATATATTTTGGGTTAATATATTATATATATATGTATATAATATATATTATAATATATTTATATATATATATCTGTATTATATATTATAATTTAAAATAGTATATACATATATAGTTTTGTATATAAAATATATATATATATTTATGTATATATATATTTAAAATATGATTTGTTTTTAATATCTATTATATTTTATTAATATATCTATATTTTATTATATTATATGATATATATATATATATATATTAAAATTTAAATTTTTAAAATTTT
>JACEEZ010000173.1:25247-50247 GCA_016584305.1 Chionoecetes opilio | reverse complement strand
ACAGACACCCACACAGACAGAAACCCACCGACAGACACCCAACCCGAAACACCCCCACAGACGACACCCACACAGACAGACAAAACCCCCACGACAGACACCCAACAGACGAACCCACACAGACAGACACCCACACAGACAGACACCCACACAGACAGACACCCACACAGACAGACACCCACACAGACAGACATAAGTAGTTGGCAGAGGAGAAAAGAAAAAGATACGTGGAATGAGAAGTTAGGAAAAGACGAAGAGGAAGAAAAAGCTTTTACAAAATAAATGAAGACAAGAAGAAGCGAGAATATACACTTAAAAAGAGAAGAAAAGGAAGACTGAGGAGGAACAAGGCAGAGTAGGAGTGAGTGGAGGTTGTGAAGGGGAAGGCAAAAGGGGAATATAGAGGGGGGGAAGGAAATGCTGTAGTAGGGATTTTAAATGCAAAAGGGTGCAATGTAAAGGGTGTTGTTGAGTACAGTATATTGTTAGGGTGATAAAATTATAGTGCACAGGGAAAGTATGCGTCATGACTGAGTATAGGAAGGGAGGGGGGGAAGGGGGGAGGGGGAGGAAGGGAAAAGGGGGGAGAGATAAAGGGAATGAGAGCAAGGAAAGGAGGAAGGAAGGGAGAGGAAAGGAGGGAGGGAGAGAGGGAGGGAGGGAGATAAAGGGAAAAAGAAGGGGGAGAGAGAGAGGAAGAAAAGGGGGGAGTGAGGAGGAAGGAAGGCAAGGTGAAAAATAAAATTGAGGAAGAAGTGCAAGATAGATAGAAAAGTAAAGGTGAGAATGAACAAGAAATTAATGGAATAGGTGAACATGCAGTAGCATAAGGGGAGAGAGAGAGGGGAGAGAGAGGAGGGGAGAGAGAGAGAGAGAAGAGGGGAGAGAGGAGGAGAGAAAAGAGAGGAGAGAGAGAGAGAGAGATGGGGAGAGAGAGAGAGGAGAGAGAGAGAAGAGAGGGGGAAAGAGAGAGGGGAGAGAAAAGGGGAGAGAGAGAGAGAGAGAGAGAGAGAGGAGAGAGAGAGAGAGAGAGAGAGGAGAGAGAGAGAGGATAAACAAAAGAGAAAGATATCAGAAACCAAAAAAGAAAACAAAAGAATTACACCAATATTGAAACCCATAATTTTTTAAAGGGAAACAAAGGAAGGTATTTGGGGTAAAGCTATTCCTCCCTCGGGGGGCGGGGGCTAAAAAGGGGCTTCTCGGTTCCCCTCTCTCTCCTCTACTCCTTCTCTCGGGTCTCTCCTCTCTCTCTCTCTTCCTCTCTCTCCTCTCCTCTCCTTTTCTCCTCTCTCTTTTCTTCTCTCTCTCTCTCTCTCCTCCTCTCCTCCCCTCTCTCTCCTCTCTCTCTCTCTCTCTCTCTCTCCTCTCTCTCTCTCTCTCTCTCTTAAACCTCTGTCCACAAGTTCCTAAGACTCCTAAACACCTTTCTACCCTCATCAAAATTCACCTCTTTTTCCACGCCGCCAGTCTCATCTCATTTACTATTTGTCACAACCTCACTGGCTCCTTCCCTCTTCCGCTCTCCCCCTCTCTCTTCCCTCTTCTTCTTTATCCCCCTTCCCTCTTCCTCTGGCTCCTCCTTACCTCTTACTCTGGCTCCTCCATCCCTCTTCCTCTCTCCTCCTTCCTCTTCCTCTGTCCTCTTCCCTCTTCCCTCTCCTCCCTCTTTCTCTTCCCCTTCCTCTCTCTTCCCTCTTCCTCTCTCTTCCCCCTTCCCCTTTCCTCTCTCCTCCTCTCTCTTCCCTCTTCTTCTGGCTCCTCCTTCACCCTTCTTCTTCCTTCCTCCTCCCAAGCACTCATGGTCGGTGCACTTCCCGTCTCTCATACCACTTTCTCTCTCCTCCCTAACCCTCCAAAACGGTATGATTATAAATCAATATAGACGTCCAGCCTCTGACCCCCTTTTCTTTTGGCTCAGTTCTTGCGGCTGGAACGTGACAGCGAGCCACGTTTCCAGCCAATTAATCATTACGTGAATTACTCATTAAGGGCTTGTTCTATGCAAAAAGTTTGTTTTACAGACCCCCATTGATTTTGCAGCACTACTTGAATGTCGAATGTCAGTCAATCGGACAATAATTAGGAGTAGTTTACGCCCAATTACTCATTAAGGGCTTGTTTTACGCAAAAATATTCTTTCCGACGACCCCCATTGATTTTGACAGCATATTAAAGTCAATTCACTCAATTCGACNTCAGCAGCATGTGGAAGTTTCTCCTCAGTTGTAGAGGTGAGCATGACTTAGTTGCAGAGTGAAGCGCTATTTATAGATGAAGTCTGCCTGCCACGCAGCCTAATGGCGGCGCTGATTGGTAGATAGCTTCTGCTTCTCGTCTCCGTGAGTGGGATACGCTTATTGGTTGTTGACTCCTCGCTTTGCTTCTCTGTGAGTAGGCTGTTATTTGCTTTTGTTCTTTTCATGCTTGGTAGGGCTTGTAGGTCGTTTGCCTGTACGTTAAGCTTGGGATTGAACTCTTTTATGTATAGTGCTTCTAGAATTGGAAGTCGCCGCACATCTGCACACATGTCGACCAATTCTGTATTTTCTTCTAGAAATGTTCTTGTGATGATGATGCCATGTTTTTCTAATAGGTGACTTTTTGGGGCTCCGGAAGTTAGGTGGCAAGTAAGACGTCTGGACAGCTTCGCTGTCGTCATGCCGATGTAGGATGAGGGGAGGACTTCATAGTTTCCTCTTTTGCATGTGATCCTATATACGACATGGGACTCTTGTTTTGTCTCCTTCGTCTGGCTTGGGCTGTTACGGAGAAGGAGGTTGCTGGTGTTCTTGTTTTTGTAATAAATTTGTAGTTTTATTCTCCTCTCTGGGTCTGCAGGTTTCACATTACGGTTGACGATTTGTAATATTATTCTTTCTTCTTCCTGGTGAGCGGTGGAGAAGAAAGCCCGGTAGAAGATAGTTATGTCCTGACTCTTTTTTGTGGCGTTAGGGTTGTACCAGTTCTCCATGATTTTCTTAGTCTGACGGTTGATGTCTCTCTCGCTGAAGCCGTTGTTGATGAGGACTTGAGTGGATCGCTCGATTTCTTGTGCATAAGTTGCCATGTACTGCAGTGTGTGAGAGCTCTTCTGATGTAAGCACCAATTGTGGAGTCTTTATATCTCTGCGGGCATTCGCTTTCTCCGTTGAGGCAGTGTCCGGTGTTCGTTGGTTTCACGTAGACGTTTGTGATGAATGATTCTTCTTTCTGCGTTACAAGGACGTCTAAGAACGGCATTGATTTGTCTGGCCTGTTTCTTTATGGTGAAGGTGAGGCCTGAAGTATCTTGTAGGCAGAGCTTCAGCTGTTCTGCTTCGTAGTGACTTTTCGTTTTGATAAAGATGTCATCGATGTAGCGGCAATATATGTCGGGCTTGCTTATTTCTTGAATACTTCTTCTTCTACGCAGCCCATGAAGAAGTTTGCCAGCAATACTCCTAAGGGCCCGACATATATTGCCGCTACATCGATGACATCTTTATCAAAACGAAAAGTCACTACGAAGCAGAACAGCCGAAGCTCTGCCTACAAGATACTTCAGGCCTCACCTTCACCATAGAAAACAGGTTTCGGCTTTTTATCTATCGTGGTCGACAAGAGCCTGGAAGGTGAGCACAATGTCCCGTGTTCAATTCCCACCAAGGAGCAACTGTAAATCCATCGTCGAGTGGCCGAAACAACCCGCATGTTGCATTCCTGTTCCATCGACTGCGACTTCAAGTGCGGCGGGGGGACAACAGGTGGCAGCGTGAGCCTAAAACTGAGTAGACCATCATAGAAAAACTGATTTCACCTATAACATCACAGGTGTCACTATAAAAATCCAGCCTGCGCCAACCAGCGGGCGGAGGGCCAACCCATCACGTCCCTCCGGATTACCGTGTTTATCCTACTCGCGTCACTCCGCGCAGAAATCACGTCACTCCGCGCGGCCGTAACAAGGCCACGCCGGGCCACCGGGGCCACTCTCGTCCCCCTTCCAAAAGAGGAGGGAAGCGGGCCTTTCCAGGGCAGGTAATGCAGGGCTCAGTGGTCATGGTAAATCCTGCGGGAGGGCCTGTCCACCCGCCGTGGCTGTGTTTATCCTACTCGCGTCACTCCGCTCCCCCCCAACACAGCACAAGTTAGTCTCTCAAAGGGCGCCGCCCTCCACGCCACTGAGTCACTGTCTCTCTCAACACACTTGTGTAACCGCGCTACACACTCACCCAGTCTTTCACCCCGCTGTGTATCCTCGCTACACAGTCGCCGCCCCAACACAACACAAGTCAGTCTCTCAAAGGGCGCCGCCCCTTTGAGCCGTGACCCCACCCCACAGTCGCCGCCACTGAGCTTGAAGGCCACGCCGTGCCCAACACAGGGCCACTCTCGTCCCCCTTCCAACAGAAGAGGGAGACGCGCCTTTTCCAGGGCAGGTAATGCGGGGCGCCGCTGTCACGGTAATCCTTGTGGGCGGGGAAGCCTCCTGTCCACCCGCCTTAGCTGTGTCTTTTTACTGTCCTCCTGCTCCACCAGGCCATCACCACGTCGGTTCCCCCCAACCGGGGCCCCCATTTTCTGGGGCCAATGGGAGGAAAAGGACGTGGCGACCCGAACCGTGGGTCGAACCCCCACCAGCGAGTCCTCACAGCTAGAGACGAAGGACCCTTGCCTTGTTCGCTAGTAGCAGCGAACAAGGCCTTCGTAACCACTATATATATATATATATATATTTTATTATATATATATATAATATATATATATATTAATTCATCATATATATATAATTTTATTCATATATATATATATTCATATATATTATATATATATATATTTATATATATATATATATATATATATATATATGTATATGAATATATATATGTATATGAATATATATATAATTATATATATATATATATATATATGAATATATATATATATATATATTATATATGTATATATATATATATATATATATATATATATCATATTATATATTATATATATCATATATATATATATATATATATAATATATATATATCATATATATATATATATATATATATATATATATATATATATATTCATATATTATATATATATATATATATATATATATATATATATATATATATATTATATATATATATATATATATATATATATATATATATATATATTCATATATATATACATATTATATATATATATATATATAATATATATATATATATATTCATATACATAATATATATAATATATATATAATATAATATATAATATATATAATATATATATATATATATATATATATTATATATATATATATATATAATATATATATTTCTCTCTTATTTCTTATTAAAACAAATTTGCAAAGGTGCGTCTAAGTCAGATGAGTTTTCGTTTGGTCGAATTCATGTTGAATGATTATTCCTAAGTATATATTATTATGTGGTCTATCATAGCATCTCGCACCCCCCAAGTGGATGGTCTCGCAACCCTTGGGTGTGCGAGCACCCCGGTTAATAACCTGGGGGATTAGAGGCTCATGCCTCCCTCCTCTGTCCTCCAATGCACTCGCAATCGAAGGTAGAGTTAATGGGCAGCATGTGGGTGTTCTTATGCCACTGGAAGGTGCAGAAAGATTTAAAGTGGATTTTGGTTCTCATCGGGATTCGAACTCGAGAGGGGCCTAAGAGAGATCCTGTAGTCCAGCAGCAAAGTGTCATTATTTGACCGAATCATGCACATTATGATAAAAACATGAAACTTAGTACACCGTTTGTATACATCATAAAGAACATTCTAAAGATTGGAGGCATTCGTAATCTGCCGTCTGTCAGCCCTGGTGGTCATCTTGGAAAATGGCCCCAATCGATTCTGAATAAGCATTTGTAAATCATATCACACGACTCAGGTATCTCAAATACATAAAATAGGCCTGCCAATTTATGTTTTAGACCCAATTATGCAATTATGCCAATTTATGTTTTGTTGTTTAGATTTTAGTTTGATAAATCAATTAGCACCACTTATCATTGGGAGCATACGCCGGGGAACGCGTCACCTCGCCCACCCTACGACGCCACTCCCGGGGTCACCACGCGCGAGTTCCCATGCAGGCTCCTTTCCCATACCAAGCAGCTCTCGACAAGAAACATCGACTTGCCCCAGCCACGAGCCTTGTGGGCGCCCCCTTGGCCTCCTCCACGCTGGATTGTCTCTTACAGATACAACCCGATGGGAAGGATCGGTTTCAGGGTAGCGTGCCACATGCCCATATAGCCGAAGTTGGCGCTGACGGACTATGCAGGTAATAGGCCTCGATTCAGTCTCACGGTGCAATCGCTGATTTGACACGTAATCATCCAGCGATACCCCATGATTCTGCGAAGACACTTATTACCAAAGGCATTGATTCGTCTCTTCAAGTCACTATTTAGTGTCCATGTCTCACAACCATAGAGTAAGACAGGGATCACAAGCGACTTGAAGATCCGGATCTTTGTCCTTCTGCACAGGTACCGACAATGCCAATTACTCCCGCTGAGCGAGTCCATAACACGTGGGCTATGCCAATCCACCGTAAGACTTCTTGACGTGACCCGCCGTCATTATGGACTGCGCCACCAAGGTATGTAAAACTTTCCAAGATCTCAATGTCCTCGCCACATGCATGAACAGACTGTACTGCTTCATCTAGTAAGTCTCCAAACACCTGGACCTTGGTCTTGAGCCAGGAGACCTCAGTCCCAAAGGCTTTGCCTCCAGCGCCTCGAGAGCCATCACCAGGACCTCCAGCGACTCAGCAAAGATTACTGCATCATCGGCAAAAACAAGATCAGTGATCTTGGTGTTGCCGACGGATGCTCCACAATCACTTTGATCTACAACCTTGTCCAATACCCAGTCCATACAAGCGTTGAAAAGTGATGGGGCAAGGACGCACCCTTGCCTCACTCCTGTATTCACAGGGAAGAAGCTGGATACACCTGCCCCACACTTCACAGCACTCTCAGTCCCAGAATACAGACCAGTGATCAAACCAATAGTCCTTGCAGGAATCCCTCGAAGTCGCAGAAGGTCCCAAAGTGACTCACGAAGCACTGAGTCAAATGCCTTCTACCACTAATGCGATACCATAATTATGTTTTAGTACCATATTTTGGGGGGAAATTATTTTTCTTTTTAATTATAACAGAATAACAAGCGGTAATTCTTGCCCAAAACTCGGTAAATTATCAAGCAAAAAACACTACTCAGCAAAAGTACAAAGACCTCACTTTGAACATTACATAGATGTATAGTCTATGTTACTGTTATTTATACTTTAATTACGCATAATATACTAAAGAAAATAACTTTTTATTACTGACATTTCATTTTGCAGTGATTTTTACTGCGACGAAAGAGGGAGTAGTTTCCAGGTATTCATGTTATTAGGTTTCGTAGTTTTGTTTTGTTTAGTTTGCGTTTTTTGTGTTTGTTTTATAATTTTTTTGAAGGAATAATTGTTATATGTAATTACTAACACAAGATCCAAAATTTTTCTTTGTTTTCAGGGATTGAATCTAATACGTAAAAACTTTTCAGTTGGTAATAATTTTGAATAAGGCATTCAATTCCAAGCTGGTTCCGGTGGTGACTAAACGGCGCCTGTGGAAGGAGGAAACGATAACACCATGGACTGGGGGAATTAAGGGTTGTTTCTGTGAGAAATGCACCAGCGAAAACACGTTCGATGCCCGGCAGAATTTCGGACAGGTTCGGGTAGTTGGTTTACGGCGACTAATTGCTGAAAAAAAATATTTTACATAATTTCAACGACCCGGTACTGCCAGTGAAACTTATGATTGGGGCAAAGAAAACCTTAGTTTGTGTTTCAAGGCCTCAAAAAACCCTATTCTTCGCCCCATGTATGGGGGACTATATTGCCTCTCATGTGTTGGGGGGGATTTACTCCATACAGCCCTCCTAAAAGGGTTGAGTCAATAGCTTTTCGCCTCATTTCTACTCCCATCATTTGAACTGACTGTCTTCAACTTTAAATCGCCGTCGCAAATGGATTTGTTCTCTTGCTTATCTTATACGTTTACTTCCATTGCTCACTGCTCCTATGAATTTGCTAAAACTGCATGCCTGCTCCCCTCCCGCGGCCTCCTGTGCAAGACTTGCAACTCATTCTATCCTATTCTGTCCATCTCCCTGATGCCAAGAAATTAAACCCAGTATCTTAAACTGTTTTGTTATCCCCTTCAATGGTCAAAACTCTGGGAAAACTCCTCTTATGTTTCTATTTTTTTCTCCTTTCTAAAGGACTTAATATTTTTCAAGAGGGAGGAGTAAACAAGACAACTCCCGAAAACGAAATGGCCTACTCACCCTTTTTATATTCTCTTACAGTTCTCCTTTAATATGGACTGGCAAACTAAGCGGGGCTTTTTGTTACTTCTTGTTTTGTTTGCCTTTGGCCAATTCCCCCCCTTTGTGATGTAAAAAAAAGAAAAAAAAAAAAAAAAAGCCCTGTGAGGAAATACTCCAACATGGCCCGGATAAGGCACCTGTATTCCAGAGCAAAAAACAGCTGAGAGGGAGGAAACAATGGATGCCAGGGACGCGCACCAGGACCAACTTACTTCTTAAGGAAGCTGTTGTTTTAGGCAAGAGATGCGATATAAAGATTCAGTTCAGATTTTTAGTTAAAGGATAGTCCAAGGGAAGTTCATTGTCGCAGGAGCATAGTTGAAGAAGTGTCATTGAAGAGGAAGGGGGTAGTTACTGGGTAGGTTTTTGTCGAGTAGATAGGTGAAGAAAATTGGGTTTTTGAGGCATTGAACAAAATAACGTTTTGCTTTCCCTCAATCAGAAATTTAAAGGAAAGATCAGAAGTTAGGGGGGGGTGGCGGGGCTTAGGTGGTAATCTCTCATGAGGCACTTAATCATGTTTGAGGGTGGGAACGTCTAATAAACGAGGTTGAAAAATGCCGGGTAAAAATCAATACAGCGTAGGAGGGGATGTACGGACTATTTGGAGTTAGATTTTGAAGATCATTAATTGAATAAGAGAAAAGATAGTGCGTGATAGGGACAGAAGCCCTGAGGGAACACCACTGTTGATAGGGGAACTTAGGAGAAGAACAATGTTCCGTCTACAGTAGTTGGAAAAATATAACGGTTTGTTTGGGAAAAGGAAATTTAAGCTAAAGTTACAGGAGAGAAGGATAGAAAACCGAATTGAGGGAGTTGGAAATTAAAAGATTTGTGCAGAACTTCTATCAAAGCTTTTGATATGGTCAAGGGCAACAGCAAACGTTTCACCGAAACCCCGAAAGGAAAGATGACAAGATTCAGGTTAGGAAACTAGAAGATCGTAGTAGAATCGCACTTTACGGAAAATGTACTCGGGGACGATCAGATAGAGATTGTGAGCGGAATAGACGCTTAGCAATTTTTTCTTATTAAGTACCTATTCAAAAACTTAGAAAGGGGGGGGGGCAGGAAGTCAAAAAGGCTATAGTGAACGTCGTTTTGAAGGTTAGAAAGGGTCACACTCTTAGAAACAGGTTAGCTGTGAGCAAACCTTCCAATAAGTGAAAGGTGGAGATTTAGATTAGACAGGAGACGGAAAAAAGGTTTGACCAGGGCAGGGCGCAAGCAAGGAACAGCCAAGTTCTTGAGAAACAATATGGGGGACTCCGTCAAGGACTGTAAAGCCTTTCCGGCCAGGGGGATTCTAGGCCAGAAAAAGGGCAACGGAAAAAATCATTACGAGGATCTAATAACAGGCTAATATAGTAGAGGGGGAGGAGAATGGAGGAAAAAAAACAAGTGGCCCTAGTGTCGTTGTTATAAACGGAAATTCGTGAAATCAGAAGATACAATGTGAAAAAAACAATGCTCACAATACACCATTTCCTGAACTGATTGCATTTCATTTACTAGTTCTCTTGATGAGAAGGTGTTTCTCCTGTTTTTAAATTATCTGCATCAAAAAAACTTTATAAGCCCCCCCCCGATATATTTTTTGATTTGGAAAGGGCCCATTTATCGAAAGTTCACCCCCACTATAGATATTGAAAAAACAGGAATGATTAGATACATGCATTTCACGGGTATGTACAGTGAAGGTGCGAGAGTGAATTACTAATATTAAATAAAAATTAACGAAAATATATTAAAAAAAATGATGGCGAACTCGAGGAATGGACAATGAAGCGTGTTTTATATCCGTGTTGGCAAAATATAATCATTTCCCCGTTGGACATTCGTAAGCGTCTTAAATGCCTTTAACTAGCTCATTTCACAAAAATGATGGCCAAAGAGAACGGTTCTGTCTGTGTCTCACTCGATGTTATGATGCTTGGCAATTGATCACGAATGGACAAATAATTAAAGAGCAAGCAAAGCAATGTATTTGTCAACCAGACAGTGTTGTAGTTATCCACAATTGGATACAGGTATTAAAACAGCTCTGCTTATCGTCATCAAGAAGGTACACATGTAACCAGACATGGTGGAGACCAAGAGGGACACCCATGCCACTTTATGTTGGTTTGCATTATTGCTACCTTCTTAGGATTAGGTCAAGAGGGGACTTAAGTGAAACATTGTCATAGGCTTTTCCGAAATTATCAGTCAACATATGACGTATACTTGGAGGGATTGCTAATCTAGGTAACTCCAGGGGCTATAATTTCAAACAAAAATTGCTTGCGATTTCTGTTGCATCGCACTGCAACATACAAAGAAGACCGCTGGGGCCACACTCCGGGACTGGTTGCGTATTTTCACACCCCATGCAACCTCTCATGGCACAAGGGATTACCCCGTAGTAAGGGGGACGGTAGCACGCTCGGTTTCAACAACCCGGAGAAGTTTTTCCGGGTTCGATCCCCGGGCTGGAGCGGAAATAGATGGGCTGTTTCCTTAAAAAACCGAGCCTTCTGTACACCCAGCAGTGAAATATGGGTAAACAGGGTGTTAGGGGGCCGGGGTTTCTGACCGGCCTACCGGGGTTGGTGGCTTCGGCCAAACCCATTAGAGGAAAGGAGAGTAGAGGAGAGGACTACGAAAGCGATCCTAAGCGGTAGAGGGTCACAAGAAGAAAGAAGAAGACCCCGCTCTGCCCCTTATTCCCTCATATTTCTTTTCCCAGGGGGGGGACCAGTACAGGTGAGTTTTCAACATAACAGAAGAAATAAATTACATTTACAATTTGGATGAACACATCTCAAAGTTTAAGGTAAAATTAGGTGCAGGAGGCACAATATTCGTTGTGATAACTTGTGAAGGAGGCTGCTGGTTGGTGGTGGTGGTTTCAGCCCGGCCAGGGTGTCAGTGGCGGGACGTTCAAATGTACTCGAAAGCTTTCCCACAAAGACCATTTTTTTTCTACATCAACGTGCATCAGGACAAGTGGCGAACACCACTAACAAAGATATTATTTTAATGGCAGAAATGATATATTAGGCTAGTAAAAAGGGGAATTAGAAGGTGTAAAACAGTCAAAATTACTGATGCCGCCCTTGGACTCGCTTGTGTTGGTTTACGTCCTGCACAGCTCTCCCACTGGCCGGGGAGTTGAAAACAATTTTGATTATCCCACCAGTCAGGTTCGGGGACTTGGTCGGCAATATCCCCACCACCCGGGACTTCGACGAGCATCTTGCAATATAGCCCTCAGTATTCAAACCATTTTGATTAGAAGTTGTACATGTATGCCTACTACCCACTCAACCACTGGTGTGTTCACGATGTCAGCAGTCGGGGACAACATTTCCCACACGACACATTCATTAAAACTTACTGCACATGGATCCTTCCATAGGGGACTGGGGCATCTAGTCATTGTTTCGACACCCTGGACGCTTGGCGATTGGCGGGGGAATAAGCAAACGTGCTGCATAGCTGTCACAAAAGTTTTGTAACCAGTAAGAAGGTTAATAGCTGCCGGTGAAAGAAGAAACTTACACCACTTGTACCAGCAGTTACATCAGTAAAACAAAACAACCCTCCTGTTAGAATAAGTATGTAAAACCTAGTTCAGTCGAACTGTTAGTCGGCCTGGCTGGAAGGAAAGTGGCAAAGAGAAGAGAGTACAAATGGTGTGATCATGTCAGCAGTTTTATTGACAAGAACACCATCAAGTCAGATAAGGATGTGCACGTATTCATGGGCAACATTAAACAAAAAACGCCAACAATTCTCACACAATGGGCGATGGACTGACGAATCACGGGCCCCACGACAGGGTCAGTGCGCTTACTACTCCCACTATTCCTGATGGACTTGTGATGGTGAAAGGACAGTAGCAGTGATTCGGGCCACTTCCATGGATGTAGTGAAGAAAAACTAGAATCCTGAAAATCCTGGACAAACTCCTGTCATTTCATTCGTGTCAAGCCGTTGTTCATTGATAGGCAAAGCAAATTACAGTTGGATTGTGGCCAGAAAACGGGAGGGTCCATTCCACTTCTTGAGACCGAAAATGGTCCAAAACCTCAGATTTTTCCTTCGGGTAAGGCTTAAATCCCTGGTGATTAAGTCATCTAGGTTCATGGTTGCTTAGGGAAAAATGGGTGGGGGATTTTGCATGAAGGGCCTGCTAGTATTAAAAGGTAAACACATCGCTATCTTCAGATGGAGGGATCCAGCATCTGAAAATACGTTTAAGGAAGGGAGAACTTGGGAAATTGGTAAAAAATCTTCACAGTGTATCACGGAGAATGGATGATGGGGGGAATGCTTTCGGATTACACAACAGCTGTTATTCTATCTTATCCGTCCTTTGTACTTAGATAGGTAGGGCAAGGCAAAAAGTAAACAGTCATCATGGTGGTTTGGTGGGTTTCTTCTCAAAATGCCAGGGAAATGCGAATGGCTACACTCCGGCTTACCATCAATGACCACTCTACAACAAAGATAACCTCACTCAGGTGATCCCACTAATGCAAATTTCGGTATTCTAGCCAAAACGGTGGCGCCGGCCGTACGCAGGTGTTGTGTGCCAGATCTGCTGGGGGCCCATTCATTGCTGGGCAAGTTGCTTGCATTATTGACTATATATAGGGGGACCTAGGTTTATCAGTATATATGATATATTAATTTTATATAATATATAATATATTATAAATTATATATATAATTATAATTATTATATATTTTATATATATATATATATTATTTAAATGATATGGTATTTCGCCAAAAGGTTTGTTCTATAATATATCAAAATAAAAAACAGTAAAATTCAGTAATAAAATGCCATTATGAGACTCTGAAGGAAAATATACATGAAACATTAATTATAATTCCCACTTAAAACTCTTCGCCGTTTAAATTTTGGGCGAGAAAATCTTTTTACAGCAGCATATCAAGAGAAGCGAATCTTCTTAGCTTTCCATGAATATTCGCTCTTTTCTGCTTAATGAATTAAGCACCCATGCATAAAAATTAGCGTTAATTAAAATAAATAACATCATTATGGGAAAAATTACCAATAACGAAATAGTCAATGGGAAAAACTAATACAATTTCCGCTCTATTGATATGCTTGAATGCAAAATATTAAAATTGGCGACAATAACAGTTAAGTGAATATTAAAGTTCATTGCATATTTCTTCAGAGTCTTCATTAAAATGGCATTTCTATGTATAAGTGTATTTTACAGTTTTTATTTGATAAATATTATAGAAACAAACATTTACGGAAGATACAGTGTATCCATTTTTATAATGATTAAAACCATTGTCTACTGTATTTAGGGAACCACTTTTTTTACCTTGCCGACATCCGATTGATGGATGTAAATTTTTTTAGTTAACGCTAATTTTATACATGGTTGGTAATTCATTTATCAGAAAGAAAATATATCAATGGAGAAGCTAATGAAAATTCGCCGCTTCTATGCCAACATATGATATGCTCCATGTTAAATGATGGTTGTTCTTGCAAAATATTAAAAGGCGAAGCAATTTAAGTGAATATTAAATTAAGTTCATGCACATATTTCTTCAGGTATCATAATGGCAATTTCTGTTAAGTCGTGTTTTTACAGTTTTTTATTTTTCATATATTATATAACAAAACATTTACCAAGATAACAGTAATATCATGATCTGACAAACCATCAGGGAAAGAAAATGGGAGTGATGTTCGAAACACTTTTTCAACTTGCCGATCAGCCTCCACTAGTGCATGGGCGGGGTTGGCGCGGAGCCGCCAGTTAACCAAAGTCCCAGTATGAACATTTAGTCTTTGGGGTAAACAATACGTATTTTATATGTTTAATGAATATAACATATATTGTAATTATTATGCAATTTCATTAGATTTTAAATTGAAATAATTAAATGTTATTGTTTAAATACCTACAATCCCAAAAAATAGCACAAAAACGAAAATTGATAAAAAAGTGTACCACTGCAATGTTTATACAAACATATTGACATGGCAAAAAAACACAAGGTCCATATTCGTAATCTGTCTAAAACAATTGGTCTATCGTAAACACATGGTCAAATTAGTAAGGGAAAAAAAACATACGAAATGCAGCATAACAAAAAAGTGTTGTTGCAACCCACAACCACCATATATATATTAGATATTATAATATATTATATATATATAATATATATATATATATATATATATAATATTATTTATATAATATATAATATATATATATATTATAATATATAATATATATATATTATTATTATAAATTTATATATATGTATATATATATATCTATATAATATTATATAAATTATATATATATATTATATATATATATATATATTATAGTATATATATATGTGTGTATATATAATAAAAAATATGTGTTTTTGAATCGAATACCGCCAAACACCAAAACCGGCACTACAAACTGCACAAAAAATTCACAACCCGCAAACCGCAACGCATTCTGAGGGACGTTCTTCGCAACCGGCAATGCACCAAAAAAATTTTCTAGAAATTCTTCCACAACTGCAACTCGCATCACAACCCGCCGTTTTTCCACACTCCCTACGTTGCCCTCGCGCGGGCCGGTCGGTCGAACATGTCTTACACTTTCACCCACCCGCAGCTTGTTATACACCGTGGGATGTTCATGATTCAATGTGTTACTACAAAATAATACACAACAAAAAAGCGACCTCCCTCTCCCGGTGACGTGAGGGCTGGGCCGAGGAAACCCGGGGAAAGTTTTATTCATAGCAATTTATCCTTCTACAAATGCGTTTATGGTAATACACTTTGTGCATATTATAGTTTTAATTAATTTGAATAATTCTTTACAATCTATAATAATATAAGCGAAAGTGTTTTTGTGTGTGTGGGTGTTCCGCGATAGGTGGCCCGGCCCCCCGGTGCCCCACCCCATCATTATGGAACAGTTTGGAACCAGTTCGACCAGGGCACCTTTTAAGATGAACTTATGAGGATGATTCCGATCACTTGGTTTTTTTTCTGCCTTTTTTTAGCAGCCTCATTTAAGCGAGGAGTTGTGAGAAAAAAAAATGTGGCCGCCCTTTGCGAGAATTGAGGAAAAAACTTGGATGTAGGTGAGGGGTAATGGGTGGAGTGGGAATGGGGGGGTGATGGGTAAGGGGTCTGGGGTGGATGGTGGAGTGAATGGGGGGGGGGGGAGATGGGTGATGGGTGAGGGAATAGGTGGGTACGGGTGATGGGGTAATGGGAATGTGGAGTGAATGGGTGTGTGTGGTGATGGGTAATGGGTTGAGACTTGAGTGATGGGTGGGGGTTGGATGGGTACCCCATGGGTGAATTGAATGGGTGGGGGGGGATGGGTAAAGGCGTTAATACATACATTTCCTACACCATGATTTCCAGGAAAGTTAGTGAAGGGGCTACTGGAGGAGGGTCTGGTGTTGGTGGGCCGAAGGGCCCACCAAATAAGCCTCCGCAGTAAGCATAGCCAAGAAAGTCCGCCCGGCCAGGGCGGCGCTTTGCGGCTAGTATCGCTATATAGTTTAAAATATAACTTCCATCCCTCATTGGCAGTACATATAAATTTACCTTTATTTGTGGGTTCTAAAAAAACCCCCAAGCCCCCGTGTCAAACACACCGCATGGGATTTAGTAATATATTATTGCCCAAGTGTGGGCTAAAATCGGCACTGGAACGTAATATCAGTTAAATAAATTACCACGGCATTTCTCCTCGTATATGTTAACCCGGGGCAACCGCAACCGCCGGTTGTACATTAAGTCTGCTAACCCGCAATCGCAAAACCGCGGCTGGTAGAAAAATCCCACAACCGCAAAACGCGGTTGTGAAAAAACCGACCACTTGGATCCAATCACAATATATATTATAATATATATATATATATATATTATTATATAATATAATAGACGGGGGCAATACTTTCTCCCATGGGGGAAGCGAGATCTTCATAATGGAAGATCTCGCTTCGGGATAACCCCGCGCTGGTGTTTATCTCCCTCCACATTAGATATGGATATATAGATACTTATATATAATATAATATATCGAATAAATAATTACGCGAATATTCGCAATTAGATTGCAAATGCCCCCACCCGAAATTAGGTCCATCAAATAATATAATTATTATATATATATATATAACTAGATATTATATATATATATATATGATAATATATATATATATATATATATTTGTACGCATTGATCTGTAGTGGTGGGATGTGGAATGGGGGGGTTGGATGGTGTGTGTTTTTAAACCACGATTCTTATACAACATGGAATCGCGGAAGCATGGCCCCCCCCCTCAGCAACTGGTTCCAAACGGTCGCCATCTTGCCAATACCCAAAAACAAAGCCTTGTTTAGATGCGGCTCGCGTGCTGTCTGGTTGTTGATTATCGCCCCGTCATGCCAAGCGTGCTTTGCTATGTCCTGACCAAACCAGACCAGGACCTGGAAGTCGGAAATCTTTCACCCTTGTGGAGTAACACACACACACACCACTTCACACAGACGCACCCAACCACAACCACCCCACACAACCAAACCAACCACCCCCACCCCACACACACAACACACACCCACACACCACACACACCACACACCACCCACACCACACAAACCACGACACACCACACACCAAACCCCCACAACACCCACACCCACACCACACACAACCCACACACACACCACCCTCCCACCCAGCCCATCCATCTTAAAATCCATTCTACCCACTCCAGTCATCCACCTACTGTTAAAAAAATTATATAGGTGGATATGGGATACTTTTTTTTCTATAGGGTAGATAATAGATATAAGTATATTTTTTTCCCCACTGTAACAAATTAGTGGGGAACGGAAGCAGAGGGTGTCCACTAACGCCGGCCATTACACGGGGCATTTCTGCTTCACTGAGCAGATTTTCCACTGAGCCTGCGCACGGCAAACTATCACCAACGGTGATTCTGTGTTTATGGAGCAAAATGCAGACAGACCTGAGTGCGTTTATGATACCAAATTGATCACCGCGCTTCTAATAAGCGGTTGTGTTCTCTCCTGGAGAAAGCTCTTTTGTCTGTCTCTCAAGTGTACACACCCGCAAGAAAAGATACGCTACTGGTGGTCCACAAGATGTTAGTGTTAAGTATTGATACCCCCTAATGTGGTATACCAGGTATCAGCTATTCCCCCCCCCCCTGAGATGACACCCTCATTTTCCCCTGCACGGATGTGTACGATTAAAACTTTCTATAAAGGTTGGTTCATTACAACCTTTAAAGGTTAGCGAGGTCCCAGGTTCATTATAAAAAAACCTATACGGTTTAGGTTGAGTTTTCATACACACAAGCTTTTTTTTGGGGGGGGGGGGCTGTGTTTCGTTGGTGCGCAAAATAAAAAAACTATCTCCATTGCACAAGCACCTATGTAGGCCAAGAAAAAAATAGTTGGTTTGGTCTCTGAAAACCGACGCGAAAACTCTCGTCCATTATTACCAAAAGGTGTTTTCGTAAGTCTATATGAAACCAACCATAGGTTCGTTTCGTTACCACTCAGGCTCACAGAGTGAAAACTGGATACATAGAGTTAGTGAAACGACACCAGGTATGTACGAAAAGTATCAAAAAATTAGTGTCACGAAACTAAAAACTACTTTCAATCCATATACCTAATAAGAAAGATGTTTTTTGAATTAGGCAAAAGGTTTGTGGATTCATGAAAACTGCCTGTAATCCGAAGATGTAGCCGTCTATAGGCACCACTGTGGGGCCGAGCCGTACCCCGTAGGGCGGCCGGCGCGGCGGTACGGGGGCGAACGCCGTTATCAGTGGCACCCGGAGAAAACTGCGCGTTATCGGCATCTTAGGGGTCAGGGACACACACACACTCGGGGGCTAAAACGCCACCGTACTCTTAAAAACTCCTCTCGCTTTACCACATACACCACACCTGTCGTCCTCGGCCAAACACACCTGTACATACCACACTGTACGGCTTCGCAAGAACCCTGCACTAACACCAACCTGTACGCCTCGCAAGGGGACACCTGTCACTACACAACATGTTAACGGAGCCTGGCGCAAACCACACCTGTCACTACACACCCTGTACGGGGGCCTGCAACACACCTGGTCATAGTAGTTACACTGTACGCCTCGTCAACAGGAAACCGGGCATAACACCACTGTACGGATCGCAAAGGCACCTGTCACTACCCACACCTGACGGCCCGCCTCGCCAAGACACCTGTCATGTACACACCTGTACGCATCGCAACACCACCTGTTGTCTGTGTATCACGTAAATAAATGACTTGGAAGGTTCTGCCACCCTATGCACGTTTTTGACTGTTTTAGTCGTAGTAGTAGGTGTACATAGTAGTTGTAGGTGGTAATAATAGTAGACTTCGTACTCGGGCCACAGCTTAGACCAGATCCGCGAATCCATTGTGTTATATAGAATCAGTGGGTGTGTAGTGAGCAGTGAGGCATGTGTATGTCTGTGTGTATGTAGTCGGCGGGCGTGTGCTTGGCGTAGCCCGAGATCCGCAGGTAACGCGGTGCCCGGGTGGGATGACGGGGGACAAAGGGAGGGGAGTCAGAGGTAGTGAGGATAAGAGGAATGTGCCCTGAGGTAGGGACCTGCTGTAGGCCCTGTCCCCCACCGACCTTTCTTTTGTACCTGCCGCTGGCGTCCCCCCCCGTGGGGACTGCTTGTGCACTCTGCCTGGATACAACCTGTCTAGTGTTGGATAATAACGGTGGAGAAACTAGCGTGTGGATCGCTCCGGGGGATGTATACAGGTTACTTGTTAGTGAGTTTTGCGGTGCCCTGTCTGTTCCTCTTGCCTTCCCCGTTATTTCGTGTCCTTTTGTGTTCAGAAAAACCTCAGTAAGTAAACTCAGAAGGAGTGACAAGTGTTTTCCTTTCCTCCTCGCGAATTAGGGGGTTGTTAAGAACGCGCACTCGTGGGACTGCATGAATTACGCTCGTTCTCACTCCACACCACGACCCATAACATGTGCTTGTACGTCAACGCAGGCGGGTTGTTGTGCCTTAAAACCAGGCCTTGACGGTGTTCACATGCTGTGTGAGGGCGAGGGCGTCCGTAACAATACCCCCTAACCCCCCTACCTAATAGATATACCCTATATATATACTATAATAGTCATGTATTAGAAGAGATAGATAGTAGATATATTATAGAGGATTATAGCAGACTATATATAAAATGTATATATATATCTATAAAGTATATATTGTGTATATAATAATTATATATATTATATATTATATTATTGACATATATATATATATATTCTTTATATATAAATATATATATGTATATATATAGAGAAATATAATATATAGTATTATAATATATTATATAATATGGTTGTTTCAAGCACACCAGGTTTAAAACGATTGATCGCTAAGCGCTCTAGAACCGCATTGACCGACATGGATGAGAATGATTGGAAAATTAGGGGACGGATCCTGAGGGGGGACGTTCAGATCTTTTTCTTAGTTTTGGGTATGGGTCAATACAGGTGAAAGCATTCTAAGCATGTTGGGAAACGTTCCTGTGAGCAGCTAGTATTGTAATTATGAGGACAGTTTCCTTCCAAGGAAAGGAGCTGGGGAATGAATTAATTAAGAATGCAATCTTGTCCCGCGGTCTTCCCAGGCTGTAAGATGAATATGGCTCGCTCCAATTCCTTAGTCGTGAAGGGTTGTATGAGTGCAGGTATACAAGGTTAAGTGATGACCTTAATGAAATAATCCCTATGGTCAGGGGGTGGCTGGAGAGCTGGCGGGTAGCCAACTTTTGTATGGAAACTGGAGGCAAGAGGTGTAGCTTTCCGGGGGTTGTCAGGGAGTCGGTGCTGTCAAGTTAAGGGTTATGGATGGCTTCTTGGTGCCCTCCATGGATAGGAGAAAATCCAATTTTCTTTTGATTGAGGATCCGCAGGAAAGGGAGGAGCAGTAGGAACCCCAGGACTTCCACTGGGCCCACAGTATGGTCCTGGCACAGACTCCATAAAAGACGGCGGTAGGCAGCCCTAGCTGTAGGGTGGGTCTCTTCCTCCACTGGTTTCAGCCGTGCCGGCGCGGGCCTGTACAGCCTGAGAGCATTCACTATTCCACCATGGTTTTCTAGGGCGACGAGGCGTGCGACGTGTTTGAGTGTGAAAGTAGCCTTTCCAGCATCCATGAGTCTATCAGACAGTGACTCTGCTGCATCCTCAAGATGGAGGGAGGATATGTCAGGAGGATGTTCTGAAGGCTCTACGTATTTGCCAGTTGGAAGAGAGTTTGCAGCGGGGAAAACATCCAGGGGAAGGTCTGGGGATGACGCCTGGTATCGAAGCCGTATCAGGGAGGTGTGCGCTTTCCATATATGGACCAGTGGAGACGACTTTGGAGATTAAGAGTGGATCTCCACAAAGAGGTCCAAGGACAGAGTTAGAAACTGTATGGGGAAGGAAGCGTGTCGAGAATCCTGGAGGCGTAAGCAGTGACAGCCGATCCATCAGTGTCTGGAATATTTCCCTCCCAGATGTGTTGGTAAGGTGGAAGGGCCGGCCAGGTTCCCAGTAGCAATGTCGAGCATTAAAATTTCAAATGAGGATTAATGGAGGAAGAAGCTAGGGAAGACAGTGGTCAAATTTGAGGTGTGAAGTGGAACCATCTTTGGTTATAACATTTTGCCATAGTGAGCTCACCGTTAGTCGTAGTAACCTTGGCAGCGATCACCTCTAGGCATCCATTGTGCTACTGCGGAAAGAGAACCAGTGGGGAAAAAGTGGGAGTATCACGGAAGGCGAGAAGGACCCCACCCGCACGTCCTTCGGGTCTATCCTGTCGCATAATTGAGTAGCCTGGGAAGCTGAGAGAGAGGCGCGGGGAGAGCCACGTCTCACGCAACCCAACAATTGAAGGGAGAATGCCACGCTGGTGGGACTGGAACTCCTGGGACTTTCGAAGGAGAGACCTGGTAATCCAGAAAAGGAAGGAGAGAGCCATCACTTGGAGAGGTGAAGCAGAACGTCGGAGAAGAAAGGCCACATGGTTGCAATAATGATAGGTACTGTATTGCCTTGTTGGTAGAGGAGGCAGAACTCCCAGAGGAGGTTGAGAATTTAGAGATGGTCTCGTGCTTTTGCCAGAGAAGGTGGGCTGGCAGCTGGGGAGGGTGAGGGTGGTGGATGGGTTGGTGGTACGTTAGGCAGGGGCCAAGGAGCAGCTGGGATGGTTGCGACACCGGTGTCGCGTGGACAAGTGACTGTTTACGAAAAGCAGTCCGTTTACTAACAAAGGCAAAGAAAACGGGTGTTGAGGGGAATACTTACTAATTTTGACTTTATCAACAAAAGCATGTCCAGGTGTCCTACGACAAAAAAACCCGTCTTTATTTATCAACAAAAAGGATGGGGGGGGGGCACGAAGTGGAACACTCGCCGACGTCGGCGAGAATTTCCCTATCGGCGACAGTTATAGGTATGGTTTTGAGCATATATGATATATGAGGCCTTCAATTGGCCAAGTGAGGCATATATAAGGCATTCAAGTGGTTAAGGCCCCATCTCCTGCTCACAGGACATTTCTGTACGAAATTGAATGCCTCATATATCATATATGCTGAAAACCCATACCTATAACTGTCGCCGATAGGAATTCTCGCCGACGTCGGTGAGTGTTCCACTTCGTGCTCCCCCCCCTCTTTTGTTGATAAATAAAGAGGGTTTTTGTCGTAGGACACCTGGACATGCCTTTGTTGATCAAGTCAATATTAGTAAGTATTCCCCTCAACACCCGTTTTCTTTGCCTTTGTTCGTAAACGGACAGTTTTTCGTAAACAGACACTTAACCACGCGACACCGGTCCGTGTGTGACTGGAGTTGGAGCCGACTTGTGCATGGTGAACCTGCATTTATATTGTGGAGTGGGTAAAATCAGTCGGTGGGGGTGTAGAAACATGGCTCGCAGGGAGGACCGTTATTGGAGAAGGGGTCGTACGAGGCATCTGCCGTGGGCGGATGTGTTTCCTAGGTTGGAAAGCAAACCGGAGAAGAAAGCTAGGATGAGGAGCTATATAATGGCTCAGAATATGTATCTGTCGCAGAGCCTTTTTATGTCATGCAATGGCTTATTTTTCCCGGGCTAGAGTAGTGTAAAGCTGCTGTGCCTCACGGTTGTAGGGGCAGTACCCTGATCTTGGCCACACTGAAAGCAATAGAAAAACTTGTCACAGGTACTGTCATGAGTCTTATATGGGTGGGGGCCACTGGAGCGTGAACAACGGATGGCAGACAAGCAGGTGTTAATGGAGTGGCAGACCTTTTTAGCAGCCAGGGCTTCGTAGTAGGGGAAGAGTGTAGGGCTGGCACCAATAAATTAAACTAGCCTATGGAGACCCTCTGAGGCAAGGAGCCCCTTACCTTCAGGCGAAGCAACATGCCAGTGGCGTAGCGAGGGAGTAGTCGAGGAGGGATCCAAGTGATTTCCTCGAGTCACTACCATCTAAGGGCCAGAGAGCGCCCAAATCTCCTCAATGTCCGCTTCATCCGCTAGCGGCCCTACCTTGGCGTTTTGAGCGTTATCGCCCATCCCGCTCAGCTCGGCGGGTGGTGAATTGCCAGTCACCAAGCTGGAATGGACCCCACTGCAGGAAGGGAAACCTTCGGGAGATTAGGGTTCCCACGTTACTATCACCAGAGTTGATTATCCGTTTCCCAAAAAGGAGCGATATTCCCCTCCAGAAGGCATTTGCTTTAGGGGGAAGGATGGAGGGCATGGGAGACCCGGCTGGGATTATCTAAGACGCGGACACCGTCGACGGCCCTGAGAAGGAAGGAGGCCTTGACTAGAGGCATTTTCTGCGGGGGAGCAAGATAAATTTTTCTTGCAAGAGAAAAAATTCGCTTGCTCAAATTCCGCTTGCTGTTCAATCATCCTGAGAAGAGGGCTGCCCGACCGGCAAGAGATTTCTTGCTGGAGCAAGACAAGTATGTCAGTGAAGTGCGTCAGCATTCGGCTGACGTGGCGATGCTTTCTGCTTCAAAAAAAGAAGGGACAAACAGTGTACTTTCGGCAAAATAAATTTACACTTTCTTATTTTAAGATCTTATCATAAAAGTTGAATCAAATAAGGGGGGTTTGGGGGCGTGTAATTTAGGATAATATAACCGTCACATCTGTATATATTGCTGTATATGCATTCGAACAGCTGGAGTTAAAGACTGGAATGTGTGACTTGATCGAAAATCAACAACTTCACACACCTCACTCTTACCCGATTTGCTGACAATACCATTGGATATTAAGAAACACTGAGATCACTATCGGCTTCCTGGGGAAAAAATTTGCATCGCATTACTATACATTTATAGCTGTAATGTAAGTACAAGTATACGAAAAAAGGGCAAAACAGTGCCCGTAAAACAGTGCATAAACATTTTCTCCTACTTGTTTGGCTTCAACTCCTCATTGCTCGGCTACTTATGATCACATTAAATTTCTAAGCACGCTTCCTGAATCTGCCCCACTTTTCTGACTATGTCGGTATAGGATACGTCTCAGTGTGAAAATATCTAGAGTCAAAATAGTCATTTGATCTTGGTTTTGCGTACATCTCAGCCGCCGCGTCGCCTTTTCATGGAGCAAGCGACGATGACAACTTTCAAGCGAAATTTATCTTGCTCCCCCGCAGAAAACGCCCTTAGATCGACATGAGGGCGTTGATCCACATATGTTCGGTGGGTCTTGCCCTTTCGGTTATCTCTGGGTTAAGTGTGGAGGGCGGGGGCCGCCAATCGGCCAAATCTTTAAACGTGGACTTAGGCTAACCTAAGACTAACCGTGGCTTTAGACAGGAATTTCCGATCTTTAAAATTTTTCCGGGGGTATTAGTCTTAAGTTGGTCCTAAAACTAACGAAAATAGTATTGGAAATGTTAGACACCCAGGACCTGTCCAACATTTAGGTCTAATGATATTTACGAATACTATGCAAATGCCAATGTTAAGACAAATTACCAGTATTGCTAATATTCTGGTTTGGCGAAATATGAGTGTTATACATGCATCTACTGCAGATTATGAAGCTTCTGAAATATTTTTTAGAAGACCGCGTTTGACGCCCTACGAAATATGGTTTGTTACCTCTCCTCGCCCGCCATTCCAGGCTATCAGCAACTGAAGTACATCACTTATACGACTATACAGCAGCACTTGGGAATTAATTAATGGGAAACAGAGGATACAATTTATTCTTTTTTGGTCATTTTAGTCTAGTCACGCTAACAGCGGTTCCTTACAACTCTCTCTACGGTGAGGCCACGGCAAAAGTCTCCCATTTCCACACATCTACCACCTCATTCTCACTCTACTGTCCTCTCACTCATCATGATCTCTCTCTCACATACTATACAACACTATCCTCCCATTTAACAGGCGTCATCCTTTCACACTCACAACATCGATTGCTTTGATACTCTGTCTACCGATATTTCGTCCCCGTCGCGAGGATT
>JACEEZ010000173.1:12500-24705 GCA_016584305.1 Chionoecetes opilio | reverse complement strand
AAAAAGGGGGCCCTTTTTCCCGGGGGGGGAAAACCTGGATGTAAAACAGTCGCTTCTCACCACACCCAAACCCATACATTTCTGACTCAAGCAGGGTTTTTGGCCTTAACAGCTCCTTTACGGGCACCTGCTGTGGTAGGGCGAGGGCGAAAACAATAATATTAATATATTTTAAATATATATTATATATAAAAATTATATAATATTATTATAAAATTATATATTATAATACGATAATAAAAATGTTATATATTATATATAGAATATTTATATATATATATAATATATATAATATATTTTACATATAATATAAAATTTTTTATTTATATATATATATATTATATATATATATTATATATATATATTATTATATATATATATAATAATGGGTTTCTCAAGCCACCAGTAAACTTTGTCGCTAAGCGCCTAGCAGCTTTCCGACACTGGAGAGAAGAGGAATAGGCGGACCGAGGGGGACGTCAGATTTTTTCCTTTTTTGGTATGGGAAATACGTAGAAGCTTCTAGATTTTGGGAAACTCCGTGACCCAGCTGTTTGAAAATTTATGAGGACTTTTCCTTTCCCAAAGGGAAAAGGGGAAGGGGGAATGAATTTAATTAAGAAGCAATTTTGTCCGCGGTTCCCGGGCTGTAAGATAAAGGGCTGCTCCAAATTCCTAGTCGTAAAGGGGTTGTAAAAGTGCAGGTAAAATTTTAAGTTGCCCTTATGAAAAACCCTATGGTCAGGGGGTGGTGGAGAGCGGGGCGGGTACCCCAATTTTTTGAGGGAAAACGGAGGCAAGAGGGTAGTTTTCCGGGGGTTGTCAGGGAGTCGGTGCTGTAAAGAAAGGTTTGGGAGGGCTTTTTGGGTGCCCTCCTGGATAGGAAAAAACCCAAATTTTTCTTTTGATTGAGGACCGCGGAAAAGGGAGGAGCGTAGGCCCCCCAGGATTTCCACGGGGCCCCCACTTTGGTCCTGGACGACTCCAAAAGCGGCGGTAGGCCCCCTAGTGTAGGGGGGTCTCTTCCTCCATGGTTTTAGCCGTGCCGGCGGGCCTGTACAGCCTGAGAGCATTTACTATTCCCCCATGGTTTTCTAGGGGGACGGGCGTGCGACGTGTTGTGATGTGAAAAAAGCCTTTCCAGCATCCATGAGTCTACAGACAGTGATTGCGATCCCAAGATGGGGGGGAGGGTAAATTAGGAGGATTTTTGAAGCTTACGTATTTTGCCCCGTTTTGGGAAGGGGGAAATTTTCAGGGGGAAAACATAGGGGAGGCTGGGGGGTGACGCCCGGTATCGAAGCCGTATCAGGGGGGTGGTCGCTTTCCATATAGGACAGTGGGGACGACTTTGGGGATAAGAGTGGATTCCCACAAAAAGGTCCAAGACGAGTTAGAAATGTAGGGGAAGGAAGCGTTGTCGAGAAAAAACCTGGAGGCGTAAAACAGTGACAGCCCATCCCCAGGCTGGAAATATTTTCCCCCCCAGATGGTTGGTAAGGTGGAAGGGGCCGGGCCGGTTCCCAGTACAAGTGAGCATTTTAAAATTAAATGAGGATTAAAAGGAGGAAGAAGTAGGGGAAACAGTGGGCAAAAATTTTTGGTGTGAATGGGAAACCCTCTTGGGGTTAAACATTTTGCCATAGGAGCTCACCGTTAGTCTAGTAACCTGGCAGCGATCACCTTAGCACCATTGTTTCTACTGCGGGAAAAACCAGTGGGGAAAAAAAGGGGGGTTTACGGGAAGGGGAGAAGGACCCCACCCGCACTCCTTTGGGTCATCCTGTCGCATAATTGAGTAGCCCGGGAAGCGAGAGAAGGGCGGGGGGAGCCACGTTTACGCAAACCCCCAAAAATTAAGGGAAGCACGCTGGGTGGATGGGAAATCCTGGGACTTCGAAGGAGAGACCTGGTAACCAGAAAGGAAGGAAGAGCCTCATTGGGTGAGGTGAAAACAGAACGTCGGAGAAAAAGGCCACATGGTTGCAATAATGATAGGTACTGTATTGCCTTGTTGGTAGAGGAGGCAAAAACTCCCAGAGGAGGTTGAGAATTTAGAGATGGTCTGTGCTTTTGCAGAGAAGGTGGGCTGGCAGCTGGGAGGGTGAGGGTGGTGGATGGGTTGTGGTACGTTAGGCGGGGGCCAAGGAGCAGCTGGGAGGGTTTTGCGACCCGGTGTCGCGTGGACAAGTGACTGTTTACGAAAAGCAGTCCGTTTACTAACAAAGGCAAAAAAACGGGTGTTGAGGGGAATACTTACTAATATTGACTTTATCAACAAAAGCATGTCCAGGGTGTCCTACGACAACCAAACCCGTCTTATTTATCAACAAAAAGGATGGGGGGGGGGGACGAAGTGGAAAAAACTCGCCGACGTCGGCGAGAATTCCTATCGGCGACAGTTATAGGTATGGTTTTGAGCATATATGATATATGGGGCCTTCAATTGGCCAAGTGAGGCATATATAAGGCATTCAAGGGGTTAAGGCCCCATCTCCTGCTCACAGGACATTTCTGTACGAAATTGAATGCCTCATATATAAATATATGCTGAAAACCATACCTATAACTGTCGCCGATAGGAATTCTCGCCGACGTCGGTGAGTGTTTCCACTTCGTGCTCCCCCCCCCTCTTTGTTGATAAATAAAGACGGGTTTGTTGTCGTAGGACACCTGGACATGCCTTTGTTGATCAAGTCAATATTAGTAAGTATTCCCCTCAACACCCGTTTTCTTTGCCTTTGTTCGTAACGGACAGTTTTCGTAAACAGACACTTAACCACGGACACCGGTCCGTGTGTGGACTGGAGTTGGAGCCGACTTGTGCATGGTGAACCTGCATTTATATTGTGGAGTGGGTAAAATCAGTCGGTGGGGGTGTAGAAACATGGCTCGCAGGGAGGACCGTTTTGGAGAAGGCGTCGTACGAGGCATCTGCCGTGGGCGGATGTGTTTCCTAGGTTGGAAAGCAGCCGGAGAAGAAAGCTAGGATGAGGAGCTATATAATGGCTCAGAATATGTATCTGTCGCGAGCCTTTTTTATGTCATGCAATGGCTTATTTTCCTGGGCTAGAGTAGTGTAAAGCTGCTGTGCCTCACGGTTGTAGGGGCAGTACCCTGATCTTGGCCACACTGAAAGCAATAGAAAAACTTGTCACAGGTACTGTCATGAGTCTTATATGGGTGGGGCCCACTGGGGCGTGAACAACGGGGTGGCAGACAAGCAGGTGTTAATGGAGTGGCAGACCTTTTAGCACCAGGGCTTCGTAGTAGGGGAAGAGTGTAGGGCTGGCACCAATAAATTAACTAGCCTATGGAGACCCTCTGAGGCAAGGAGCCCCTTACCTTCAGGCGAAGCAACATGCCAGTGGCGTAGCGAGGGAGTAGTCGAGGAGGGATCCAAGTGATTTCCTCGATGTCACTACCATCTAAGGGCCAGAGAGCGCCCCAAATCTCCCTCAATGTCCGCTTCATCCGCTAGCGGCCCTACCCTTTGGCGTATTGAGCGTTATCGCCCATCCGCTCAGCTCGGCGGGTGGTGAATTGCCAGTCACCAAGCTGGAATGGACCCCACTGCAGGAAGGGTACCTTCGGGAGATTATGTTCCCACGTTACTATCACCAGAGTTGATTATCCGTTTCCAAAGGAGCGATATTCCCCTCCAGAAGGCATTTGCTTTTTGGGGGAAGGATGGAGGGCATGGGAGACCCGGCTGGGATTATCTAAGACGCGGACACCGTCGACGGCCCTGAGAAGGAAGGAGGCCTTGACTAGAGGCATTTTCTGCGGGGGAGCAAGATAAATTTTTCTTGCAAGAGAAAAAATTCGCTTGCTCAAATTCCGCTTGCTGTTCAATCATCCTGAGAAGATGCTTGCCCGACCGGCAAGAGATTTCTTGCTGGAGCAAGACAAGTATGTCAGTGAAGTGCGTCAGCATTCGGCTGACGTGGCGATGCTTTCTGCTTCAATAAAAGAATGACAACAGTGTACTTTCGGCAAAATCATTACTCTTTCTATTTTAAGTATTCTTATCATAAAAGTTTGAATCAATAGGGAGGTTGGGGCGTGTAATTTAGGATATATAACGTCACATCTGTAATATCTTGCTGTATATGCATTCGAAACGCCTGAGTTAAAGACGGGATGTGTGACTTGATCTAAAATCAACACTTCACACACTCTCACTCTTACCGATTTTGCTGACATACCATTGGATTTAAGAAAACTGAGATCACTATCGGCTTCTCTGAAGGAAAATTTGCATCGCATTACTATACATTTTGGCTGTAATTTGTAGTCAAGTATACGAAACAAGGGCAAACATTGCCCGTAAACAGTAGCATAAACATTTTCTCCTATTTATGTTTGGCTTCAACTCCTCATTGCTCGGCTACTTATGATACATTAAATTTCTAATCACGCTTCCTGAATCTGCGCACTTTTCTGACTATGTCGGTATAGGATACGTCTCAATGTGAAAATATCTAGAGTCAAATAGTCATTGTGATCTTTGTTTTGCGTACATCTCAGTCCGCCGCGTCGCCTTTTCCCTGGAGCAAGCGACGATGACCACTTTCGCGAATTTATCTTGCTCTCGCCCCGCAAAAACGCCTTGATCGCATGAGGCGTTGATCCCATATGTTTCAGTGGGTCTTTGCCCTTTCGGTTATCTCTGGGTTAAGTGTGGAGGGCGGGGGCCGCGCAATGCGTGTGCCAAATCTTTAAACTGGACTTAGGCTAACCTAAGACTATAACCGTGGCTTTAGACAGAATTTCCGATCTTTAAAATTTTTCCGGGGGTATTAGTCTTAAGTTGGTCTAAAACTCACGAAATAGTATTGGAAATGTTAGACCACCAGGACCCTGTCCAACATTTAGGTCTAATGATATTTACGATACTATGCAAAATGCCAATGTTAATACAATTACCAGTATTGCCTATATCTGTTTGGCGAAATATGAAAGTGTTATACATGCCATCTATTCTACTGCAGATTTGAAGCTTCTGAAATATTTTTTAGAAGCACCCGCGTTTGCGCCCTAACGAAATCTGGTGTGTTTACGCTCTCCTCGCCCGCCATTCCAGGCTATCAGCAACTGAAGTACGTTCACTTTCGACTATACAGCAGCACTTGCAATTAATTAATGGGAACAAGGATACATTTATTCTTTTTTGGGTCATACATAAGTTCTAGTCTATACGCTAAAAGCGGTTCCTTACACTCTCTCTACGGTGAGGCCAACGGCAAAGTCTCCCATTTCCACACATCTATCCACCTCATTCTCACATCCTACCTGTCCTCCTCACTCTGCATATCTCTCTCGCACATCTATACACACTATCCCTCTCCATTTTTTAACAGCGTCATCTTTCACACTCACAACATCGATTGCTTTATGAGACTCTCGTCTACCGTATATTTCGTCCCCGTCGGCGAGAGTTCCAACTCTTCGCGTCGCCGAGTGTTCCTATTTTTCTACGCTTAATATATATATATATATTAGATATATATATATATATATATATAGATAGATATATATTATTTGTATACAACCCGCTCCACAGCCGGCCCAACTAACCTGCCTCCCCACTGGGCTGGCCTCAGACGTGGTGGGAATGATCGGGCTGAGCTGTCCGGTTATATGTTTATCGGACCGAAGACATAATACCTTAGGCCTTGGCAAGGGCTCCCCTCCACTGGCACATCACCACCACGGCACACACACAGTCAGGCACATGCGGATAAACACAATCCCCACATCCTTTCCAATTTAATAATTGGTACGAGGTAACACTAACGAGACAGCCTCACCGCCCACGAACAACAGTCCAAGTCCACTCGTCGACCGTCGCGGCCCTAAATGTCCTCACTGCAAACTTGCAGTCACTGTGTTATGCGTCCTTATACCATACAGTGTTTTACCTGCAGGGTCTCCTGGTCGCCTCCAACCCCGCCACAGTTTTTCCTTATCTCGTCGTCACTCCTCTCCATTGTCTTTTCGCCCAACAACCCGCATCCCCGATCATGAGCCAGATCCTCTCGGAGCGCGGGGTCGTAACAATATATATTATTTATATATATATAATCTATATATTATATATATATATATATATATATATATTATATATATATATATATATATATATATATAATCATATATATATATACATATATATATTTATATAAATAATCTTTTACCTGTGTTTAGGTAATACCTAACTCTGAACCGTAATCTAACGTAACAGTAACCTAACTTGACCGTTACTGGCAGAAATTCAACCTGGGGAAAGATGTGATGGGGCGGAGCAATAAGAAAGTATTACCTTTATTGCCGTTTCTTATCTTTGGTGGGGGAAATTTTCTTCCATTTGATAGTTATTTTTTTAGGTTTCTTAAGTTATTAAAAGCCTCATTAGTTGTTGCAACTAATAATAACTATAAACATGACTCTGAGAATCTTGACTGCCCGATAGTGGGCGAGCTATGAATTCGGAATGTGTGTAAAAAAAGTGAATAAATGAAGAAATAGGTGATATTATTGGTATGGTATGTGGTTGTTCTCGGTTGCCATGGCGCGGAGACAATGCCTCCTCCGCCCTCCGTCCCCCCACAAAATATCTCCATGGTTCCGGGCTGCCAACCAAGCACGTCGTGGATCACTAGACCATGTTAGCTCTCGATGATGGTTTCCTAAGAACGCGTTCCTTTGGATTGGTACTACTGCTGTCTAACATGGAAAAGCTCCTACGCTACACTCTCCCTAGTCCACTGTTTTAAAAAAGCGGTGCCGAGTAGTGCTTCCCAGATACTGTCAGGAACTGGAGCGAGGAAGATGTCAACCCCACGACAATGGTGGAGGTGGAGGAAGGCACGACCACTGATCCCTGGAAGGAGCAACAGGCGGAGCGCAACGATACACGTCTGCTCGCCACGGCGCCCTTAATGGAAACCTCTTTCTCAGACATTTGTTGGCTGAGGCCTTGAGGTGTTGTGGCTTGGCGGTTAGTTTACCAGACTTAGGGCGTCACTTCCAGTGTTTGACGCAGTTTTGGCCGTGAAGATATTTCACCGACTATAATTTCACATATATTAATCAGAGATAAAAAAATAATGTTCATTTCCATGGTTACTGGAGACCAGACATTAGTTTTATTAGTTTTTTTTTGTACACGGGAGAAAGGGTCAGATTATATGAGATTCTGATCTGAATAGCTCATCTCATTCTTCATTAATTTAAAACGCACAATGAGAATGTGTTTTCACTGCTTCCTAATGGACACTAAGGGCTTCATTAACTTGTCCATTTTCTGGTTGTTTTTGTTTAAAAGCGGTTCAGTCTTTGTGCCGAATCTTCATTTCCACTAAATCTTTTTTCGTTATCCATTGTGCCTGACGCTACCCATAAACCATGTTTTACAATTTTTGTTTCCCCATGACTCTCCTTCCACCTTATGTGTGGCAATCCTTCCACGTAACTTCCCAGCGTTGAAATCCCCATCACTACTATTCGTCCTACTTTTTGTTAATGATTCTTATATGACACTTCCTGGTGTCATTTATCATGTTATTTTTCTCTTAGATTATGCATATTGCGTTGATGGAGCATATGCAACGGCACTCGGCCGTTCTTTAAACGTGAACTTCGGCTTAGCCTAAGACTAAACGTGGCTTTAGACAGCATTTTTTTTTCCGTTTCTAAACATTTTTCCGGGGGGGTTAGTCTTAGGTGTGCTAAACTAACGAAATAGTATTGGAAATGTTAAGCACCCAGGACCCTCTCCAACCTTGAGTCTAATGATTTTAGATACTATGCAAATGCCCATGCTAAGACAAATTAGCGGTATTGTCAATCATTCTGTTGTCAATATGAGTGTATACATGCGTCTACTGCAGATTAATGAAGCATATGAATATTTTTTTAGACTCGTTGGCGCCCTACGAAATCTTGGGTTTGTTTAATCTCTCCTCGCCCGCCATTCCAACTATCAGCAATATAATACTTGCACTCACTTATACGACTATAGCAGCAGTGCACTTGCAATTTATTAATGGAAACAGAGGAGACATTTATTCTCTTTTTGGTCATAATATCTAGTCTACGCTAACACGTTTTCCTTACATCCTCTACGGGGAGCCCGGCAGAAGTCTCCTATTTCCACACATCTATCCACCTCATTCATACACACATCCTACTGTCCTTTCACTCATGCATGATCTCTCTCTCGTCTCACATACGTCAACTATCAACAAAAAAACTAGTCAACTATCAACTATCAAACTATCAAACTATCAACTAGTGATTAAAGCTCATTCGTTGTGCAACTAAATACTACTATAACCTGACCATGACATCTTGCCTCCCGTATAATGGGAAGGAGCTATGAAGATCAAGGAAAATGTGGGTAAAAAAGTGAATAATGAAGAATATAGGTCATATATGGAGATGGTGGTGTTTTGTTGTTCACGGTAGCAGGGCGCGGAGACAAATGCTATTCCATTCTCGTCCCCCAATATATGATCTCCCTGGTTCAGGGCTACCACCCAAGCGCAGTTTTGGATCAACATAAGGACATGTTTAGCCTCTCTCGCCTGATGGCGTTCTAAAGCACGCGTTTCTTGGTAATATTGGTATACTTGATTCTAACATGGAAGCACCACGTTAGAGTACTCTCCTAGACCATGTTTAAAAAGCGGCCGAGAAGCTGTCTTCTCTTTCATCACCAATTTTCCTGATGATATTTTTCAGCACTCCGCCATGCTTCATCCATTTCCACACTATCCACAGCCACATCCTTATTTCAAGTAATCACACCATCTGCTTTTTCCTTTATGTTCTCTTTCTCATTGCATACTTATAATGGCCAGTTCATCAGTTCAAATTTTTTCTTCGGTCTCTAATTTAGTACCTACCCCAGACTCATAGTGCCCGCCTCCTATAATGCTTAGGTGATCATTCACTTTTATACATGTTGATGTTTCCTTTTGTTAGTAGTATAATGCACCATCCATGTTTTCCTATATTCCTTCAAACTGATGCATCTCCTCTGTCGACAATGCCTGTACATTTCCTGATTGTTGATCTATGGCTCTCCTATTTATATTTTTTTTCTCCTCTTCTGTTCTTACCGCATTCAGTGGTGCGTGTGTGTGGGTGTGTGTGTGTGTGTGTTGTGTTGTGTGTGTGTGTGTGTGTTGTGTCTGTGTTTGGTCCGTGTGTTTGTGCGTGCGTGCGTTCGTCGTGCGTGCGTGTGTATGGTGTTGTGTGTGTGTATTTCATCTAGTTTGTATTTTACAGGGCCAGAGCGACGCTCGTATGGCCCCGTCTCCATATCAACATTTTTATCATTCATCCTTATTGCTAGTTTTGGCGAAGCCAGCTAGTGTGTGTGTGTGTGTGTGTGTTTGTGTGTGTGTGTGTGTGTGTGTGTGTGTGTGTGTGGTGTGTTTGGTGTGTGGTGTGTGTACATCTGTGTATCTTTCAGAACCTTAAAGTAATATAACTTACCTGGCTGAAGTTTGTTCGTAGCTTTTTCTAAGCCATTCTTAGGCGCTCATTTTACCCTGAAGCCTTTGTGCTTTGTGGTAAGAAGACTGGGAACAAGGATATGAAGCCCAAAAACGTTTAGGGGGTTGTGTAGTTTTGAAACGTCGGTCATGGTGAGGTGATGCGGCTCATATCATTCACTGAGCTGTGAACGTGTGCCATAAACTTTGAACAGACTCTTTTTAGACTTTCCTGTAGACCGAGAACCATTGTATATAATTAGATTTTATCTCAGCCCTGACACCATTACTATTTGTTTCCAGATTAGCATAATAATGTTTCCGATATGATATACAGCAATGAACAAACGATACTGACCATTAACTAAACTCCTTCCTCTTGAGTACACCGTTACGTTCCTGCAAATGCATCCGGTAAGCGATTTTTTTCAAACGAAACCTGAACCCATGACCAAGAGTCATGAAGAGCCGAGACCCATACCTACCTTTAGAAACACCATCAATCAATCATTAGGGACATAACGCCGGGGGAGCGCAGTCGGCTCGGCCCACCCTTAGCGGACGCCACTCCCGGGGGTCACCACGCGCGAGTCCCCATGCAGGATCCTTTCCCATACCAACAAGCAGCTCTCGACAAGAACATCACTGCCCAGCCAAGAGCCTTTTTGGTTGGCGCCCCCCTTGCCTCCTTCCACGCCGGATTTGTCTCTTACAGATAAAACCCCGATGGGAAGGATCGGTTTCAGGGTAGCGTGCCACATGCCCATATAGCCCGCAGTTGGCGCTGCGGACTATGCATGTAATGCCTCGATTCAGTCCTCACGGTGCAATCACTGATTTGACACGTAATCATCCCAGCGATACCCCCATGATTATGCGAAGACACTTAATTACGAAGGCATTAGGATTCGTCTCTTCAAGTAGCTCTTTGTGTCCCATTGTCCTCACAACCATATAGTAATACAGGATCACAAACTACTTGAAGATCCCGGACTTTGTCCTCCCTGCACAGGTAACCGAACACGCCAAATACTCCTGCTGAGATCGATCCTACACCGTGTGCTATGCCATTCGCCGTAAGACTTCTCTTCTTGACTAACCCGCCGTCATATGGACTGCGCTACCAAGGAAAAAAAAAAAAAAAAAAAAAAAAATATATATAACTTTTCGCAAGATCTCAAGTCCTTCGCCGCCCGCATGACAGACTGTACTGTTTTCATCTAGTAAGCCCTCCAAACACCTGGGACCTTGTTTTAAGCCAGGAGACCTCAAGTCCCAAAGGCTTTGCCCTCCTCGTGCCGTACCTCGAGAGCCATCACCCCCAGGACCTCCAGCGACTCAGCAACAGATTACTGCATCATCGGCAAAAACAAGATCATGATCTTGGTGTTACCGAGGGATGCTCCACATTCATTTGATCTACAACTTTGCCCAATAATCAAGTCCCCTACAAGTGTTGAAAGTGATGGGACAAGGACGCCAGCCCTTCCAATCACTCCTGTATTAACAGGAAAGAAGCTGGCTGATCACCTCCCCCACACTTCACAGCACTTCTCTTTCCAAAGAGTACACTACATGACCGTATCAAACAATAGGTCCTTGCAGGAATCCCGCGAAGTCGCAGAGATTCCCAAGTGACTCACGATGTACTGAGTCCCAACGCTTCTTGAGATCCACATAGGCTGTCAAAGCATACCCCTGGTCGAAACTCACGTCGGCGTTCCACCAGGACACGAAGCGCTAGGATACGGTCCCATTCTGACTTACCAGACGTGAACTCAGACTGCAAGGGTCTCGGATGCTTCAGCAATGAATGCGATCCGTGTCGCATAGATGGGCAAGCACCTTGCCTGGCACGCTGAGCAGTGTAATACCGCGGTAAATTAGTTGCAGTCCTGACGGTCCTCTTTCCCTTTCCAGATAGGACGAACCAGCCCCGCTTTTTTCCAGTCGGAGGAATGGTACCTGATTGCCACACGGAAGTCGGACGTATGCAACACCGGATCATTGTCTAACCCCCATCTTTGAGGAGCTCCGCTCTGATATTACAACACCGAGCTGCCTTTCCACCCCTCAACTTTGCTACAGCCTCTCTGACATCCGTCAGAGAGGGTGCGGTTCGTTAATTGGCAGATCGGCATCCAGTGCTGTAACCCAGTGGTAGCGAAGCTGCTCATTGGAAGGTCCACCGTGAACAGCTGCCCAAGATACTCAGCCCAACGAGCCAGCTCCCATCCAGGTCAAACACGAGGCGCCTCTGCTGCTCCGAATAGCAACTACCCGAGATGGAGACTAGGCGGACTTCTTCAGGCTCGGTAGGCGGCAAGAGGTCATTAGCGTTCAAATTGGCCTTCGACAATCCTCAGTCAGACTCCTGGACATGCCTCTCCTTGTCTCGCCCAGGAGGTTCTAGTCCGGCGTGACAAGCCCTGTGCTGGTCCTGGTTCCCGCCAGCTGGCACAACGACTCTCCTCAATTTTTTCCTGCGTCTCCGTCGAGATACAAAACCCACGCTTTGGACCTCGTGCGCTTCCCAATACACTCCTTGGCAGCCTGTAGAGTGTTCACTTTTGAGTGGGAAAAGGTATCCCCAGTTTCTACAGTGTACAACTCGAAGGCACCGAGCACATCAAACCGATTTGATACTGCTACTGCATACTCATGGCATATGTCCAGTCTCTTCAGTTCTCAATGAAAAC
>JACEEZ010000173.1:0-7500 GCA_016584305.1 Chionoecetes opilio | reverse complement strand
TGGCGCCTCGTGTTTTTGCATGGATGGGCGAGGAATGGTCCGTTGGCTGAGTAACTTTGGGCAGCTGTTCACGGGTGGACCTTCCAATTGAGCAGCTTCGACCACGGGTTACAGGCACTGATGCCGATCCTCCCATTGACGAAAACCGCACCCTCCATTGACGATGTTCAGAGAGGCTGTAGCAAGTTGAGGGGTGGGAAAGGCAGCTGTGTTTTGTAATATCAGGCGGAGCTCCCTCAAGATGGGGGTGAGACCATTATCCGCCGTGTTGCCATACTGTCCTGACTTCCGTGTGGCATCAGTACCATTCCTTCCTGACTGGAAAAGTGGGCTGGTCTCCCTATCTGGAAAGGGAAAGAGGATCCAAACGTCGTCAGGACTGCACAATTACCGCGGTAATTACACTGCTCAGGCGTGCCAGGCAAGGTGCTTGTCCATCTATTGGCTGACACGGATCCGCATTCTCTGCTGAAGCATCGACGACCCTTGCAGTCTGATTCACGTCTGGTAGTCAGCAATGGACCGATCCCTACGCTTCGGTGGTCCTGGGGAACCCGCGTGAGTTTTTTCCCGACAGGGGATCTTGCCCTATGTTGATCTCAAACGACGTTTTGACTCGTACATCGTGAGTCACTGGGATCTTCTGCGACTTCGCGGGATTCCTGAAAGGACTATTGGTTTTGATTACTGGTATGTATGTACTCTTTGGCAGAGAGTGCTTGAATGTGGGGGAGGTGTATCCCAGCCGCTTCTTTCCTGTTAATACGGATGGGGAAGGTGCGTCCTTGTCCCATCCTTCAACACTGTATGGAACTGATTATTGGCAAAGTTGTAGATCAAAGTGATTTTTGAAGTCATCCTCGGTACACCAAGATCAATGATCTTGTTTTTGCCGATGGATTGCAGTAATCTTTGCTGAGTCGCTGGAGGTCCTGGTGATGTCTCTCGAGGTACTGCCGAGGAGGCAAAGCCTTGGGACTTGAGGTCTCCTTGCTTACAACCAAGTCCGTGTTTGGAGGCTTACTAATGAAACAGTACAGTCTGTTCATGCGTGCGGCAGGACATTGAGATCTTGGAAAGTTATAATATACCTTGGTAGCCAGTCCATAATGACGGCGGGTTACGTCAAGAATCTTACGGCGAATTGTCATAGCCCACGGTGTTATGGACTCGCTCAGAGGAGTATTTGGCGGTTGTCGGTACCTGTGCAGGAGGACAAAGATCGGATCTTCAAGTCCGTTTGTGATCCCTGTCTTACTCTATGTTTGTGAGACATGGAACACTAAATAGCTACTTGAAGAGACGAATCGATGCCTTTCGTAATAAGTGTCCCTTCGCATAATCATGGGGTATCGCTGGGATGATTACGTGTCCAAATCAGTGATTCACCGTGAGACGTGATCGGGCCTAATTACATGTCATAGTGCGGCAGCGCCCTTCGTATATGGGGCATGTGGCACGCTACCCTAAACCGATCCTTCCTCGGGTTTTTCTGTAAAGACAATCCGGCGTGGAGGAGGCCAAGGGGGCGCCACAAAGGCTCTTCTCGCTGGTGCAAAGTTTGATGTTTTCTTGTCGAGAGCTGCTGTTAGGTATGGGAAAGGAGCCTGCATGGCCTCGCGCGTGGTGACCCCGGGAGTGGCGGTCGTAGGGTGGGCGAGCCGACGCGCCTCGCCGGCGTAGGCCCTAATGGTGATTGATGGTGTTCTAAAGGTAGGTATGGGTCTCGGCCTTCATGACTCTTGTATGGGTTCAGGTTTTCGTTTGAAAAATCGCTTACGGATGAATTTGCAGGAACGTAACTTGTGTACGTAATAGGAATGAGTGTAGTTTAATGTCAGTATCGTTTTGTTCATTGCTTTATATCATATCGCTGGAACATTATATATGCTAATCTGGAACAACTATGTAATGTTGTCAGGTCTGAGATAAATCTATTATATCAATGGTTCTCGTTCTACAGGAAAGTCTAAAGAGTCTGTGTCCAAAGTTTATGGCACACGTTCACAGGCCAGTGAATGATATGAGCCGCATCTACCTCACAATGACCGACGTTCAACTACACACCCCTAAAACGTTTTTTGGCCTTCATATATTGTACTCCAGTCCTTCTTACCACAAAGCACAAAGAGCTTCAGGGTAATTGAGCGCCTATGAATGGGCTTAGAAAAAGCTACGAACAACGTCAGCTCAGGTAAGTTATATAGTTTTCTTTAAGGTTTCTGAGATTACACAAGATGTACACACACACACACACACACACACACACACACACACCCACACACACAACCACACACACACACACACACCACACATAGCTGGCTTCGGCCAAAACTAAGCAATAGGATGATGATAAAAATTGTTGTATGGAACGGGGCCCATACGAGCGTCGCTCCTGGCGCTGTAAAATCAACTAGATGAATACACCACACACACACCATACACACGCACGCAAGCACGAACGCACGCACGCACAAACACACACACACACACACACACACACACACCACCACACACACACACACCCACAACACACACACACACGCACACACTTGAATGCGGTAAGACCAGAAGAGGGAAAAAATATATATTTGGGAGAGCCATAGATCAATACAATCAGGAATGGGTACAGGCATGTCGCAGAGGAGATGGCATCAGTTTTGAAGGAATATAGGAAAACATGATGGTTCATATACTACTACATAAATGGATTAACATCAACATTATTAAAAGTGAATGTCACCTAAGCATATAGGAGCGCGGGCACTATGAGTCTGGTAGGTCTAAATTAGGAGACTCAGAAGAAATATTTGTATGGATGAAACTGGCCCAGTATATGTATGAATGAGAAAGAGAACTATAAGAAGCGATGTGTTGATACTACTTGTAAATAAGGATGTGGCTGTGATAGTGTGGTAAATGATGAAGGCATGGCGGAGGTGCTGAAAATACATCGAAATGGTGATGGAAAGAGAGACAGTCGGCCGCTTTTTTAAACATGGTCTAGGAGAGTCTAACGTGGTGCTTCCATGTTAGACTCAAGTAGTAACAATACCAAGAACGCGTGTTTAGACGCCGCAGCGAGAGCTAACATGTCCTATGTTGATCACACGCGCTTGGTTGGTACCCTGAACCAGGGAGATCAATATATTGGGGGACGAAAGAATGGAATAGTCATTTGTCTCCGCGCCCTGCTACCGTGAACCAACAAAACACACCATACCATATATGAAACCTATATTCTTCATTTATCACTTTTTACCCACATTTTCCTTGATCTTCATAGCTCTTCCCATTATACGGGAGTCAAGATTGTCATGGTCCATGTTATTTATTATGTAGTTTTTTTTGCACAACTAAATGATGCTTAATCCCTAGTTGATAGTTTTGATAGTTTGATAGTTGATGAGTTGACTATTTTTATTTTTGTTTCTAGTTTGGAGTTGTGAGAGAGAGAGAGATCATAGCATGAGTGAAAGGACAGTATGATTGAGAATGATGGTGGATAGATGTGTGGAAATAGGGTACTTCGCCGTGGCCTCCCCGTAGAGGGATGTAAGGAACGCTGTTAGCGTGAGACTAGACTATTATGACCAAAAAGAGATAATGTCTCCTCTGTTTCCATTATTAAATGCAAGTGCTGCTGTATAGTCGTATAAGTGAGTGACTAATTATAGTGCTGATAGTCTGGACTCGGCGGGCGAGGAGAGATAACCAACCCCGATTTCGTAGGGCGCCAAACGCGGTCTTTAAAAAAATATTCAGATGCTTCCTAATCTGCAGTAGACGCATGTCTACACTCATATTTTGCCAAACAGAATTTGACAATAGCACGCCTTAATTTGTCTAGCATGGGCATTTGCATAGTATCGTAAATATCATTAGACTCAGTGTTGGAGAGGTCGCTGGTGTCTAACATTGCCAATACTATTTTTCGTAGGTTTAGACCAACTTTAGACTAAATCCTCCCAGGAAAATGTTTAGAAACTGAAATGCCTGTCTAAAGCCACGGTTAGTCTTAGGTTAGCCGAATTCACGTTTAAAGAATCGGCCGAGTGCCGTTGCATAGGCTCCATCTTAACGCAATGCATAATATCAGAAGAAAATTAACAATGATAAATGACACCAAGGAAGTGGTCTATAAAGAATCATTAACAAAATAGCGACTAGTATTGATGGGTGATTTCAACTGCTTGGAAGTATGCTGGAAGGATTTGGCACACATAAGGTGAGGAAGTCATGGGGAAACAAATGTTAAACATGGTTATGGGTATCGTCATGACACAATGGTTAAGGAACAAGATTTAGTGGAAATGAAAGCCAAGACTGAAACCTAGACTTTTAAACAAACAACCATATATTAATGGACAGTATATGAATCCATTATGTCGCATTAGGAAGCAGTGACCACATTCTCATTGTTTTAATTAATGACGATGAGATGAGCTATCCGATCGAATCTCAATATATTGACCCTTTTCCTCCCGTTACAAACACATAAACTATTCCTGTCTTCCCTAACCATGGAAATAAATTATTTTTTATCTCTGATTAATATATGTTAATATTATTGTCCGTTGAAATTATCTTCACGCCAAAACTGCGTAAACACTGGAATTGACTCCCTATCTGGTACACTACCGCCAAGCACCACACTCAGCCTCACCAATGTCTGAGAAAGAGAGTTTCCTTAAGGCGCCGTGGCGAGACAGACGTTTAATCGTTGTGCTCCGCATCTGTTGCTCCTTCCAGTTGATCAGTGGTCGTGCCTTCCTCCCCCGCCATCTTTGTGTGGGTTTACTCTCCTCGCTCCGTTCCTGCCAGTTCTTGGAGCCCTACTCTGCCGCTTTTTAAACATGGACTAGGGATAGTGTAGCGTGGAGCTTCTGGTAGACTCCAGTATACCATGCCAAGACGCGTTTCTTAGACACCATCATCGAGAGCTACATGGTCTTATGTTGATCCAAGACTGTGCTTGGTTGCAGCCCCGGAACCAGGGAGTATTTTTGTTGGGGGACAGGAGGGCGGAGGAGGCAATTTGTCTCCGCGCGCTGCTACCGAGAACAAACACATACCATACCATATATTCCCTATTTTCTTCATTTATTCACTTTTTTACCACATTTTCCCGACTTCATAGCTCTCCCCACTTCGGGAGTCCAAGATTCTCATGGTCATGTTATATTATTTTTGTTGCACAACTAATTAGGCTTTAATAACTGTAAGAAACTAAAAAAATAACTTATCAAATGGAAAAAAATTCCCACCAAAGATAAGAACCGGCAATAAAGGTAATACTTTCTTATTTGCTTCCGCCCCATCTCATCTTCCCCAAGTTGTAATTCTGCCAGTAACGGTCCAAGTTAGGTTACTGTTCGTTAGATTACGGTCAGGTTAGTATCATAAACACAGTAAAAGCTTATTAAATATATATATATATATGTATATATATATATATATATATATATAGATATATATATATCATATATATATATATATATATTATATATAATATATATATATATATATATATATATATATATAATAGATATTTGTACGACCGCGCTCCGGAGGACTCTGGCTCAGATCGGGGGATGCGGTGTTGTTGGGCGAAGACAAAGGAGAGAGTGACGACGAGATAAGGAAAACTGTGGCGGGGTTTTGAGGACGACCAGGAGACTGCGGTAACACTGGTATGGTATAAGACGCATAACAGTGACTGCAGTTGCAGTGGAGGAACATTTAGGGCTGCGACGGTCGACAAGTGACTGGGCCTGTGTTCGGTGGGTGAGGCTGTCTCTGTAGTGTTACCTAGTACAATTATAATCTGGAAAGGATGTGATTGTGTTATTCCGCATGTGCCTGACTGTGTGTTGCCGTGGTGGTGATGTGCCAGTGTGGGGAGCCCTTGCTCAAGGCCTAAGGGTATTCATTGTCTTCGGTCCCGATTAAACATATAACCGGACTCAGCCCGATCATTCCCACACGTTCTGAGGCCAGCCCAGTGTGGGAGGCAGGTTAGTTGGGCGGCTGTGGGAGCGGGTTTGTAACAATATATATAATATATATATATATATATATATTATATATATATATATATATATATTAAGTTCGTAGAAAATAGGAACACCTCGGCGACGCGAAAGAGTTGGAACTCTCGCCGACGGGGACGAAATATACGGTAGACGAGAGTATCATAAAGCAATCGATGTTTGAGTGTGAAAGGATGACGCCCTGTTAAATGGGAGATAGTGTTGTATAGTATGTGAGAAGAGATCATGCATGAGTGAGAGGACAGTAGGATGTGAGAATGAGGTGGATAGATGTGTGGAAATGGGAAGACTTTTGCCGTGGCCTCACCGTAGAGAGAGTTTAAGGAACCGCTGTTAGCGTAGACTAGACTATATGACCAAAAAAAAGAAAAATGTATCCTCTGTTCCCATTAATTAATTGCAAGTGCTGCTGTATAGTCGTATAAGTGATGTACTTCAGTTGCTGATAGCCTGGAATGGCGGGCGAGGAGAGGTAAACAAACCATATTTCGTAGGCTGTCAACGCGGTCTTCTAAAAAATATTTCAGAAGCTTCATAATCTGCAGTAGATTGCATGTATAAACACTCATATTTCGCCAAACAGAATATTAGCAATACTGGTAATTTGTCTTAACATTGGCATTTGCATAGTATTCGTAAATATCATTAGACCTAAATGTTGGACAGGGTCCTGGGTGTCTAACATTTCCAATACTATTTTCGTTAGTTTTAGACCAACTTAAGACTAATACCCCCGGAAAAATTTTAAAGATCGGAAATTCATGTCTAAAGCCACGGTTAGTCTTAGGTTAGCCTAAGTCCACGTTTAAAGATTTGGCCGATTGGCGGCCCCCGCCCTCCACACTTAACCCAGAGATAACCGAAAGGGCAAGACCCACCGAACATATGTGGATCAACATGGATCATGTGTGGATCATGTCGATCTAAGGCGTTTTCTGCGGGGGAGCAAGATAAATTTCGCTTGAAAGTTTTCATCGTCGCTTGCTCCATGAAAAGGCGACGCGGCGGCTGAGATGTACGCAAAACCAAGATCAAATGACTATTTTGACTCTAGATATTTTCACACTGAGGACGTATCCTATACCGACATAGTCAGAAAAAGTGTGCAGATTCAGGAAGCGTGCTTAGAAATTTAATGTGATCATAAGTAGCCGAGCAATGAGGAGTTGAAGCCAAACAAGTAGGAGAAAATGTTTATGCACATGTTTTACGGCACTGTTTGCCCTTGTTTCGTATACTTGTACTTACATTACAGCTATAAATGTATAGTAATGCGATGCAAATTTTCCTCAGGAAGCCGATAGTGATCTCAGTGTTTCTTAATATCCAATGGTATTGTCAGCAAATCGGGTAAGATGAGGTGTGTGAAGTGTTGATTTTCGATCAAGTCACACATTCCAGTCTTTAACTCCAGCTGTTCAATGCATACAGCAATATAACAGATGGA
>JACEEZ010000170.1:530000-599587 GCA_016584305.1 Chionoecetes opilio | reverse complement strand
AAATTATTGGAGGTGATGTGGAGGCTGGCTTACGAAGTGGATGGCACAGAGGTGGGGGAAGATGCCTGCAGAAACTCCCGACCCATTCAAACTTCAGTTCGGATTATGTAAAGTTGTTAAAAAAATTCGTACTGGGCCTGAAACAGGTCAAACTAGGGGGGGGGGGGGGGGGCACTCAGTAGAGGCATACTTTGCCCGAATATTTCATCAATTGGTTGCCATGGCAACAGTTGTGATTCGATTTCATCCAAAATTAAATCACTTTCTTCCTTATTCCAAATAGATTTGGGTATACCAAGTTTGGTCCAAATCTATTGTAACTTTTCGAAAAATCCTGTACACTAACAAACAAACAAACAAACAGACAGATGGGGGTAAAAACATAAACCTCCCTCCAACTTCGTTGGCGGAGGTAATTATCGAAGTTTGAATTATACGGGTTCGAATTAGAGGGGGCTTACATAAGAAACTCTTGTTTTTAGCCTTCCTGGTTTTTCATATTTCCTTCCATCCAGCAGCAGCCATTTTTAATATCTATTTACGGGTACTGGCAACCAGAAATCGCATGAGTAACAAAGCTTTTCTTGAAGCTTAGACATCAAAGTTTATTGAGAAAATGGGGGCAGGTATGAAGAAGAGGGGGGACCTTTTTGGTTTCTGGCCCATGGTCTATTAGGAAAAAGTCAAAAATGTTGGGCGTGTCTCCAAGGCGGTTAGGTTTAAACGGGTAGGGTGTTGCACCAGCTGCTCTAGGTCTGAAGGATAGAAAAACTGTAGGCTTGATCACCAGGTTTGGTCAGTGAAAGAAGATGATAGCCAATGCTGGTGGTGAACATTGAAATTCCAAGGAATAGAAATTTCTTCAAAAGGAAAATGAGATGAGATGTGCTCCACTTTGGAAGTCAAATAGTTGAATAATTTTACATAGTCTGAGGAGTTAGATAAAGCATATTATTACACAGATAAATTTAGTAAGAGAGTGACATTGAAGTCGAAGCCAGATGGTAGAAAATTCGGAAAGATCAAGACCGTGGGCACGAGAGAAGTGATGGGCGTTGCGTAAATATATGCAACAGCCAGCTTTGGATTGAAAATAAGAATAGAGTAAGTAAGAAGGAAAAGAAAAGGGCATGCTGTCAGTGCTCACAGACACCTGGGTTTCGGTGAGGAAAAGAAGATGAGGTTTGTTGCAGAAGTTTATATAGAGGAAGTTAGAGGAAGCATCAAGACACCTCGAGTCATCACCGTGAAGTCAGTCTGACATGGGGATATTTGTGGTCCCCTCCTCAGTTAGGGACTCTTAGGCAGGGTTGTTGCCAGACATTTTAATAAATTTTGGAGTGAAGAGAGTGTAGAGATGTAAGGTGTAAGTAGTGTAGTGATACTACAATAACCTAACTAGTGATATGTGGTGTGATACCTGAAAAATACAATGCAAGAATCCAGTTCATTGTAAAAGGAATTAGATGGAAAACTTCAAAGACTCCTGTCACCTGTTCATCCAAAAGCCTGTTTGTATTGCCTGTAATGAAGAGCCAAGTGACTGAAAGTATAGTACTATTTCAAAGGAATTTAACTTGCAATGTTTTATTGTCCCGTCACAATACAGTAGCATATACTGACCTTAAAATACCTAGGCTACCAAAGGTGATTATTTCCCATGACACATTCATAATCTGGTATTAAAGAAAGCACATCCATTTTACTTAATTTTCCTTCACAATGATTACTTCCCAGTGTTTGTCTCACTTGGCTTATAATTCCACAGCTGTCAGAGATGATAAGGAGAACACACTCAAGATAGGACCGAAAGCAACCACTGTATCATCTGCAGACAAGAGAGAGGAGGAAGTACAAGATAACAGAAGCAGAATTTATTGGAGAGCTTATCCAGAGACTGACTGAGGTGAGACCTAGAACAGAAGTCACTAACCTCAGAAGTGGGCTGAGTTGTGGTAGAAACTCATTGTGGTAGGGAGTTCATCATTAGATAGAAGTACCTGCTGTGTGTCTGTGTGTGCTGTGAACCAAGGAGCAACAGCAGAATGAACGAGCTGAGGCAAGTACGCATCACAAGGTATGAGTGTGACCAGTGTGACAAAGTGTTGAGTTGTAAGCGGAGTCTAAGGAAACACCAGCTTACTCACACAGGAATTAAGAATTACGAGTGTGATGTGTGCGGCAAGAAGCTGACAGAGAGAGGGAGTCTGAAGAGACACAGGCTCATTCACCTTGGGATAAAGAAGTTCGAGTGTTGGGAGTGTGGAAAACTGTTCACTGAGAAAGGGACGCTGAACAAACATGTTCTTATTCATACTGGGGAGAAGAAGTTCAGGTGTGATGTGTGTGGTCGTGCATTCACAGAAAAGGGCACACTGAATGCACACAAATATACACATGTGACAGAAAAGAACTTCATATGTGAAGAATGTGGCAAAGCTTTCGCAGTTCAGAGTAACCTGGACAAGCATCTTGCAGTTCATAGAGGGGAAAGGAAGTTTGAGTGCAAGGAGTGTGGTAAGGTATTTGGTCTCAGGTCCTCCCTCAGCAAGCATGCCAGTGTGCACACAGGCTATAAGAAGTTTGAGTGTGAAGAGTGTGGGAAGAAGTTCGCACAGAAGTGCAATCTTGGAAAACACCTCATGACTCACACCTTGGAGAGGGACTTTGTGTGTGAGCTGTGTGGCAAAGGCTACATCCAGAAGACAGCCCTGGACCAGCACATGTTGGTTCACTCCGGTGTGAGGGACTTTGTGTGTCCAGTGTGTGACAAGACATTCAATAAGAAGAACAACCTCAACGTGCACATCCTCATCCACGCCGGCATCAAGAACTTTGCCTGCAACATATGCGGCAAGACCTTCACACAGAAGGGATCTCGCGACACCCACCTCCTCATTCACTCTGACACCAGGAAGCACCAGTGTGAGAGGTGTGGCAAGCTGTTCACCCAAAAGAGCTCCTTGAAAAAGCACTCCTTGATCCATGATGTGAGGAAACATGAGTGTGTCAAGTGTGGACAGATCTTCCCATCAAAGATGGAGCTGAAGGCACACCGCCACGAGCATTCTGCCGATGATCTGGAGTGTATAAACTGTGGCAAAACTTTCTCTACCAAGGGCTCTCTCATGCGACACTGTGTTGGACAGAGCAAGTTTGAATGCAACGATTGTGGCAAAGTGTTCTGTCACAGAGGGGAGCTGTTACAGCACTCCCACCTGCACACTGACCTGAGCCTGACCAATTGTGTAGACTGTGGTCAGGTGTACCCCAGGCAGAATGGCCTCGTGCCTCACATCTGCCTCCTTGTACAGGATACAGTGTTCATGACTGTCACAGGTGGGTCAGATGAGGATGAGGAGGGTATGAGTGAATATAAGGGAGTGAGTGGGAAGGAGGAATCCAGTGATGATGAGAGAATGAGTGATGATGAGGGAATGAGTGACGATGAGGGAATGAGTGAGAAAAAGGAATCGAGTGCAGGGAATAAAATAATGACTGATGATGAGGGAATGAGTAGCGAGGGAGAGGAAATTAGTGAAGGGGAAGAGGGACATTGTAAAGGCGACAGGGGAAGGAGTGAGGAGGAATTACCAAGCACAGATGAAGAAGTGAGTGATGTAGGGGAGTAGCTATCAGATCTACACATCACCAGTTACTCCCATGGGATGTATCTCCATGTCCTGTACTGTAAATAAATACATTTGCTTCTGTGATAGTTGTATTAGAGAATAAGAAAGGAAAGAGAGAGAATGGTGATGACAGGTCAATGTTCTCAAATCAATGAATATAGATTATGTCATACAAATTTTTCAGATAGTTAAATTCAACTTTACACCTTTATAAGAAATTAGCTCTCATTAAATTAAAGTCTGTTGTGTATGTAAGGTAAAGATGGGGGCATACGCTATGCTGCGCGTGGCCTCGGTGCTTTATCTCCGTAGCTTTAGAGCTTTGAGCCTGTGGTGGGTGACAACCCGTTACCCCGGGACACAGGGCTAGTGTGACATCCGAATTACCAGTTACCTTCTCCAGGTTTCCCCAGGTACCCATTTATCGACCAACCCCGTAAGGAAGGATGAACAGCTCGTTGGGCTGGCCGCCGACTTGCCCTGGCCCGGATTCGAACCAGGGCCAGCAGATTCATACCTAGGCGCGCTAGCCACTACACCACGGAGACGCTGTTTTGTATGCATCCCTTTAATGTATGAGTGTGAAAACATTCTTCTCAAAGTCCATTGTGCTCAATGGAATTTGATTCCATAATAGATACAATGTATGGATAATATTTACTTCCTTTTCATTTGATTGTACAGTAAACCATGAATTTGGTAGACTCATGCTGCCAATCTATAAATGTTCTTATATTTTAGTTAATTCTCTAAAATTGTCCAGGAAAATAAGTTTTCAAAATAACAACAAAAATTAATAATTGACCCTCAATACATTTTGGTAGCAAGTAATTGTGCAATGTATGTAATGAATAGAATGTAATTCCTTTATATATTTTTATTAGTTTTATAATTCATAGCAATCATAGGTGTACATATATATTACTAACTGTTGTCAAAAAACTAAATGTACCTAGCGCTAGCGTAGTATTTGTTTTTACTTCTTGCCAGTAGTAGTTAGGGGTTGAATGTTGGGTTTTATCTTCCCTATTTTTCTACAGTGTAGGCATCAGTGTATAAGCCCACAGTGGAGCCATGGCTAGTCTTTTAGGTGGTAATGTAGGCAGCTACTAAGGTAATCAGATGGAACTCGTAAGTGCAGGTAGAAATTATTATTTATATAGTTACTTAAAATTTTATATAATTTTTTTTAAAAAATTTAAAAAATGAAAATTTTTATTTTTTGTTAAAAACCCCGTTTGATTTAAAATGTTTTTAAAAAAAAAGGGGAGAAAAAAAATTTTAAAAAAAATTACTAATCTTATGATTTAATACCGGATTTGGTTTTTAGGAAAAAAATTTTTTTAAAGGGATGGAAAACATTTTTTGTTTATTTTAAAAAAAAATAAATTTGATTTTTTCAAAATTTTATATAAATTTTTTTAAAAATAATTTTTTTAAAAAAAATTTAAAAAAAATATAAAATTTTTTTTTTTTTAAAAAAAAAAAAGGGGAGTTCCCCCTCGGCATCCCAAATGGCCCCCCCCTTTTTTTGGGGGTTTTTCCAAAAGGGGAAAACCCCAAAAACCCCCCTATTGGGGGCCCGCTGGGGGCCCCAAAAGGCCCCTTTTTTTTTTTTATTTTAGTGGGGGTTTTTATAGGGTTTTTAAAAAAATTTTTTTTTGGGGTTTTCAGTTTTTTGGTTTTTGTCCCAAAATCCCCCGCCCCAGGGGGAAAATCCCCGGTCGCGTCCCTTTTCATTTGGGATTCGTGGGTAAAAAAATTTTTAAAAAAACGGGACAGTTATAACAAAAAATTTTGAAAACCCTTAAAAAGTAGAGATTTTTGGGGGCCCTTTTTGAGCCCTTGAACCTGGAATTCCCCCCCCGGGGAAGGGCAGAAATTTTTCCCCCCCCAAATTTTGGGGAAATTGGGGGTTTTGGGGAGGGAGGGGGATTTTCCAATTGGCCCCAAAAATTTTTTATTGAAAATTAAAAAGGAAAAACTTTTCCCCCAAATTGAATAAGCCCTTATTAATCCCCGGGGGGGAGGAAATTACCTGGGAAAAATTTGTGTTCTTTTTAAAAAAGGCCCCGGGGGTCTTTGTCAAAAAAAACCCCAAATTTGTTTAAAATTTTTCTTTGGGAAAAACTGTTCCCAAAAAAAAGTTTAAGGGGGGGTTTTTGGGTTTTTTGTGGAAAACCGGGCCGGGGGGCTTTTGGGGGGGGGCCCCCACGCGGTCCCCTCCACTCAAAAATTTTTGTTCCCAGAAGGATTGGAGAGGCCATTCTTATTTTTTGGGGGAACCTTTTTTCCCCTTTGGGGATTTATAGGGTTTTCCCCCCCCTAAAACCCGAATAGTTTTAAGTTTTGTACATTAAAACCCTTTTTGGAAAAAATTTTTCCTTTTGTTTTGGCCCAAAAGGGGAGATTTTTTATTTTCGTTTCCCCCTTAAAATTTGGGTTTTTTCAAATTTTTTTTTTTAAAAGGGTTTTTTTTAAAGGGAATTTCCCCCCCCCCATTAAAGGCGGTCAAAATTTTTCCTTTTTTAAAGTTTTTTTCTTTTTATTGGGCCCCCGCAAAAAGGTAAAAAAGGCTTTGAAAAAAATTTTTTTAAAAAGCCAAATTCAAAAAAAGGAAAAAGATGAAACAAGGGGGAAATTTTTGAAAAGGGGGTCCGGCACAGGGTTTTTGGGGAAACCCCAAATTTTAAAACCCCCGTGGGGAAAAGGGCCCCGCTTTGGTGTTCAAAAAATGTTTTTTGAAGGGCGGCCGGGCCCCCTTTTTGTGGGGGGGGGGCCCGGAGGCCCCTTTTTTTTTTGGGGCCCTGGCCAACAACCGCCTGCCACGCCCCTAAGGGTTTGGGGGAAGGAACCTAAGGGGGTTTGGGGGGCCCCAAAGGGGGGGACATCCCCAATTTGTTTGGGGACTTTTGGGTTTTAAAAAAATTTTTTTAGGGGTTTTTATACAGATTCTACAAAACCATGAAAATTATGATTCGAGGATGATATTATTAGTATGCAAATGTGTTATTTTATTTTTTCTTTCTGGGTTAGTACAGTATGTCCAAATATTATTGGATTTTTAAGTTCCCCAAGAGGAAGAGCATTAATATTTTCATTTATTTCGTATCAATTTCTAAGCAATTTAAAAATATATCAACCCCATCACCTAAAATAGAAATTTTATTAAATTTTTTTTTCTTAAAAGCCATGAGGTGTACCCCATTACCTTTTTTTCAGTCCCTTTTGGGTTTAATAAAAAAATGAACTATGCTACTTTATGTGTAATGTAATTTTTTGTTAAAACAAAATAGAATTTTTTGTTCATTAAAAAAACATGGCAATTTTAATTTTCATCATGTGGAGCATGGCATATTTTCACATTTTTTTTTAACAAATATGAAAATATGAAATGGGGATTTTTTGGGGATTTTTCCCCCCCAATATTTAGGGATTTTTTAGACCAGATGTCTGGCAACACTGGCTGCCACTGTCCTTCCCTCAGCTCAAACTGGGCTGGGTTCAGCACCGAGGGATTGCCCCGTGGGTTTCGCCCACCCAACGAAACTTTTTTCCACGGAATTCTCGCCGCCGTGGGGGTTTTTTTTTTTTTTTTACGTTTCTGTGTGTTCCTATTTTTGGGCAGTTCCAGTTCTTGATCTTTATGCTATATAGCACCCAATATATGTTTTATCAAATTTTTTAAAACCCCTGTTTTCTGCTTCAGGGGTTTAAAAGCCAGAATAACTTGATCAGGTAGTTTTTTTTTGTGTTGAGTTGTGTTTGTGTATAAGTGCCGTTACAACCAAAACGATGGGGGGTCTGGTATTCTGAACGTTTTGTTCTCATCATAAGGGGTTTTTCTAACCCCTACAACAGCCCGGGGGGAAAAAAAAAAAAACTAAGGGGGGTTGGGGGGGAAACCCCCCCTGGGTTAAAGGGTTTAAGTAATAAAAAAAAAAAAAGCCAGAGAATTTACCCCCTCCCAAACCTTGATCAAAATAAAAATAAAATTCTGATATAAAATATTTTTTCTTTTATTTTAATAAAGAAAAAAATTTTAATAAATAATTTAAAATTTTAGAATAATAATATAATAATTATAATATAATAAAATATAATTAAATGTTAAAATTGGGTTTTTAAAATTTTTTTTTAATAAAATTTTTTAATATTTAAAAAAACAATTTATTAGCTTTATTATATTTTTAGTTTTAAAAATAAATAAAATATTCATGTAAAATTAAAAATCAACCATATATATAAAAATATATTAAAAATTATATAATAATAATTATTATATTATTATATATATATATTTTTTATATATATATATATATATTTAAAATATATATATATATATATAAATAATAATATAAATATAATAATATATAATATAATATATAAATATAAAAAATATTAATAATTAAATAAATATTTAAAATAAATATATAAATAAAATTAAAATTTTAATATAAATAAAATATAAATTAAAATTAAATAATATATATAGGTATAAATATATATATTTAATATTATATATAAATATATAATATATAAATATAATATTATAAAAAATATAAAGTATAATATATATAAATATAAATATATATATGTATAAAAAATAAAAAAATATATTAAAATATATATTTATATATTTATATAATATATATATTATATATATATATATTATATATATATAATAATAAATTTAAATATATATTAATAAATTATATATATAATTTTTAATATTAATATATATATATATAAAATATTATATAATATATTTAATATATAATAATATAAAATTTTGTTTTTTTCCTTATCCCCCTTAATATTAATTAAATTTTAATAAAAAAATTTTTTTAAAATTTTTTTATTTACTTTTTTTTTTTTTTTTTTTTTTTTTTTTTTTTTAAATTTTTTTAAAAATTAATTTAAAAAATTAAAAACCACTATCCAGGGAAAAAAAAAAAAAATTTTTATTATTATTATTTTTTAAAAATATATATATAATTTATATAAATATATATTAAAATTTTTATAAAATATATTACCTATAATTAATTATTAATTAATTTTTTAAATATTTTATAATATTATTATTAAAAAAAATATTTAATTTAAAATATATTATTTTTATTAATTATAATATATATTAATATTAAATTTATTATATTTTATATAAAATATTTTTTATATTTTATTTTTAAAATTTATTTAAATAATTTTATTTTTTATTTAAAAATTATATTTATTTAATATATATTTTTTAAATATATTATTTTATTAAAAATAATATTTTTATATTTATATATAAAATATTTTATTTTATATATATATATTATAATTTATATATTATAATATATTAAATTTTTTTTTTTTATATAAATTTTTTTATATTTTATAATTTTTTTATTTTTATATAATAATATTTTATATTAAATTTATTATATATTATTAAAAATATATTATTATTATTTATTTTATATATATATTTTTTCATATATTTTTAAAAATTTTTTAAAAACATATTTTTATAAAATTATTTAATTTTTTTTTTTAAAATTTTTTTTTTATAATTTAAATAAAAATAAATAAATTTTAAAAAAATTTTTTTTAAAAAAAATTTTAAAAAATTTAAAAAATTAAAATTTAAATTTTTTATATTTATTATGTCTATATTAAATATTTTAATTAAATTTAAAATTTTATTTTAATTTTTTTTTTTATTTTAAAAAAAAAAAATTTTTTAAAAAAATTATTTTAAAAATTTTAATACAGGACAGGGAGATCTCCCATGGAGAAACGGTGATGTGTAATCTGATAGCTACTCCCTACATCACTCATTTCTTATCGTGTTTGGAAATTTCCCCTCCTCACTCCCCCCCCCTGTCCCTTTACAATGTCCCTCTTCCCCTTCACAAATTTCCTCTCCCTCGTCTCTTTCCCCCTCATCATCAGTCTTATTTTTTCCCTCACTCGATTCCTTTTTCTCATCATTCCCTCATCGTCACTCTTTCCCCTCATCATCACTCATTCTCTCACATCACTGGATTCCTCCTTCCCACTCACTCCTTATATTATTACCCTCCTCACCCTATCTGCCCACCTGTGACAGTCATGAACACTGTATCCTTTTACAGGAGGCAATGTGAGGCACGGGGCCCATTCTCCCGGGGGACCCCCTGACCACAGTTACAAAATTGGTAGGCTCAGGTCAGTGTGCAGGTGGGAGTGCTGTAAAGCTCCCCTCTGTGACAGAACACTTTGCACAATCTTTTTGCATTAAAACTTGTCGCCCCAACACGTGTCGCAGAGAGAGCCCTTGGTAGAGAAAGTTTTCCCCACGTTTATACACTCCAGATCATCGGCAAATGTCGTGGCGGTTGCCTTCGCTCCATCTTTGATGGGAAGATCTGTCCACACTTGCCCACCCCATTTTTCCCTAATCATGTAAAGGGATGTTTTTTAAAGGGCTCTTTTGGTGAACAGCTTGCCACACCTTCACACTGGTCTTCCTGGTGTCAGGGGAAAATGAGGAGGGGGGTGTCCCCGAATCCCTTCTGTGTGAAGGTCTTGCCGCATATTTTGCAGGCAAAGTTTTTGATGCCGCGGGAGAGGATGTGCACGTTGGGGTGTTCTTCTTATTGAATGTCTTTCACACACTGGACACCAAAGTCCCCCCCCCCCCACCGGGTGAACCAACATTGCTGGTCCAGGGCTGTCTTCTGGATTCCTTTCCACACGTCACACACAAAGCCCTCCCCAAAGGTGTAGTCATGAGGTGTTTCCAAAGTTTGCACTTCTTTCGAACTTTTTCCCCACACTCTTCCACTCAAAACTTTTTATGCCTTTTGGCACATGGCATGTTTGCTGAGGGAGGACTAAACCCAAATCCCTTACCCCCCTCCTTTGCACTAAAACTTCCTTTCCCCTCTAGAACTGCAAGATGCGGGGTCCAGTTACTCTAACTGCAAAGTTTTGCCCATTTTCACTATGAAGTTCTTTTTTGTCACATGTTATATTTTTGTGCATTCAGTGTGCCCTTTCTGTGAAAGCACGACCAACAATCACACCGAAATTCTTCTCCCCCTAGAATAAAACAGGGTTTTTTAGCGTCCCTTTCCAGTGAACATTTCCACACTCCCAACCTCGAACTTCTTTATCCCAAGGGAATGACCTGTGCTTTCAGCTCCCCCTCTCTGCAGCTTCTTGCCGCACACTCCACCGTAATTCTTAATTCCTGTGTGAGTAAGCTGTGTTTCCTTAGCTCCGCTTACATCAACACTTTTTCCACTGGTCACATCATACCTTGGGATGCGTCTTGCCTCAGTCGTTATTCGCTGTTGCTCCTTGTTCCGCACACACAGACACACAGCAGGGACTCTATTAAAGTGAACTCCTACCCAATGAGTTTTTACCACAAAAAACCCCCCCTTTTTGAGGGTTTGGACTTTTGTTTTAGGGGCTCCCTAGCAGTCTCTGGAAACTCTCCCCTAAAATTTTGCTTTGTTATCTTGTACTTTTCCCCCCCTCTTGTCTGCAGATTATCAGTGGTTGCTTCGGTCCTATCGAGTGTGTTTTTCCTTATCATCTCTGACGCTGTGGAAATTTTAAGCCAAAATAGACAAAAACTGGGGAAATAAATCATTGTGAAGGAAAATTAAGTAAAATGGATTCTTTCTTTAATACCAATTAGAATGTTCATGGGAAATAATCACCTTTGGTAGCCCAGGATTTTAAGGGCGTATATCTACTGTATTGTGACGGGGCAATAAAACATTGCGTTAAATTTTGAAATAGTACTATACTTTCAGCACTTGGCTCTTCATTACAGGCAATAAAAAGGGTTTTGGGTGACAGGTGACAGGAGTTTTGAAGTTTTCCTCTAATTCCTTTTACAATAACTGGATTTTCATTGTATTTTCAGGTTCCACCACAATCATATAGGTTATTTGGGGGGGGTTTATACACTCTTTCACCTTACTCTCTACCTCTCTTCACTCCCAAAATTTTTTAAAAATTCTGGCAACAACCCTGCCAAGAGTCCCCCAACTGAGGAGGGGGCCACAAATATCCCCAGTCAGACTGACTTCACGGTGATGACTCGAGGTTTTTGTCCCCTTAAACTTCCCCTTTTATAACTTCTAAAAAACCTCATCTTCTTTTCCTCACCGAAACCCAGGTGTCTGTGAGCACTGACAGCATGCCCTTTTCTTTTCCTTCTTACTTACTCTATTCTTATTTTCAATCCAAAGCTGGCTGTTGCATATATTTACGCAACGACATCACTTGCTCTCGTGCCCACGGTCTTGAATCTTTCCGAATTTTCTACCATCTGGCTTCGACTTCAATGTCACTCTCTTACTAAATTTATCTGTGTAATAATATCTCTTCATCTAACTCCTCAGACTATGTAAAATTATTCAACTATTTGACTTCCAAAGTGGAGCACATCTCATCTCATTTTCCTTTTGAAGAAATTTCTATTCCTTGGAATTTCAATGTTCACCACCAGCATTGGCTATCATCTTCTTTCACTGACCAAACCTGGTGATCAAGCCTACAGTTTTTCTATCCTTCAAGACCTAGAGCAGCTGGTGCAACACCCTACCCGTAATCCTAACCGCCTTGGAGACACGCCCAACATTCTTGACTTTTTCCTAATAGACCATGGGCCAGAAACCAAAAAGGTCCCCCCTCTTCTTCATACCTGCCACCATTTTTCTCAATAACTTTGATGTCTAAGCTTCAAGAAAAGCTTTGTTACTCATGCGATTTCTGGTTGCCAGTACCCGTAAATAGATATTAAAGATGGCTGCTGCTGGATGGAAGGAAATATGAAAAACCAGGAAGGCTAAAAACAAGAGTTACTTATGTAAGCCCTCTCTAATTCGAACCCGTATAATTCAAACTTCGGATAATTACCTCCGCCAACGAAGTTGGAGGGAGGTTATGTTTTCACCCCGATCTGTCTGTTTGTTTGTTTGTTTGTTAGTGTACAGGATTTTTCGAAAAGTTACAAATAGATTTGGACCAAACTTGGTATACCAAGTCTATTTGGAATAAGGAAGAAGTGATTTAATTTTGGATGAAATCGAATCACAACTGTTGCCATGGCAACCAATTGATGAAATATTCGGGCAAAGTATGCACTCTACTGAGTGCCCCCCCCCCCCCTAGTTTGACCTGTTTCAGGCCCAGTACGAATTTTTCAACAACTTTACATAATCCGAACTGAAGTTTGAATTGTCGGAGTTTTCTGCAGCATCTTCCACCACCTCTGTGCCATCCACTTCGTAAGCCAGCCTCCACATCACCTCCAATATATTAAGCACCTCAAGCACTGAAGACCTTTCCTTACACATCCCCAGAGTGACAACACTGTTGTGTTCTGTAGCGGTCACCCCCTCCCCCCTCGCACTCTCCCTACTGAACGATACTAAACGCTTCACAATACACATTGCTACCAAGATAGCAGCTGCCAAAATTTATCTCTGTGGCTATTCTTATTGTTGCAGAATAACTTTTTGATGACCGTGTATTTGATGCAGCAGAAGTTATAGCTGTAGGAAATGAAATATTAAGGAGGCAAGAAGAGGTCTTTCTTTGCCCTTTGTTTACATGCCCTTATTGCGGTGCCAGCTGGCAACTCAGTAGCGACCCACTTCCCAGGGCTGTAGTGCAGGGGCTTGCGCTAGGCATACTGTATGCTGACCTCACCGTGAGACTCCGTGTGCAGCCTCGTTAGCGTTGCATTACTGAACGCAACCCTTGCCTGAAGACGCTATCAGTGACACCTGAGTGCTCAGTGTACAGTAGTACTGCATTTCAAGACTTCAGTATCAGCCATGTTTTGGTGAGTAGAAGTACTACAATCTGTGCTGTTTTATTATGTTTTAGTGAGTTCTTATTGTGTGGAGGTGATAGAGGTAACCATCGGATAATTCAGACTTTCGGCTAATTCGACCTCAGTCTTCCCTCAATTAGTTAGAATTCGAGAGGATTTACTGTATTCCAACTGTTTTTGAGGTAAAGATTGTTTGGAATTATTGTTTTGGGGCTTCAAGGTCTTTGTGTCAAAAACCTAGAACCAATGCCAAAATGGGTTGAATCGATGGAGTTAAAGTAATCGTCCAGACCCATTTTTTTTTTACCTAATTATGTTGAATCATAATTATCATTCAAAACACCTAATCCACCAAAAATAATTGATTTCCAGGCCTTATTTCTGTAAAAACACGACTTTTGTAAAAAGCGCGTGAAAAAAAAAATCTTCCCTCCAACAGAACTACGAATGCTATTGATGACGTCAGAGGAGGAACGCTCCAATGTAAACATCTGTCTGACACCTGTCGGCAAATGTTATGATGAGCGATTGTACTTCAGTGTCAGACAGTGAATCTGTCGCTGTGACAGATCTAGAGTACGATGCTCAATCTGAGACCGAAATAAATGACGCTGCTCGCGTATACTATGAGGAAAACGAACCTCAGACCAGAATACGAGGCAGACGAACAGATGTTAGCGGCAACAACAACCTCCTTACACACAACAACCCCCTTACACGCAACAACCCCTTACACACAACAACCCCTTACACACAACAACCCCTTACACACAACAACCCCTTACACACAACAACCCCCTTACACACAACAACCCCCTTACACACAACAACCTCCTTACACACAACAACCCCTTACACACAAAACCCCTTACACACAACAACCCCCTTACACACAACAACCCCCTTACACACAACAACCCCTTACACACAACAACCCCTTACACACAACAACCCCCTTACACACAACAACCCCTTACACACAACAACCCCCTTACACACAACAACCCCTTACACACAACAACCCCCTTACACACAACAACCCCCTTACACACAACAACCCCTTACACACAACAACCCCCTTACACACAACAACCCCTTACACACAACAACCCCTTACACACAACAACCCCCTTACACAACAACCCCTTACACACAACAACCCCTTACACACAACAACCCCTTACACACAACAACCCCTTACACACAACAACCCCTTACACACAACAACCCCTTACACACAACAACCCCTTACACACAACAACCCCTTACACACAACAACCCCTTACACACAACGGTGTATCCCCAATGCGGCCGCGGGCCCCATGCAGCCGCCTACGGCAATAAAAGTAACTTTTAGGGGGTTATAGTGAGGTTCGGTTAGTAACTTTTAGGGGGTTATGGTAGGGTTAGGTTAGTAACTTATAGGGAGGTTAGGTTAGTAACTTTTAGGGGTTATAGTGAGGTTAGGTTAGTAACTTTTAGGGGGTTATAGTGAGGTTAGGTTAGTAACTTTAGGGGGTTATAGTGAGGTTAGGTTAGTAACTTTTAGGGGTTATAGTGAGAGGTTAGGTTAGTAAACTTTTAGGGAGTTATAGTGAGGTAGGTTAGTAACTTTTAGGGTTATAGTGAGGTTAGGTTAGTAACTTTTAGGGGGTTATAGTGAGGTTAGGTTAGGTTAGGTTAGGTTAGAAATTTTTAGGGGTTATAGTGAGGTTAGGTTAGTAACTTATGACATATCTTATGTTTAACATATAGTTATATATGTTTAACATATAGTTATATATGTTAAACATAACGTACAATAAACATATACGTATAACAATAGTTTGCTCCGTGCGACTGCCCTTAGTCGTGGATATATGTGGATCATACGGGCGGCCGCATAGGGTGGTGACCAGTGAGTGTGTGTGTGGGGGGGGGGGTGTGTGTGTGTGTGTGGTGTTGTGTGTGTGTGTGTTTATTCACTCCAGAGTCTTTGGGTCCATCAGCTGTGCCCGACCGAGCATCGCCGGTACCATTCACTGCTGGGTGGACAGGAGCTCGGGTTTTAAGGAACAACCCATCTGTTTCCGCTCCGCCCGGGGATCGAACCGGGACTTCTCGGTTGTGAACCGAGCGTGCTTCCCTTACACCACGGAGTACCCGTGTGTGTGTGTGTGGTGTGTGTGTGTGTGTGTGTGTGTGTGTGTGTGTGTGGTGTGTGTGGTGTGTGTGTGTGTGTGTGTGTGGTGTGTGTGTGTGTGTGTGTGTGTGTGTGTGTGGTGTGTGTGTGGTGTGTGTGTGTGTGTGTGTGTGTGGTGTGTGTGGTGTGTGTGGTGTGTGTGTGTGGTGTGTGTGGTGTGTGTGGTGTGTGTGTGTATGGTGTGTGTGGTGTGTGTGTGGTGAGTGTATCACTACAAATCCTTGCCAATTTCAACTTCCCGTTCCAGTCCGCCGCACTAATCTTTTCAACACATTTAATGTTGTCGTATCAGTCGGAAACGTGTGCAAACTTTTCTCGAAAGGCACAGCTGTCTTGCTGCACCCATAAAGGATGCATGCATGTGGCATATCGCAAAAAAAATCTATCAGAAACACCCAAAAATCTTCAAGTACTATATTTATCTCTTGTGTTTACGTACTTCTGATCAGCGCGGAGAGAAGAGGCCTTCCTCCTCATACGTCACCGAGCCATAGCGCATGGTCTGCCAGTTGCCAGCAGCGTTTTCGAAGCTCGGGGAATTTACAGATTTTTATTGCGGATTATTAAAAAACGGCTGACTGGATGCAAAAAGTGACAATATATTGTTGATACACTGATAATGGCTATACTCTAACTACATAAAATCAGGAATGATGAAATGGTCTGGACGATTACTTTAAGCACTTTTGGTAGCACTACAATATAATTAATGATCAATATAATCTTCAAGTTCATGAACATTCTCATCTTCATGGCTGAAAACTGGTGGTTCAAGCTCTTCAGCTTCTATATCATCATCCCCAAAGTTGGCGGGTTATTGACAATTGACAATTGACTCTCGCTGCTGTATGCACAAACATGTTTGCGCACGCCATTCAAACTCCTTATTTTTTGTATTTTCAAATTATATTTCATTATTTATTATTATTTTATATTATATATTATTATATTATAGGGGAGGCGGTAGCAGAGTGGTTAACGTCTCCAACTAGCATTCTCGGTGACCCGAGTTTGATCTCAAGTGAGAACCAAAAGTCCACTTAAAGCCTCACGGGTGTCTCTGTTCCCAAACCCCCGTGAGCATGAAGGGTTTCCTGTACTTACGTACATGCAGGCATTACAAATACTACACGCATACAGGGAAATTAATACAATACATGGTGAGGCACGGGAGGAGGTGTTTACACTCGGGTCGACAAAGCCAGACTGATCGGCGCACAGCCGCGTTCCACACATTTGAAAAAATATATGACTATTTTTCACATGCATCTCAGTTTAAAAAAATAACCATTATTTTGCAAAATTCAGAGGAATAGGAATAAGCAGATATTGGCGAGGATTTTGATGCCTCAGATTCTCATGAAAATTGTTCCATAGGAGTTCTTGGGCATGCTGAACACGAAACTGAAATCTGTTTTTTGATTCCTAGGATGTTAAACATTTTCATCCATTATTTCCTTGCAACCAATGGGAATAACCATAATTTCCCTCATACTATGTAATGATGATGTCCTATGTTAAGAAATACTTGTAAATGATCCATAATAAAACCACATTATTAATTGGATCATTTGGTTTCATTATCTATACAGAAGTACTATACCCTCGCTAATTAGAACCTGCATAATTCAATATTCGGATAATTCAACCTGTTTCAGGTCAGCTCGAATTTTTCAACAACTTTCCATAATTCGAACAGAAGTTCGAATTATCCGAGCCTTACTATATATAGTCAACCCATTTTATCTTGGCCCCTGGGGTGAGGCGCGCCAAGTCCGTGGTGTTGCCACATCACCCCTCTATCTCTGCCAGGCCACTACCCTCCTCACCTCATTCTCTCAGACTCGCTCTCAATATAGTTTATTTTTTCTCTTATTTTGACTTTTTTCCACACCACCACTGGGAAAAAGTCTAGGAGCGTTTTTTTGTTACGTTGTAAATAACTTCTTTTGTTTGGCTGTGACACGAGGGCGAGAACCCGAGAGGACACGTGAACACAAGAGGGCGATGCGGGGGAGCTATCTATGGCGGAGGAGTGACCAGGGCCCGGATCCTCACTTACAATTAATATTTACTCTTAAGTGTTACTCCTAAGTGTAAAAGTTGGTATTACGGAAATGCATATGCTATTCTCATCCACTTTGAGTGTAGGTATTAGCAGATCCCTGGCTACTTTGAGTGTAAACCCGTTGCTATGGACGCTTGTTTACAAAACCAAACTACCAAAATGAAAAGAAAATATATTTCTAAGAAAAATGAAGAAATGTATCATTTGAAGATTAAACAATTACTAGATAAACAGTATAAAGCCATAACTAATGTTTAACACGGAAGAAAATGTCCAAGAATTGCATAAATCGACGATTATAAAGGTGTTGCCGTGGGAGTGTTTTCACTTTTTCAGTCAATCCACGACGGCCTTTCATGTAAAAACATTGTCATTAGCAAGGTTGTGAGGGGTGTGACGCTGTCATTGTTTGTATTAAATGTTTGTATGTAGCGGAGAGACATTGTAACTTCAGTACGTGCCCGGTCAGCTGGGTATACTCTCGCCCACAGTATTAGACTGTGCTCTCGTCTACCAAAATTCTCGTCCCGACACAGGGTCGACGAGATCTCGAGCACCATAAAGCCAATGCAGACCGTATAGTTTCCCTATCTGAATGGCTTCCTCTGCTTTCTTGTAATGGAACCAACATTTTATTCCATCTGACAGCATTGGAAACAAGACTGTGGATGTGATGTGACCACAGCTTCATTTCCCTGAGATTGTAATAAGACTTTCCCTATGTAGCTGGGGTAGGAGTAAATCTCCTTTTATTGGTAAACTTTCGTTATTGGGCACCACGGATTTCGAGGACGAAACTTAATTTTTCCTGAATAGATGTTGTGTCTTGATTTAATCTGTCACCGTATAGAAAATATATTCCTCCAAAAACGGGTGAGAATTTAATTAAACGCACATCTAAACTTTTAAGAAACCAATAGGAACTCTCGCCGAAACGCCAACCGAGAACTCTCGCTGACGTGGAAATGTTTGGCGACAGTTCCACTGGTAGTTGATGATAAGGAAGAATAAAAGCTATTTCATTATTGCACACAAACTTTTCTCGCTTGTCCCAGAACACTGAAGCTGCAGTTTGAAATTGGTAACTGGTGACACTGGTTGGTAGTTGGCAACGTAACTTGACCTATGGGGATGCCTCCCCCCCCAGATCCCCCTGCTCGTTTACTAACCTAAGCTGCAGATAACCTAACCACATAACCTAGCCTAGCTGTTCAGTCTATTGCTGGTATAGTGGGGTTGAGAGAGATAATATTAAGTATTGGTAATAGTAAAACTATGCTAGTGTGTGTGTGTACTCCTTGCCCTTGCCCTGTAGACCCTTCAACAATTAAATTCCAGCAAATACCAATATAATAGTTGTGTGTGTGTGAAGAGCTTGGAAGAAAATTATGGAAAACCATATTTAGCCACTTTTTTGTGATACTGCTGATTTATAGACAAATAAACATAATGCAAGTGTTGAATTGATATATGAAATATTTTACCTGTTAGTTTTTTCATAAACAAGTTCATATGATGAGGTTCATAGGTTAGGTTTAGATTGGGTCACGTTTAGGTTTGGTTCAGGTTATGTTTAAGCTATTTTAGGTCTATGCTAGATTTTGGTTATCCCTTATTTGGTTGTTTAGGCTAATTGATCAAATCTAATGGTGTACGGTCGCCCGGCCGGCCGGCCAGGCTGGCTGCAGTGCAGCGAAGACTCACAGCCGGTCAATGCAAATCAACTTTTTTACTGGTTACTAGTGAAAATATAGATCTAATTTTTGTTTTCTAGAAGTTATCATAGTATCATCACTACATGGGGGAATTTAAATTATACAGAAAACGCGAGTAGTAAGGACGGCAGAAATAGCCCAGTTCTCCTTAATAATTACCTATTTTTCTGTGGTGCAATTATTTTCAAAAGAATATTTCCCCTACTTACACTACTATAGCTCATCTCAAACGTATTACTCTAATATTGCTGCATTTTGTCTACTCTACGGTTAAGTAACTCAAAGCCATGACCACCGCTTTCTCAAAGACTGATTAAATAGTTATTTAGGTCAATTTACAGTTTCACCCAACCAACGATTTTCTGATGCGCCTTACGTTTTTCTGGTGTTTTTTTATGTGTTTTGAATTAATCTTCTAACCGTTTCTGTCGGATTTTTTTTTTTTTTTTTATTTTTTTTGCAAAAATGACAAAAAAAAGAAAAAAAGAATGAACCTAAACCTAACCTAACTTTTACCTATACCTAACCTAACCTAACCTAACCTAACCTAACCTTTACCTAACTAAAAAAAAATAAAAATAAAAAACTATAAAAAAAAATTTAAAAAGAAAAAAGAGAAAAAAAGAGCGACCGAAACGGTTAGCAGATTCATTAAAAACACATAAAAACACACCAGAAAAACAAGGCGCATCAGAAAATCGTTGGTTGGGTGAAACTAAATTATCCGCTTTTTCTGCCCCAATAAGTAAAGAATAGGGATGGGCGTATGGACGCCCATAATGCCAAGATAATGCTTCTTCAAACTAGGTCTTGTAGGTCTATGTAGCCACATATTCAGCTTCTGCAGCGCCTATATAGTACCTAATTGTAACTTTAGCGTTCGTATTTGTTATATAGACTTATTTCGCATTCGATAAGTTCTGAAGAGGAGATGGGAGTTCCTAAGCGGCGGCCATTTCGAATATTTCCTACTATTAACTTTGGTATTAAGGGTTTAGAAGTCCTCGCCAGCACTATTAAGTTGATACCAAACTTAACAGTAAAGATTAAGTTAAGAGTGAGTGAGGATAACAGTAAGTGTGAAGTTAAGCGTAAAGTCGGGAGTTAATACCAAAGTTTAGTATTAATTGTAAGTGAGGATACGGGCCCTGGAATGATCGGGCGGGTGGGGCTGTGTCAAGGACACTCGGCCGGCAACGTTGCATGAGCTACCATGCCAAGTGTAATGGAAAGTATAAAGACCCGTTGTTTTACCATCAAATTGCAAGCCATTCATAAAAATATGCAGCCGTATTATAAAACTATATGATTAAAAAATAGTTAATGTAATGGCTAACAGTATGAGAGAGAGGTCGAAATCAGCCTGTCAACGGTGAACGTGATGTGGGCTGCAGCTGCCTCGGTCTTTCGCACGCTTTCCTCCTGGCATTATCTCCCCGCAAAGTGCTCCCTCATACAGCCATGTGTTCTTTTGTTGCCCCTCTAGCCTTGAATTGGATCAATTTGTGGATTATTACTATCAGTGATGCCTGAGTGCTCAGTGTACAGTAGTACTGCACTTCAGGACTTCAGTATCAGCCATGTTTTGGTGAGTACAAATACACTAGGGTCCCACATAAAACGAGAAATTGGTCGATAAACGAGGTCGTTTTATGTGAATTCGCTTATGTGAAACACATAACCTATGGGAAAAATTGATATTGGTCGATCGGTCCTCCCGCCCGTACCCGTACATTTATACTTGTTACACCCATGCATACCAGAACATGGTATCATTTTACACTAGGTTTGAAATTCCCTACACAATTGGGAGTATGGTTTCTATTTACCTTATTGGATTCTAGGAAACATTCTTTTGGACTCAAACTTTTGGAGATAATGACATGTTGTTCATAGGGAGGCGAGAGACAAGTGTTTGTTTACGTGCGGCGTGCCTATCACTCTTCTTCCTTTTGTGACCTACATCGCCTCTGTTCCTCCCTTGCCGCAGACACTTTTAATGCAGATTTGGCTTTAGTTAGGAGTTTAAAGCATGGGATTAGGTTAGGTTAGTGACTCAAAGCAAGTTGCCGTAAACCTGGCTGAACTCGCTTGCGTGCCTCGCCAGAACTGCTGTTGTTGTTGTTGTTTTAGGGCTGCGAGGATCCCTTGGGGAACACTAGAGCCCTGGTGATGTCCTATGATGCTATCACAGGCGCGGTAGTTGACCTGTCTTCCTCAGGAAGGCACAGGTGAGGCGGATGACAGCGTGTTGCCAGGAGGGGGGGACGCCAGCCGCATCCAGCAGGGTGGGCAGGTCACAGGTGGTAACGTTCAGGGTGAGGAGTTGAGACTGTAGCACTACACGGTGGGAGTGGAAGCGCTGACACTGCAGCAAAAAGTGTTCAGTAGTCTCCGCAACATTCATGCACCAAGGGCAGTGGGGGTCAGGGGACAGACGGAGGCGATCCAGGTGAGCTGTGAGTGTCGTGTGCCCCAGGCGGAGGCGGGTCAGGGTGACATCCAGGACGTGGGACTTTGTCCTTATCCACGGCTGGAGGGAAGAGTCACTGCGGTATTGGCCCATGGAGGTGATGCGGAGGGCATCGCCGAGCGTGTTATTCCAGGTGGAGCGGCAGACCCGGGAGATGAGGCGTTTAAACGCGGAGAGCGGCAGAGGGTAGGGGGTTGTATTTACATCTGTTAAGGCCATCTTGGCAGCAGAATCAGCCACCTCGTTGCCTGGGATACCAGAGTGGGAGGGAACCCACTGAAAGGCTATCTCCCAGCCCTCGATGGTAAGGAGGAGAAGGGCCCTCTGGATGCCAGAACTGGCGGGGCCCACTCAGCTGATAACTTGTAAACACCAATGACGACACCAAACCACAATGACGAGTGTACCTTTGAATGGAAGCCATCAATAAATTACGATAACTGACGATATTGTGAATGGATCACAACATAATTTATATCCTTCACAAGAATGTTTTTTTTGGTAATAATGGATGAGAATTTTGCGGTCGCTACCACCGTTGCTACTCACTCACCCTTGCCACGGCTTGCGCCAGCTGGGCAAGCCGGCTTACGAAAAGTGCCTAGAGTTAACAGAAAACGCAAGCTGCCGCAAGCCTTCTTATGGCGGCCTGCTCACGTTTTGTACGATATTTCGGCTCTCTATATGAGAACTCCTCGGATTTGCCCTACTTTGATGGTGGAATCGTTCTATATGATCAAATTCGTTCCTAACGAAAATTTAGGAATTTTATTTATTAAAAAAAAAAAAAATTAAATTAATATTTTAGGTCGTTCGCTTTATAGGGAAAACGCTTTATGCGAACACGCTTTATGCGGGACCCTAGTGTACTACAATCTGTGCTGTTTTGGCATGTCTGAGTGAGTTCTTATTGTGTGGAGGGGCTAGAGTTACCCATCGGATGATTCGGACTTTCGACAAATTCGGCCCAGGTCTGGGCCCCCCAATTGGTTGAAATTAGAGAGGGTTTACTGTAATCGCTTCCAAATTGTAACAAATTCATTCTTTTAGAAACAGTTTGTAGATTCCTTCTCAAAACTTAATAGTACAGTACAATAAAGCCTTTATGCTCGCGGGGGTTAGGGAACAGAGACACCCGCGAGTATCGTAAATCCGCGAGCATGACATTAGTTACCCCTTCCGCCCCGAAAATAGGCTTACGGTATAAAGAAAATGGATTTTGTTGCTTGAATGATAATGATAATGAAACAGTTGGGCTGTTTCCTTAAAACCCGAGCCCCTGTCCACCCAGCAGTGAATGGGTACCGGGTGTTAGCCGGGGGTTTGTAACCCGCCTCCCGGGGTGGTGGCTTCGGCCAACACTATAAGCACTGGTAGTAGACAGCTCTCTAGGGGTAGTATGAGAGAGAGCTGTCTGGTTACAGTGGAGATCCATCTCAGCTGCGTCGATAACTGACGAAATTCTTTAAACATCAAACATCAAAGATCACATCAGGGAGTGCCAATAAAAAAGGCTAGACTACCAACAACTGAACTGAACACTGTCATCATCAGCAACAACCCATAACAGCTGAGGCCGCGACATACGTGTAGCCGCTGCCAGGGTTACATCACAACACTATTCATCCCCGCCACCACCATCACCATTGATAGATAGGCCTATGGCTGAGCCCAGAAGGAGGAGGAAGTGGACGCTGAACCCCCGTGGATCGCTGTGGGCCAACGGTGAGGGTTGTGTTAGGGTGGCTGGCGCAAAGCTATGCCTCTCGCACCACGGCCAGATTGTCCACCACACCAGCTTGCTCCAGTGCTCCTCTCTGTGTTTTAGGGTGATTGGGGTGGCACTGCTTAAATGTTCACTATTGTGTCTGGTCTGGTGGTGGCTTGAGGAGGTTGAGGTGTGCACGCAGCGCTCAGCCCACCAGTGTGTGGCTACCGTAGTCCGTAGATAACACTAGTCGCCAGTCACTCGCCACTGCACTAATGTCGCCAGGCGCCATATATTGCGAATTTTAGCATCACTACAGACTTTTATGTGCCACTGAAGAAGCATGCCCAGTAGTTTTTTATGAAAAATACTTTTCATATTTTAAAATTATATTTAATTACCTGTATTTATTATTATTTATCCCAAGAGTTGAAAACCCGCGAGCCTGAAACCCGCGAGCATGAAGGGTTTATTGTACTTTACCATGGAAAAACACAGCAAATTTTGCATAAATTTATTTTGTTACTTACAAACAAAGCTGATACAGCATTGTATATGAAAAACAAAAAATTCCACATTACTACTCACAAAAGATAGGTAATAAATATGGTACTGAAATATGAGATTTACTTGAACTTGGTACTTGAAATAAGAGATTTAATAAGGTTGGCTGCCGTTGCGGTATCTTTAGGTCCCATTCACACGTATCAGTGACGTGTCAGTTCGGCCCATCAGTCAGTGAAAAAATATAGTTACGTTGAATTTGGCACACATCCACATATCCGACGTTGTGCCATATTTAGACCCCCAACAATACTTCTTTGTTTTTCATGGACGTCACATAAGTTTTGCATTGTGGTTTACCTGAACTTTGAGTGAGTTAGTTAACAAAAGTTAATGACAAACAACTTATTGGTATGGTTCATAATCATTCTGTTCTTTATCATTTAGGTAATTATTCTGCAGAGCTGGGCTCTCACTGCCTGCCGTAATATTTAAGTTCTCTGTATAATTTCTGTTCCAATATGATAAGGGAGGCGGTGGCCAAGTGGTTAGCGTCTGAAAGTGGTGAGCACAAGGTCCCGAGTTCAAGTTTCGCCAGGAACAACTCTTTCTTTCATTGTCGAGTGGCCGAAGATTATACACTGCCTATCATACCTCACCTTTGACCCATACACTGCCTATCAACCTCACCTTTGACTGCGAGTGCTGCGGAGGGCACCAAGGGTGAGATCCATGATACCGTCATAGCTAAGTCCGTCATGCTATCACGGGTTGCATGCTGTCCTGACTGCCGTGTGGCAATCAGGTACCATTCCTCCGGACTGGAAAAGGGAGCTGGTCGTCCCTAACTGGAAAGGGAAAGGGGACCGTCAGGACTGCAACAATTACCGCGGTATTACATTGCTCAGCGTGCCAGGCAAGGTGCTTGCCCATCTATTGCTGACACGTAGTCCATCCGGATCCGCAGTCCATCAGAAACCTCAGCAGTCTGGGTTCACGCCTGGTAAAGCGGCTATCACACGAGGCGTTTCGTCGAACTTGCCATTTGGCCAGACTGTTTGGGCGAACCTCGAGGGTCATTTCGTCCAATATGTTGGGTGAAATGGTTTGGTGAAATTATACAAAATGTTGCTCATTTCGACGAACATACTGTGGGGTCAAAATAAGTCTATATTTTTCTATAAGTTTTAAATAGTGTTAGCAATTATCAAGCATTGAAATGAACACCATCATATAATATACATTACAGGAAAATGAATACAGATCAGTCTATATTATATATGTGATATATTTTCAGAAATATGAAGCTGATTTGATGTGTTTACATTTTACGGTATAAATGGACGAGGACTGCGCAGACCTTTTCTGAGACACTGACTACATTTTCCTGGCCAGAAATTGGTGTTTTTTCAGATGGAGATATTTTTACTTTCCGGAAACCTTATAAAATTTCTTCTTTTTCTCACCTAATCCTAGGGTCACCGTTTTCATTGATAACAATGTATCTCCATCAGTAAAAGCTGTAAAACTTGGACAGAAAATAATAATCAGTGTCTCAGAAACCAGTGAAGTAACCAAATAAAATACAGAGCACTTTTAACCTTGTACTCAATTACTAGTTGAAAGTACTAAAATACCAGGTTAGGTTAGGTTGGAAAATCAATCTTTTCTTACACAGAGGCTCTTCAACAGGAGTACATTTGAGCATCATTTCCCATAATGGATTTCTATTTTACTGTGTTTTACTTCTCCAAAAGTCGTATTATAAGAAGTAAAAATAAAAAAACAATATTTCACACCATTATATTATAAGTTGAGAAATTGTAAGCGCTATATTTTAGCTGCTGACTATGGTGGACTATTCTGCTTGATTAGTGACTTATGACCGATGATTTCTGACGCTCATAGTTCATCGGCCATAATCTATGTCCGATTTCTGACTTAGCTATGGCCGACCATAAGCACTATGATGGATACGGACGGCCCCAGGGGGCAACATGACCCTCAAATCATCGGAGGTGGCACTCTAAAAATGCAGCCTGTGCCACCACGGGTGAGCACCAACCATCACAGCCCTCCAGTAGGAACATACAGGGCTAACAACCTGAGCCCTCAAGTAAGATAAAAGCCTGCAGGTGCTATAGGCTCAAACATAAAAAATAAATAAATAAATATATAGTACATTAATGTAGTGGGGATCCTATTCACTTGGGGAAACCAAAAATAAAACATCAATTTTCACCAGATATCAGTGGAAAAGTGCTACATTCAATTGATGGTGAGGCGGCAAGGAGTGCCACACAGGCTGGACAAGCATTCGGGCGGACGGGCAATGGCGCACCATCAGCTTCGCTTATTCAAACTAAACTGCTCAACAAAACCCAAACTAAACCTGACATAATCTGGTTCTACTGCAGTTTAATACAATACAAGGCACGTATTGCCTAGCACGAACAGCTTCTAAGAAGTTAGGTGTCCTGTGGTGTCTGCGTCCAGTCTTTTCTCCCTCCCAGTTGCTTGCTCTGTACAGTGGCCTTATCCACCCATGTATGGAGTATGTCTCACATGTTTGGGGAGGATGCACTCATACAGCTCTCCTAAACAGAGTTGAGTCAAAATCTTTTTGTCTCATCAACTCCCCTCCTCTGACTGACTCTCTTCAATCTTTAAATCACCGCCACAATGTTGCTTCTCTTGCTATCTTCTACTGTTATTTTCATGCTCACTGCTCTTCTGAACTTGCTAACTGCATGCCTACCCCCCTCCCGCGGCCTCGCTGCACAAGACTTTCTACTCATTCTCATCCCTATTCTGTCCATCTTCCTAATGCAAGATTTAACCAGTATGTTTACTCTTCCATCCCTTTCACTGATAAACTCTGAAACTCTCTTCCTGTTTCTATTTTTCCACCTTCCTAAAACTTAAATCTTTTCATGAGAGGAGTGACAAGACACCTCCTGAAATAAATTGGCCCACCCCCCTTTTAATATTATCTTACTGTCTTCTTTATAGGGACTGACAACTAAGCAGGCTTTTTTTTTGTCCTTGGCTAGTCCGTTGTGCTGTAAAAAATATATAATATGATAATAAATAAATAAAATAACTAGTGGGGTGTCTGGAGAGGCTGCGCCCCCCAGTTAGTTAAGGTAGCTAATGCAGTACGCAATTTCTGTTCTTCCCTACTAAGGGAAATTTCCGTAAATTTTAGGGAAATTGCCCTGGAGTTTAGTGAAATTTCCCAAACATTTTAGCAGGAAAAAAGGTGGGAAATTTTTACTCTAGGACCAGAATTCTCTAAACAATTGGCAGCATGATTTATGTTTATCTTAATGGATTCTGAGAAACATTCTCTCAATGAGCTTCCGTCCCAAATCACTACTTTCGGAGATATCAGATGGTTTTAATAGGAAGGAGAGTGTGTTAGAGAGTAAGTGGATAAAGGGATACCATAAAGGAGATGTAGGAAAAGTCCTTACGGCTAGCAGTGGTGTAGCTACGGGGGGGCATGGGTGGGCACGTGCCCACCCACGAGAAGCCGGTGCCCCCCCAGGTGCCCACCCACTGGCCACGGCTGCTGTGTGGTGTGAGTACCATGTTCCATTAGGTAGAGGAGGAAGACTGAAGGAGCATGCATTGAGTATAATGTATTATGAATAATTTCTACTGATGACTTACCCTTGACCTCAAATACAATAAATATTTTTCCTCTGCTTGAAAGAAAGAAACATGCCTCTGAGTCTGAGTTAAATGCATATACTTTCTATTGATCACTTTTAACACCAACGAACATAACTAAATTACACCAGTTACCCTTACAAATGTTCTATAATGCCTTGTGTTGGTACGTGTCTCCCTCTTGTACGTGTCTTATAAACGTTCTCTGGACCGACATAACAACACAAAGTCAGTGACCGATCATTCGTGGCCTTGTATGGCAGCGACCACTGCCGATGCTTTGTGGGATGAAGTTGAGAGAAACTCAGCAGCTCCTGGTTTTGATACTTCAGAGTGTAGAATGTGTAGATCACCAAGGAAACGGAAACTGTCTACACAACGGAGACGTTTTGGTTAAGGAAAAAAGTACTACATACCGCCAGAATTTTAATTTCCTAATTTCTTTTGTGGACCTCGGAGATTGTTCATATACGAGTGGTTGTTCATAAAATTCTTATGTACATATTCTTATAATTCATTTAAAGTTGGTTTCGTGCCTTATAATGAGGTAATAACATATTTTGTGAAGTTTTGTTGATGTGATGTGGCCATATACGTCAAGGGATGAATATTTATCAGTTTTTACACATGTGTTTAAATATTTCTTGATCTATAGTTTTATTTAAATACTCCCAGTGGTCACCACCCACCAGGATTTTGTTGTTACTGATTCTATTGGAAAACAGTCAAGGAGCACACACTCTGATTTCAGTGTTAAGGATTCAACACGAATTAACTTCTATCCTATTCTAGATCTTATGTTAACATAAATGACAAGGCGCTTCAGTAATGAAGTAGATATGTGAACTTATGAAAGCATTACAGGCACTGAATCCACAAAGTACTGAGTTCTTATCTTTTGAGAAAATGTCTGGACTTATTCATGCATTTCGTGCTAATGAGGAAGATCTTAACCATGAGCTGCACTCTGCAAAACGCATGTTAGAAAGACGCTATAAGGATGTAAGTGACAATGAAAAGCCCAAATCACTGTTAGATTTAGTGAGAATTCTTGGTCCATATGAAGAGGCATTTCTTGAGTTCTACAGACTGGCCAAAATTTATGTAGTATTACCTGTGTCATCAGCTTCAGCAGAGAGAAGCTTTTCTGCTCTGAAATTAATGAAAACTACACTGAGAAATACAATGGGCAATGAGAGATTAGGTAATCTTGCTGTGTTGTCAATTGAAAGCAGGCGAGTTAAAAGCCTTGATTTAGAAGTATTTGTTGATAAGTTTGCTGAGAACCACAAGAACAGAAGAATTTTGCTTAAGTGAGGTATTCTCACTTTCTCAGTGGGAAAAAAAATTCTTTGCCTGCTGCTTTAAAACTTCTGCCTTTTTCTTTATTTTCAGTATCAATTATGTTATTTCCATTTTGTATAAGTGGTAATATATGTATTTAATTTTTGGTCATGACTGCTTTATTTCGTTCTCCATCAGCAACTGGATGATACCCTACAGTACTCAACACACACTCCTAGAATAAAATCTAATAACCTTCTAATAGTCCATACGACATGATATACTCTTGATATTGGTCAGAATGCAAAATATGCAGGGGGGGGGGGGAGGGGGTCTTGGCACTGTAAGTGAAAGTAAGTCCCCAGTCCCCACCAAACTCCCCAGCTGTATGGACTTGTTCGGCTCATCTAGTGCCCACCCATAGTCAGCTGTGCCCACCCAGGTGCCCACCCAATCATAAATACCTAGCTACGCCACTGACGGCTAGTGATCAGGGTAGAACAATAAGTAACGGGTTCAAGCTGGAAAAGTGTACTAAATTTAAAAAGGAAATAGGGAAAAACTGGTTCACAAATAGGGTAATAAATTATTGGAATTGACTCAGTAGACAGGTAGTTAGTGCAGAGTCATTAGGGAGCTTTAAAAGGAGGCTAGGTAATTTCATGGATAAGGATGAAAGGTGCATCTAGGTAGTGTTAAGTAACCTTTTTTTTCTCCCTCCCAATTGCTTGCTCTCTACAGGGGCCTTATCCATCCATGTATGGAGTATGTCTCACATGTTTGGGGAGGATCCACTCATACAGCTCTCCTAAACAGGGTTGAGTCAAAAGCTTTTCGTCTCATCAACTCCCCTCCTCTGACTGACTGTCTTCAATCTTTAAATCACCGACGCAATGTTGCTTCTCTTGCTCTCTTCTACTGTTATTTTCATGCTCACTGCTCTTCTGAACTTGCTAACTGCATGCCTCCCCCCCTCCCGCGGCCTCGCTGCACAAGACTTTCTACTCATTCTCATCCCTATTCTGTCCATCTTCCTAATGCAAGAGTTAATCAGTATCTTTACCCTTTCATCCCTTTCACTGGTAAACTCTGGAACTCTCTTCCTGTTTCTATTTTTCCACTTTCCTATGACTTAAATCTTTTCAAAAGAAGAGTAACAAGACATCTCCTGAACTAAATTGGCTCACCCCTCTTTTTTATATTATTCTCTTACTGTCTTCTTTATAGGGACTGGCAACTAAGCGGGCTTTGTGTTACCCATTTTTTTTGTGCCCTTGGCCAGTCCTTTGTGATGTAAAAAAACAAAAAAACAAAACAAACCCAGGAACTACCTCGTGTAGGTCTCGCGGCTTCTTGTAGCTTCCTTATTTTCTTATGTTCATATGAGATATGAAAATTAACTAACTTAACCCCACCTTTTGACTTAATAACCTAACATAACCCCATGTTTTAACCTCCTAACTAATGCCAAATTTGAATTATAAAAAGTGTCCGCGGCAAGGGAAAAACCGAGGCGATGTAGGTCACAAGAGGAAGAAGAGTGAGGTGCACGTAAACACTCGTATCTCTTCTCCCTCTAAACAACATGTCATTATCTCCAAAAGTAATGATTTGCGACGGAAGCTCATACAGGAAAATTTAGACATTTACAGGAACTACTTCGTGTAGGTCTCACGGCTTCTTGTAGCTTCCTTATTTTCTTATGTTCTTATAGAGAATGTTTCTTAGAATCCAATAAGGTAAACAGAAACCACACTCCCAACTGTGTAGGGAATTCTGGTCCAGGTGTAAAATAATACCAAAAAGGCATCTCTCCCCCACTATATAATAACGTTTAAGAGGTATCTGAAGGGATCTGTGAGGGTCTGGAGAGTAAAAAGATCCACTTATAAGGGCGGGAAAGGACTCTAGAATTTTACCAAATAAAGTACAGGGCATGTCCTCATTTTAATCCAAAATCATAACAATCGCGGTACTATTCTAGTCTTTGCCCATACTCCCTCCTCTCCCCCAAATCAAGCTTGGGGACCTGAGCGAAGCGGGTTATTGAGCTGGGGTACAAAAAGATGCGTCGCAACCACATCGTTTTTGAGTTAGTGGTGGTGTAAAAATTCCCAAGATCTAGGGAAAATGTATTGGATTTCTTCTAAGTCCAGAGACGTCGTCGTCTAGTCCAGAGTGTCGAGCCCCCACCCACCCCTCACACTTAGAGGTAAGGTAAAATTTTGTTAGGTTACAGGGGGTCAAGAGGGGCGGAGCCCCCGCATTAGAAGGTTAGGTTAAATTAGATAAGGATAGATTAGCGGGTGATAATTGCTAGGAGGTTAGGTAAAATTTTCCTAGATCTAGGGAATTTGGGCTCCTACATAAATCTAAAAATACGTTTCCGACGCATTATTTGCTCCCCACCCAAAAAACCCACATTCCCACAGATCCCCAAGCTTGTTTGGGGGAAGGGGGAGAGTATGGGCAAACACTAGAAATTTACCGCAATTGCTGGTAAATATGCAGTTTCAACCAATACTTCCTATTGATCAATACTCTCCTGACCTAACTGACCCCCCTCCCCCCAGACCCCCCTGCTAGTTCACTAACCTAACCTGGGTATTGATTACGTAACCTAACCTCGCTGGGGGCGGGGTGTTCGCCCCCCAAGACCTCCATAGTGTTATTTTTCATTTCCGACGGCTGTTGTAGGGGTTAGAAATACTCATGATGAGAACGAAACATTCAGGATACTTAAAACCGCCGATCGTGTATTGGTTGTAACTGCACTTGGTGTAGGTCCAACTCGGCCCATTCCCAACTCGCCCCATTTACGATATCCAACTCGGCTCACCTGGTGAACCAACTTGGACCATTTTCGAATACCAGCTAGGCCCGCCAACTCGGACCATTTTAGATGCATGCTTCGATCTCTCATTCAACTCACCAAACTACTTTTGAACTTCTTGATTGAACAATCAACAAAAATACAAATGACAAGTTTCGATACTTCGATCTCGCATTCAATGCTTGCCCTCAAGTTTAGTGAAAACAAAACAGGTTACAGTTGGCGACAATCACGGTTTTTACGGAGACATGGCTGATCAGTGCTTGGTGTGTTGGAATTTAGTGAGGCCCCGACAGGTATGTACAGTAGTGAAGTGGCGTATCTTTTGTCTGTCTTGCTTGCGACATGGCGAGGGCTGGCCAAACTATTTTCCTAAGTTCTGAGAAAACTATTGTTCTAAGTTTTGAGAAATCTGAATGTCAGGTATTTATATCACAACAGGAGGCACTGGTATGTGATGGATGCATGCGCTGGCAGCACAGGACATGCGGGAGTGGTGTTACCAGGAAGGAATACAGGGCAGCCGTGAAGGAGGGGCACGACCGACTGGATGTGTAATTTCTGCAGGACACTGGACACTGGCGCAACTCCCACCGGAGATGAGAGATGTTCAGCAACTGACACAAGCGAAACTTGCATCGAAGATGAAAGTATGGTGGCATCAGATACAAGCGCAATTCCTGCTGAAAGTTCAGGTCTGACGTCACTGGGCACTGGTGCAGCTCCCGCTGACAACCACACACCTTCTAATGCTCATGCACGACATGACATAACATATGAAAAAGTGCTATCATCAACACAAAGAGGGCAGCATAAGGTAATAGACAGCTTGGGTTATGCATATACGTACGATGAAAAGAAAAACACATGTTGCTGTACACTGTGGAGATGTGTTGTGAGGAATAAAAATTCAAATTGCAGAGCTACAATAAAAGAAGCAGACGAGAAGTATGTCAGAGGTCACAACCCTCATTGCCATCCCCCAGAAGCATGCCCTGCGATAACGAGTAAAGTTTCAGCCCTTGTTAAAAAGAAAGCTGTAGAAGACGTGTTTCGTTCAGCAACAGACATCGTTGAAGAGGTATTCCGTGACAAAGTTGATCTTCACGTGCCCCTAACTTCTTTACCTGCTCCCGTGAACCTTGCCCGTCAAGGAAATCGTAAGCGCAGGACCACACGACCAGCTGAACCTCTTGATTTGACTTTTGAAATAAGTAATGATAACATTCCTCAAAATTTTCTGCAACATGACATTTTTATTGGTGGCCGACGACATCTGTTATTCTCAACACATGAACAATTGTCACTGCTTAGCAAGGCAAAGCATTGGTATGCTGATGCTACATTGAAAATAGTGCGACGCCCTTTCACTCAACTTTTCAGTATTCACGCTTATGTACAGTATGCGAGTAATATGAAACAAGTACCACTGCTGTTTGCTCTGATGTCTGAAAAAAGATGCAGAGACTATAAGAAAGTATTGTCAAAGACTAAAGAACTTCTATAGGTGAGGAACTGAGAGTGGAGGAAATTACGATTGATTTCGAGGAAAGTGTCTGGCGTGCAATTCCCGACGTCCTGCCTAATGTTTTTATTCGAGGATGTAGTTTTCATTGGGGGCAAACAGTATGGAGGAAAATTCAAGAGCTGGGCCTGCAAGCGTCGTATACAAATGATGCTGGGATCCATAAATACCTGAGAAAAGTCCTTTCACTACCATATGTGCCAGCAGAACATATAGAAGAACTGTTTGTAAGGTTTTACAGAAAAGCAAATGGCTGTCAATCACTTTTAAATATTTTGGATTACATCAGAAACACATGGATTTATTCCAATATCTGGCCTTCAAGGTCATGGTGCGTGTTTGCCAGAAGCATCCGCACCAACAATGATGTAGAAGGCTGGCACCACCGCATCAATTTGAAGGCGCGCAAAGGGCAACTGAGCTTTTACCTCTTCATAAAGCTCCTTCATGACGAGGCCAGACTTGTCCCCCTCCTTGTGCGTCTGCTCTCAGATGGCAAGGTATTACACAAACAACGAGCAAAATACGCTAAATATCACGGACAATTAGTTAGCCTCTGGGAGCAGTACAATGCCGGTGACAGATCGGCAAACAATTTACTACGAGCTGTGTCACATCACATCGCCGTGTGTGTTCGTTAGTGATGTTTTGTTTTGTTTTAGTTTTTTATTTTAGCTTCAGAATTACATGTTTTATTTGATTTAATTTTAGTTCCATGTACAGTTTGTTTTAGTTTTTAAATTGTTTTTTTATAGGCTTTATATAGAGTATCCTTTTAAACTTATTGACATGCATGAAATAAATATATGTTTCATAAGTTTTAGCACATGTTTTCTATCAGTACAAAAATTACTGCGTATGAAAATAATAAATATATTTCATGTCTTAGCAAGTGTTTCCGGGCCGAGTTGGTACACACAATGGGCCGAGTTGGTATAAGTGGGCCGACTTAGTCATGGGCCGAGTTGGCCCGCAACCACTGAACTTACCCAATCGCTGTCCGTGAAACTTGCCATTTCTAAGATCACTGACAGGAAAGTGTATGTGTGAATAAGTGTAAAGCGAGAAAATGGGTTAATCCTGTGACTCACGATTGACAAAAAGTTTACACCGAGTGGTAAGAGTAAAGTAATACATATATAGCCACTTGTTAAAATAATAACAATTTTTCTTCACTCCTCAGTCCCAATTCATTTGGATATAAGTTTCCGGCCATATATTTATACTCGTGGTCGCTGGTGACGTCACGGCAAGAAGGCAAGGAAGGGAGAAAGTAAACTCGCTCTCTCTCTCTCTCTCTCTCGCCAACCCTTGCAGAGACTGCTCGCGCGGAGAGTCGTTCCCCTACAACCCTTTAGAAGGTAGGTGTGTGGCGGTGTACTTATAAGGATGTATAGTGCATTGATTAGTTCATGATCTTAAATTACATGACTTGTAATTTGTGTTATGTGTATATTCAGGGTTTGGTCCAGGAAGCAAAGCGGAGTGGTGAGACTACCAGGCGGGCTTGTGGAACACGTGGTCCATGTTGGGTGTTGAGACCAGCTGAGTGACAACAGACGTTGGGACCAGCTTGGACTCCAGTATATAGAGCTAAGGCTCTATTGTAGCGCTGTTATTATTTTATGTAGATAGGTATAGTATTAGTAACAGAATATAGAATTTTTTTGTGTGTGTTAAACCCGGAGGAGAAGTTAGTAGTTTCGGTCATTTATATTATTTGAAGTAGAGTTTTCGGTGAAACCATTCGAGCTGTGATGTGATTACTGTTCGTGATGATTATAAAGCAACCCTGTTAACGAGTCTTTCATTAAGTCCCAGTTATCCTCATATATTCTCTAAATCTTTAGGGGTTTTTTCCCACTTATTGTGGGTGGTGGCAGCGTAATCGGCAGGTTTGTGGAGGCCTTCAAATTAACATCTAGCCAAAAGGGGGGCGCTACACAAGCGTCACGTATTTCACCGCCGCTGGGCACTCGTGTAGCAAAGCGGTCCCGCGATCTTGATCTTGATAACACCTGATTTCCATGTGGTATCAATTGCCACGTTGTGTTTTTTTTTTTCAAGATGTGATGCAGTGTTACCACGCCAGGCGAGTAGTCTCTCTCTCTCTCTCCTTTCTTTTCCTTCCCTCTCTCCTTTCTCTCTCTCTCTCTCTCTCATCTCTCCTTCCTTCCTTCTCTCTCTCTCTCTCTCTAGAGAGAGCTCGATCTAGAGAGAGAGAAGAGACCTCTCTCTCTCTCTGAGAAAGAGAGAGAAGTCTCTCTTTCTCTGAGAAAGAGAGAGAGAGGTCTCTCTCTCTCTCTCTCCAGAGAGAGGAAAGGAAGGAGAGAGAGAGAGAGAGAGAGACTACTCACCCGGCGTGGTAACACTGCACCGCGTCTTGAAAAAAAACCCACAACGTGGCAACTGAAACCAAATGGAAATCAGGTGTGATCAAGATCGCGGGACCGCTTTGCTACACGAGTGCCCGCCGCTGATCTGACACGCCACTGCTATGGGTTATAATGGACGAGTTTCACGTTCGCTACAGACCTTATTACTCACGTTTTCTGTAATTTTTTTGGCTCAATATACTGTACACTACTACTCTACTTGCGCTCAATGTAAAAAAATGATGTATATATTGAAATTATCCTTTTGTTGTCTATAGCGCAGACAGACACACCCTCCCCATCAAACCCTTTTTCGACACTGACCCTGCGACCTAAGATACAGACCAAGGCGAGTGAGCACGTGAAGCGAAATAGGAAAAATTTTTGTTACTCACAGATTTCACACCTCGTTAGAGGCGAGCCAATCAGAGCAGCTACAATTAGCCAATGACAAGCGTGCATATTTTTCCCTCAGCCAATCAGGCACACTAATATAATAGCCAATCAAAGGCTATTATAATTTCCACACGGCCAATCATAGGCTCTTAATTAAAACAAAGCTCCTAAAATTTGTATCACCCTTCAGTTAGTCAGTTGAAATGATGGAGTGTAGAGGTTGTTCCGCCACTGAAGTCACTATCATCCAATTATACCTTAACAAAGACCAAGAGGCTCTGAAAGTATTTGAAGAACACGGTGTCATACCAATTAAGAGAAAGTGTGATAACTGCAGGCGTGAGCTGTCTTTGACGAAAAATGGACGTGGGTTTCACTGCAGTAAATGAATACGCCACAATCCGAAGTCAAAGCGTGAAATACAATGCGATTTCTATGCTTCACGCTTGAAAGGAACGTGGCTGGAAAAAGTTAAAGTGTTCCCAAGTGTGAACTTACTTTTTATAAACGCCTTCTTGCGGAAGTTTTACACTCGGCAATACTTCCAGACAAACTTTGGCCTCGCTGAAAAGACAGTGGTGGACTGGAAGAGCTTCTGTGGTGAGGTGTGCGAGAAGTGGCTGGACGACCAGCAGCCAATCGGTGGCCCGGGGATAGTGGTGGAAATTGATGAGAGTAAATTCGGCAAGCGTAAGTACAATCGCGGAAGATTAGTGGATGGAGTGTGGGATTTTGGGGGCATAGACAGGGAGACAAAGCGGCGCTTTATTTTCCCTGTGGAGCAAAGAGACGCTGCTACCCTCATTCCCCTGTGCCAAAAGGACATCCTCCCTGGGTCAATAATATACAGTGACTGTTGGAAAGCCTATAGCGGCCTCAGCGACCTGGGTTATACACACAGAGTCGTGAACCACTCTAAGAACTTTGTGGATCCAGTGACGCGGGTACATACCAACAATATCGAACAGCTCTGAAAAGACATTAAGAGCTGGGTTCTCAGAGCTGGCAACAAAAAAGACCACTATAGGCAGTACTTCGCCCGATACTTGTTCTGCCACAGTCACCAAGACCCAACCACCATCTTCCATCACTTCCTACGGGAAATCCCTCGCTGCTACCCACCACCTCAGTAGGTAAGAGTGTTAAGGTTAGGTTAGGTATACTTTGTGGTTAAAGTTAGGCTAGGTTAGGTTAGGTTAGGTATACTTTGTGGTTAGGTTAGGTTAGGTATACTTTGTGGTTAGGTTAGGTATACTTTGTGGTTAGGTTAGGTTAGGTATACTTTGTGGTTAGGTTAGGTTAGGTATACTTTGTGGTTAGGTTAGGTCAGCCATGGGCATGATTATAAAAAATGATTATGATTTGATTTTGATTATCATCCGGAATAATTTTTTGATTATGATTAGATTATGATTACTCGTTTTTTCCTTTTTATGATTATGATTTGATTATGATTATTTCGCTTTACGTATTTTTGATTATGATTAGATTTTTTCTATTGCTTGATTATGATTAGATTATGATTATAATCACATTTTATTGTGATTATTTGTACACAGTAATGTATTATTAAGGTCATTTTTTTGTTCAGTTATACATTAGTCAACAGTGTTTTTTATTGCAATTGACACTAGCTTACAGGAAACCACATCTAATTGGTGCATTTTGCTTCTTTATATTTGAGTAATATAAATAACTACACTGTAAACTTATAATATAATCACTTACAAACTATTGTTATAAAAAAATTACAATACAATACAAATTACAATACCAATGGATATTAAGAAACACTGAGACTACTATCAGCTTCCTGAGGAAATTTTGCATCGCATTAGTATACATTTATAACTGTAATGTAAGTACAAGTATTCGAAAACAAGGGTTAAGTAAAACAGTGCATAAACATTTTCTCCCACTTGTTTGGCTTCATCATCTCATTGCTCGGCTACTTATGATCACATTAAATTTCTAAGTACACTTCCTGAATCTGCACACTTTTCTGACTATAACGGTATAGGATGCGTCCAAGTGTGAAAATATCTGGAGGTTCAAAATAGTAATTTGATCTTTGTTTTGCTTACATCTCAGCCCTCTCATGGAGCAAGCGATGGTCGAACGTTTTCTGCGGGGGTACAGCGAGAGAAAAGTAACCGCTTGCAAGCGAAATTTCTCTTGCTCCCCCGCAGAAAATGTCTTTAGTTAGTGTCATGCTTTGCAAACATGCTTGGACCTGGAACATATATATATAACATAACATACAGGCACTCCGTGGTGTAGTGGTTAGCACGCTCGGCTCTCAACCGAGAAGTCCCGGGTTCGATCCCCGGGCGGAGCGAAGACAGATGGGTGGTCTTTCTTAAAACCCGAGCTCCTGTCCACCCAGCAGTGAATGGGTACCAGGTTTTAGCCGGGGGTTTATGACCCCCCTCCCGGGGTGGTGGCTTCGGCCAACACTAACCTGCAGCGGTAGATCACTATGGCTCTGAGGAACTGTATATCCTCTAAACAAATAAACAAAAAACTATATGAAATTGGCAAATTTATTTAGGAGAAATAGAATTGCTACATGGAAAATACAATGAAATAATCACAATAATCACATTTTAATCATTGATTATTATGAAGAAAAATATGATTATGATTTGATTATGATTAAAGCTGCAGCTTCATATTTGATTATGATTATACCTGTTGCTTAACTTTTGATTATGATTTGATTATGATTATGTAATCACAGCCTTTGATTATGATTGTTTGGATTAATAATCATAATCATGCCCATGTCTGGGTTAGGTATACTTTGTGGTTAGGTTTAGGTTGAGGGTTAGTGGGTTAGGTTAGGTTAGGTATACTTTGTGGTTGAGTTGGTTAGTATTGTTAGGTTTAGGTTAGGTATACTTTGTGGTTAGGTTAGGTTAAGGTTAGGTTAGGTATACTTTGTGGTTAGGTTAAGTTTCATTAAAACCTATACGGTAAGTTTAGGTTAGGTTTCATTAAAGCTTATAAGACCCTGACAAATTTTTCCCGGCAAATGTTTTTTGTTTTTTCTGATGGAGAATTTTTTTCTTTTCTTTTCTTTTCGAAAATAAGGTTTTTGCGCAAAATAAAACTATCTCGATTAGAAAAAGCGGTTTTTTTTTTTCTCGAAAACTATGGTTTTGCGCAAAAAAACAACTATCTCCATTAGAACAAGCACCTGTTTTAGGCCAGGAAAAACTAGTCGGTGTCTCTGAAAAAGACCGCGAAACTCTCCTCCATTATTACCCTGCTATGTGTGGAGGAACCCTTGGGCAGTCACAAGTCACAACCGGGATACGGCCCACGTACCTGTAGCCGCGGCGACAAATATATTCCGATCGCCACCGCCTCTGTCGCTCATTCAGCAGAAGGATTGGAGCTGCTGGGATACACAGGCCTGATACGCCCTCTTCCATAAGGTCAAATGTGAGTACCTGAGCACCATTTAGTAATGATGTCACTCAAATACGACGAGGTAAGGTTGGAACCTCGCCCCGCCCGCCAACCTCACCTCAGTCTGACACAAAAACAAACCAAGGCGGCGGTGCCACGTCCTCGGCACGGGAACCGAAATTCACCAGATTGGGTCCTATTATCCTCTGTAATCACTCACTGTATGATGGCCCTTCTTGATGATGACAATAATGAGAACAACAACAAAATTGTTGGTGACTAAAAATAGAGTAATATAGTAAAATAGGTGTAATAAAGTTCATGTGTATTTCGTTGTACTCCATACCATAGTCACCATTACATCGATCTAGGTAGTGGTGCAAGTTTACAAAGGTGCAATCACAACAAAAGGCGTATTTTGTGCGTCCTCTTGGAAGTATAATTATACTTATTTAAGCTCCGCCCCTGCTTGCCATCACAATATACGATTGTAGCGCTGCCAGGCGCTTCTACAGACGGAGCCGAAGGAAAATGTATCGTACGTACATTCACTGGGAGAGCCAGACAGACCTCGCTCTCACAACACATATGGAGAGTTATAAGATTATTATATGTTTGTGATGTTATATTGGTATCACTGTTTTATGTGAACTGGCTTTATTAGTCGCCTGTTCCTTGGAAATCCTTCAATAGGGGTGACCATGATAGAAGTCTCCATTAAAAGAGTCAATTTAATTTTAATAACCATGCCATTTGCACCTGTCCATGCCCGTCATTCTCACATCTTCCTGTCCTCATTCACACCTTACCCCCTTCTCTCTCTCTCTTGCTATATCCTCCCATTTAACACAAGGGTTCGTCTTCTCACACTACCAGCATTTATTCTTCTCCTAATATCCTTTTTGTCATGCTTTTATCTCCTTCTTAACTTCTGTACGTCATTCTGTACAACACGTTCTCCTTGGATTTCTTGAAGTCCTCGCTGGTGACCTTCTTCCGTCGATCGAATTCCCTCAGCGCCATCAGACCCGCCTCCGTGCAGATGGTTAGGTTAGGTTAGGTAAGGGTTAGATTGACGACATGTGAGAATAACTTTGTGTGGGAATCACAATGAGGTTATTTTCAAGAAAATCCTGTGGTTAGTTTCGGAGCTACAGCCATGCGTAGAGGGCAGCCAGCTGCCGAAATCGGCGAACGCATGGGAAATATGCGGCCAGGCTGTCAACACCTCACCTCGCCTCTCTGGAGGTGTTCGTATATCCATTATGTACATTTTTTGGGTGACATTCCTGTGTAAGTTATGACAAATGTACCAGTTACATTGCATTTTTTAAATAATTATAACTATTACTAAAGAGATTGTTTATTATTTTAGTGTATTATGGCCAAATTACAAGTTTTATCGTGCGTGCCACAAGTCTTAACAAAGGTTCGGACGCATTGAAAGATTCGCGGGGATTGGAAAAATTGTTCACAGATGTCGCGGAAGAATTTTAATATTTGTGAGTTATTACCTGTTTAAGAGTTGATGTATATATCCGATCAACATGTTGAACCTACTCCTAATTAAATACAGTATCCTTTGCATGTCGTGCGCATGTTATGAATGTTGAATAGGATGAGAATTCCAATGATCTGAAACTCGAGAAATGCCAGTGGTCGCTGGCAGTTTTAACTCAAAGGTTGGTCTACTGTGTTTTGGCTCCGCGACTAATATTTTTCATAAATTAATTTCGCGATAAACATTGATGCACCGCATCTGAATACAAAAAAATATAGTTCTTCTGTTGTTCTACTAATTATATGGATGAATACATTACGAGGGAAAAGTTCTATAATAGCAATTTAATGCAAATTACTCGCCTCGAGTAGCAAAGCTTAATATATTTTTTAAGGGTATATTGTGGCATGTAAAATTTGGGCGATGTTCACACTGTTTTCAAAGGGACAGTCTGCTGCGTGGCAAACGCTTGTCAAAATACAATAAGCAATGCCTTTGGGAAAAACCAAAAGAATAAAGAATGCCGAAAATCGGTTTGTTCCTCCCGACAATGTAGGTATAAGGACCCACCCATAAACTACGTCAGGGTTTTGGTTTACATCGGTGCATTGGGGGGATAAGGCGGGGTCGCCGCGGGTGGACCTACGAAGGGAAAAATACGGCGATGGAAAAATTTTCGAGTTATTTGCGCGAAATTGATATTCCAGGTGCTATATTACTGTGCTCTCTTCTCGCTGACAACACTATAGAGAAGACCTGAGGTAATGGCTGAGTGCAGAGGCTTCTAAACCAAGAAAAAGAGTATAACAGAGCCTGGGTCAAAAGGTAAGCAACTGGTAGGACGTAACGTGTCCCTACCACTTGCTTACTTCTTAATGAGACTCTGCTGTGACGTTTTCGGGTTTAGAAGCCTCTGCACATCAACCATCACCTCAGGTCTTCTCTGTGTTGTCAGCGAGCACGGAAATATAGCACCTGGAATATCAATTTCGCCCAAAACAACTCGAATTTTTTTCTTTCGTCGTAGTCTTCTCTTTGTGGGTTTTTGTATACATCTCATGGTTTGATAATATTAAAATACGTTATTAATTGAGTTCATTTTGTTGTCTTTCCTCATAATAAGTAGGGTATTATTCTAGTGTTTGCCCATACTCCCCCTCTCCCACAAAACAAGCTTGGGGACCTGGGGGAATGCGGGATTTTTGGCTGGGGTAAAAAAATATGCGTCGAAAACCACATAGTTTTCGAGTTAGGGGGTGTTGTAAAAATTGCCTAGATCTAGGGAAAATTCATTGGATTTCTTCTGAGTCCAGAAACGTGTGAACCTGACAAATCCTCACAGAATGATGACCGAAGTGTCGAGAACCCCCCAACCTCCCGTAGGGAGGCTAGGTTAGATTTGGTTAGGTTAGGTTAGGTTATATTTGGTTAGGTTAGGTTTGGTTATATTTGGTTAGGTTAGCTTAGGTTATATTTGGTTGGTTAGGTTAGGTTAGTTTAGTTTGGTTAGGCAAATTTTTTCTAGATATAAGGTAATTACCCTAGATCTAGGGAATTTGGTAAAATTCTAGTGTTGCCCATACTTCCCACTTCCCCAAACAAGTTTGGGGACCTGTGGGAATTGCGGGGTTTTCGGGTGGGGAACAAATTATGCGTCGGAAAACACAAAATTTAAGAGTTGTGTATGGGGGGTAAAATTCCCCGGTATTATTCTAGTGCACGTTTGCCCATACTCCCCCTCTCCCAAAAACAAGCTTGGGGACCTGCTGGGGGGAATGCGGGGGACCTGGGGGAAGCGGGCTCTTTGGCTGGGGTACAAAATATGCGTCGCAACCAATATTTTTTGAGTTAGGGGTGTTGTAAAAATTGCCTAGATAAAGGGGAAAAAATTCATTGGATTCTTCTGAGGCCAAAGAGTGTGAACCTGACGACCCCTCACAGAATGATGACCGAAGTGTCGAGAACACCCCCAACCCCCCGCTAGAAGGTTAGGTTAGATTTGGTTAGGTTAGATTTGTTAGGTTAGGTTGATTAGATTTGGTTAGGTTAGCTTAGGTTATATTGGTTAGGTTAGGTTAATTTTGGTTAGGCAAATTTCTCTAGATATAGGTAATTACCCTAGACCCAGGAAATTTTACCACCCATACAAACTCTTAAATTATGTGTTTCCGAGCATAAATTTGTTCCCCACCCGAAAACCCCCCATTAAATATTAAACCCCACATATAAAATTATAGTGTTTGCCCATACTCTCCCAAGTTTTCCAAACAAGTTTGGAGACCTGTGGGAATGTGGGGTTTTCGGGTGGGGAACAAATTTTGCGTCGGAAACACATTATTAAGAGTTGTGTATGGGGGGGGTAAAATTCCCTAGATCTAGGGTAATTACCTTATATCTAGAGAAATTTGCCTAACCAAAATTAACCTAATCTAACCTAACCCAAAAATAACCTAAGTTAACCTAACCAAACTAACCAAAACCAAACTAACTAAACCTAACCTAACCAAATAACCTAACCAAATATAACCTAACCAAATATAACCTACCTTAACCTAAAACCAAATATAACCTAACCTCCTAGCGGGAGGTTGGGGGTGTTCTCGGGCACTTCGGTCATCATTCTGTGAGGATCGTCAGGTTCACACGTTTCTGGACTCAGAAGAAATCCAATGAATTTTCCCTTGATCTAGGCAGTTTTTACAACACCCCTAACTCAAAAACTATGTGGTTGCGACGCCTATTTTTTACCCCAGCTAAAAATCCCGCATTCCCCCAGGCCCCCAAACTTGTTTTGTGGGAGGGGGGGGAGTATGGGCAAAAAACTAGAATAATACCCTACTTATTATGAGAAAAGACAACAAAGGAACTCAATTAATAAGGTATTTTAATACTATCATAACCAGGGAATATGTATACAAATACAAAGAGAAGACTACGACGATGAAAAAATTTAGAGTTGTTTGGGGGAAATTGATATTCCAAGTGCTATATTTCCGTGCTCGCTGACAACATAGAGAAGACCTGAGGTGATGGTTGATGTGCAGAGGCTTCTAAACCAGGAAAACAGTCACAGCAGAGTCTCATTAAGAAGTAAGCAAGTGTAGGGACACATTACGTACCTACCAGCTGACTTACCTTTTGACGAGGCTTGTTATGACTCTGTTTTCTTGGTTTAGAAGCCTCTGCACATCAGCCATTTCCTCAGGTTTTCTATAGTGTTTTCAGCCGAAACAGAGCACAGTAATATAGCACCGGAATATCAATTCGCGAAAATAACTTAAATTCCTCCATCGCCGTAGTTTTCCCTTCGTAGGTCCACCCGCGGCGACCCCGCCTTATCCCACAATGCACCGATGTAAACAAAAACCCTGACGTAGTTATGTTTTGGGGCCCATTGTGGAGGCGACACGCCGCGGCGGGGGAGGGTGGGGCGGGGGAGATTGTGGCGGGGAGATTGAATCAAAACATTTCTACTTCACGCGTTTGACTCATTGCACTTCCAGGCTTTTTATCTGATTTATACGCAATAATAATAGGAAAATATGACTGCCTAGGTATAGATAACTTCTAAACATACGTTATTGACTATATAATATCATAGAGTAACATTTACCTCGCCTCCTCAACTATAACTTACTTGGTTATTTGGTTATATACAATGTTTTACAGAATCAGGCTTCTATACAATATACATATAGAAGAAAATCGTTCTTAATATTATACTTGTGTGTTTTAAGTGCAGTGGAATAAGCCCATATTTTTCTTTCAAGTTGACCAACTTTTCACCAAATTGTGAGTTAAAACTGCCAGCGACCACTGGCATTTTGGAGTTGCAGTTCTCTCTAATTAAAGGAAGACAGAAACATTTACGGGAGGAGGTCTGATAAGATTTTCTCATGCGCGCGATCTGATTGGCCAGGCTCTTGAAAGGACCACCCACACCCAAGAGTATATTTTTCCCAAGAAAAGTATAATTTTACTCGAGAGAGTGTATCTGGTCCCTTTTCTGTGCACGCAAAAGAGTAGAAAATAAGTGGGCGGAGCTTAAATAAGTATAATTCTGCTTTGTAATGTAGTCACAAAATACGCCTATAGTCCTATATGTTATCATAAATCTGCATAATACATCATATAATATCATGTACTTGTTGTTGTTATTTTACCTGCAGAACTAAATTTAGGTCTGTAGACTAGGTATTTTAAAAGCACTTTGAGCTCGCTGCCACGTTCCAGCCGCAAGAACTAAGGCCCGGTTCACACTTCACGTTTTTGCTGGACGTAGTCTACGTGCATCTTGTCATCAGTGACTCATAGTACGTCACAGTGACGTCACTTCCTGCCGGTGTAATGTGAACACAGGCTCCCCGCGACCACCACATTGCTGGAGCAGTGATGACGTCACTGACCTTGAGACGTGCATCTCAGCTGACATTATTCGGAGCTCCCAATTCTTTTACGTGGCTGCGGGAGTGGCGGGGCGACGTCACTGTGACGTCACTGATTGCCACGCCCACGTAGACACGGACAGCAAATACGTGTAGTGTGAACCCCGCCTGAGCCAAAAGCAAAGGGGCCAGAGGCTGGACGCCTATACTTGATGATATAGGCAGAGAGCTTCACAGAGAGGTGTCACTCGAGCCGCGCCATTTTGGATTTTGAACAGGTGGCGCCGCTATGCGGATGGTGCAATTCGTCACAAGTTTCACAATGCTTATATCATTACTGTGCACGGTATTGTGCCTTTTCAATACCCTAAGACGCAAATATATGTAGTATTACGTTAAAATAATGAACTGAAGTGGTTACAGGGTTCCCAGAATTGGGAGTTCCCCTAAATTTGGGGGGGGCTTAAAAGTGTCAAAATGCTTATATCATTACTGTGCACGGTGTTGTGCCTTTTCAATACCCCAAGACGCAAATATATGTAGTATTAATTTTAAGTTAAAATAATGAACTGAAGTGGTATTGATGGATGTATTTTTTTTTATTACTCCTTTTGTTCCTTTTGTATTTCATACCGAAGCCCCGTCATTCCAATAAATTGTCTCCAATCTCAATACCCTCTCCCCCCCACACACATTTTGTTTTGGCTGAAGTCAATATGGGTGGGTGGTGATGGGTAATGGGTGAGTGAATGGGTTAATTGGGGGTGATGGGTAATGGGTGAGTGAATGGGTTGGGGGTGATGGGTAATGGGTGAGTGAATGGGTGAGTAAATGGGTGGGGGGTGATGGGTGATGGGTGATGGTGGTGGTGGGTGAGGGAATGGTGAGGGTGGTGATGGGTATGGGTGAGTGAATGGGTGGGGGTGATGGGTAATGGGTGGGGGGTGATGGGTAATGGGTGGGGGGTGATGGGTAATGGGTGATTGATTGATTTAATGCCAAAAAGGTGAATGTGCCAGACAAGGGGTGCGGGGTGATGGGTAATGGGTGAGTGAATGGGTGGGGGGTGATAGGTAATGGCCCAATGGGTGAGTGAATGGGTGTGTGGTGATGGATAATGGGTGAGTGGAGGAATTCCCTCCCTTCTTTGATTCCTTATTTCCAAAGCCGGGCACTTGCGTTACCGCTTGCATTACTGCGTTACTGCGTTACTAATGCACTTACCAAATCGGTAACGCAGTACCGCGGTAACGCAAAGATTTTCAAAGTAATGCACTACCAGTAATGCACCAAAAAAAATTAGCGTTACCACTTGCGTTATCGTAATTTTCAAAAGTTAAGAAACGACGACAATCGCCGAATTTGTTGCGCGGCATTGTTGAGCTCTGCTGTTCTGCAGGTATCGCGTGTATTCATTCATAAACCACTTTGTTGGGATGTTAAGAATTTTAAGGGGGACTCTTATATATCTGGGAACACACATTATTATTTTTTTTCTTCTCGAAAACTAATAATTTTATGGGAAACGTTCTTCTATACAAAAGTGCTTAGAATAATGTGGTATACAATGTATGTGAAAATGAAAAAGATCGAAGGAAAAAACTTGGTAAAAATTTTGGTAACGCTGGTAATGCACTTTCAATTTTGGTAACGGTAACGCAGTAACGCAGTAACGTGGACCGCTCTAAGGAAATTAAAATAGGTAACGCATTGACGGTAATGCACCCCTGATTTTTCGGTAACGCATTGACGGTAATGCACTACCTGTCCGGCGGTAACGCGCCCAGCTCTGCAAGTTATTTCTTTCCTCGTCAGTTCCTCTTCTGACTCTCTTCATCCCTCCAATTTCTTCCTTACTCCTTATTCCTCCTTTCCTTCTCTCATATCTCCTTTCTTCCCTCTCTCCCACCATCCATTATCACCCCATCATCACAAAAAGGAGGAGCGATTCCCCCTCTATCTGCACGGGCGACTGTCAGTGCGTGCACCAACCGCTAGGATCGCTGTCGTCCATGAAATCAAAATGGCGCGCCATGTTATATCGCCCGAGTGACACCTCTCAGTGAAGCTCTCTGATATAGGTGCCTTGCACTGACGTCACGATCTAGCGTCTTCAAGCCAAATGCCGCCGTCTTCAAGCCATATGCCGCCCGTCGGAGCGAGTTGGAGGACCAACAAACTCCACTTGCCGCCCGTGTTTGCCAGCTTATGGTAATTTCCCCCTACTAAATATATGTATAAAAGGTATACTGTTATCCTCGGAAATGTTTGTTCTATAATATTATCAAATAAAAACCGTAAAATACACTAAATAAATGCCATTATGAGACTGAAGAAATATGCATGAACTTAATATTCTATTAAACTCTTCGTCATTTAATATGTAGCGCCCCCCCCTTATGGCTAGATGTTAATTTGAAGGGCTCCACAAACCTGGCGATTACGCTGCCACCACCCACAATAAGTGGGAAAAAAAATTAAAGATTTAGAGAATATATGAGGATAACTGGGACTTAACATAATAAACGACTCGTTAACAGGGTTTCTTTATACTCGAACAGTAATCACATCCCAGCTCTAATAGTTACCCACAGAAACTATACTTCACAGAATATAGTTGATCGAAACGCCTAATTACTCCTCCGGGCTTAACACACAAAAAAGTTCCTACTCTTGCATTACTAGGTACTATATTGCAACGAACGCCCCCCCTTCCTTACCTTCACTATCCTCAGGCTACACCTACTCATGGGCCTGCTCACTTGAGATAAGGGCAAGCAGGAAGGTGCTTTAAGGAGAAGAGGATGGGGGGACGCGATAGCTCGTAAACAGGGTCTCGTGCGGAATGAGGGAATACAGGCTGGGTTCTCATTCTCTGGCTGTTCACCACACTACGGGAGGGAAGGGTTTAGGCAAACACAAGGGGGCCATCACGGCCTGGTATATTGAAGTAATCACAGTACCAGTTGCAAGGTTCACTCACTACAAATATCACCCACTCCTGACACCAATGTCACTCACCCACCTCTGACACAAATGCAACGTCACAACCCCGACCTCTTACTCGGCCGTCGTAGGTAAGACGCTACATAACCCCCGACAACCCAGTACTTTCACAGGCACACTAGATAGTGGCCGCCTCGGCCGGCGCCACTACTACACAGGGGCCAATTCCTCCCCAGGAAGTACCCATGTCATAGGGTACGCCGTTAGGTCCAATGAAACATGTGAAATATAGATGATTGAATTTGGCAGGAGTTGTATTTTCTTATGTAAATTGATTTTTTTAAGGGTGGTTTGTCCGACTTCAAATTTTTGGTTTGAGATTACTTCTGCCTATGCAAAAATGGACTTTGATATTGATATGCCAAAAACATAGCTTAGCCGCCGCTAAAGTTAACGGTTCATTGCATGATAACTCCTCATTTGGAGCGTCGTTTCACCCTAACACTCAGAGAAAAGAGGCAGGACAACAGGAGGCTTGCCATACTGGTAGACCGACTGCTCAGGGAAGAGGCGGGGTCCCTGGACCCTTGTGTATGCAGAGTACTTGGAACAGGGCCAGCTGCAAGCAGGAAAACACAATGACACAGTCCGGAACCTGGCGCTGGCAAGCATCCCGGTTCGACGTTCCGCCCAATGCTGCTTCTGCCTTTTGGCCTTCTGGATCTCCAGGACCTTATCGCGAGGCACACCATCCCAGACATGTCGTACCTGGTCTGCGATCAAACAAGCAGAAGAGGGCCAGGCCAGGGATTGCCATGGCATTCGGCCAGGGGACCTTGACCAGAGGAACCAGCACCAGGACCAAAACAGTGGATTTGGGTTACGATGGGAGGAAGGACAAGACCAGGGGCCGATGGTGCCCGAAGCTATGGGAAACTGCACCTCCAGGTTTGATCGGGGAGGAGCATGTGTCAGTGGACAGAGGGAGCAATCTGAAGGTACTTTGGCACTTTTGTACCGAGAGGAACCCGGTGCCACTAAGAAGCTGCGTTCAGGGTGGCTCAGCTCTCTATGATCACCTGCTGTGATGTGACATAAGGACTGCCACCGACTCACTGATCGTACTGCAAGGGAGTGTTACAGTTAGTTGACCCAACCGGGTGTGGCGGTTGGGCTCAACAGGGCCAACACGGGGTGGAAGTGGAGGTACTCCCACGCCAATTGGAGTTGAAGATTGCTGGGACGCAAGCTCGTCTGGAGTATATGTGTTGCACACAAACAGAGTGCCCTCTACAGTTTAGCGCCAACTGATCACCCAGCATCGACGGGCACTACCTCATCTGACACTGGCTTCACGGGGTCAGTGTGCAGTCTGCTGTCCAGCGTGAATGAGATGCAGTAACAACGCATAGTTCAGATGGGTTGGGCTTCCTTAAGTGCCAAGGCGGTGAAGATGCACGGAGATACCGGAGTATCTATCCTGGTCAACATGTTCCATATGACCACAGCTGGAACCAACTGGTCCAGGCTGTGTGATGCGGCGCGTTTCTCCCGTCCGAGCTTGCAGTGAGATCAAGTGTTGAAAGGTGCCACTCCAGAGATGGCAACTCACACAGCCCAGTCGCTCGTGTACATGTGGACCAGAAAGCATGGATCTGATGGCAAAGAATACTCTAGTGCCTGCTCGCTGCGTTAGTCTCTCCCGTGACCAACCTGAAATCCTATGTCAGTACTGCCTGCAGGTGTACTTCAATCTCTACTACGACATCCACGGTTCACTACAGACTTAGAGGACGGCCCCAAGCAACCATCACCTCACGCAAGTCAGAGTGCATGAGGTCGCAGCCCAAGGAAACGCGGTCCAAAAAGCTGTGACCTTCTGGCACGTGCGGACAGGACGCATGGTTCGCACACTCAGAATGTGTCCTCCTCTTAGCTGATGCGCGAGTCAGAGTAGAGGACGACCCGACAGGTGTGTCGCCGTGACCAGATTTTTGAAGCTGAGGGCTGGCGAGGAGATGGGGACACCAGTGTAAGACCTCGCATCACACACCAAGCCTGAACTTGTCAGACCACCAGCTCTGCAGACACTGACTAGATGCAGCCTTGGCCAGGGCACGAGCCGGCATTCACCTGGTCCGTCCGGATCAGATCCAGGAGATCCCTGGGTCAAGCCGTACGAGGTTCCGGAGTTCTCTATCCACACTCAGAGCACCGAAAGAGTCGTGAAGCAGGGTGACAGAGGCTGCGGCAGCAGTGGTGGGGCAGCAGGCCAGAGACGGGTCATCCGGGCTTCGGGCCAACCAACGGAGTGAGACCATGCCTGCTTCAGGTTAAGAAGGACTGGGGACACGTTCTAGGCCAACGCAGGGCTGTGACACTGTGATGTAGAGCCTGATGAACCAACTGATCAGAAAGAGCTTACCACGCTAGTCATTTGGAGCTCATATTGGTGCATGATGCAATACACAGGACCAACCGGACACTGCGTACTCATTTAAGCATTATTCGATAAGGGTGCAATATAAAGTGCGATTTTGCATAGTAAGAATTGCTCAAATGCAAAAATGGAAGGAGATAAAATCGTCTTAGAATTCCCTTTTACATAGGAAATTGGCATCCCAAAAGTTGAGAAAAAGAATTGTTGTTATACGGCGTACCCTACCCCGTGCCTCCCAACGCCACACGTACAGTGCCACCCCAGGCACACCACAGTGCCGGCCGCCTCGTACAGGCGCCGCACACACTACCAAAAGGGGCTACACCACGGTGGCCGCCTCGTCCGGCCCCAAACACAGTGCCACGGGGAACGTCACGTCGCCTTACCTCACACCGCCACTACACACACAGATGAACAGTCCATTTGTCACCTCCAAAAACTCCAAAAAACCACAGGGAACTTCCTCTACCTTGGCTTACCTGACCCTGAGGAAATTACGGGCCAGGCGAATCATTTAAACTCCCCTGGGGACCGCATTCCCCCTTCTGTTTCCCCTGCTCGCCGGCGTCCCCTTTTACCCTTGTGGTTTTCTTGGGTCTCGGCCTGAGTCTGGTCCACCATAACAACCGGGTTTTTCCTTCGATCTTGAGACAAAGTCGTCTCGGAGCCACGGTCGTAACACTGCCCTCCCCTCACAAAAACTGGCCGGACCTTGGCCAGCCAAAACTAAAAAGAAACAGAAAAATCATATCACAGGGTTTTACATGCACATATAACACAAAATCCTAAAATAAAAGGCAACTCGCCCCATCATTAAACAAACCCCCCTTTTACCAAACGTTACCACTCCAAAGCTTCACAACTGCAAAGTCCCTCCATCGCCATCAACCAGCCGCCACTGCAGTGTTGGACAGTCACACCGGGCCCCGCCCTCCTCTTCCACGCGAGACACACCAGCAGGAACACGCTGCTACCTCAACCAGGCGCCACAACACAGCGGGCCCCCACAAAGGCCCCCAGGGGGACTTCCTCTACCCCTTGGCCCACCTCAGAGTTAAACCACGGCCCAGGAAGTCCTTCACACTCCACTGGGCCTCCGCAGCTCTAACCCGGCTCCACTGCTCCAGTCTCCGCAGGAAAGGCGCTACGACTTCCCGACCCCACCATGCCCCCCTGCAAGGCGCCGGTGACGGTGCGACAGGGCTTAACAGCAGCACGCTGTGGCCCGGCTCTACCTGGTAGGGGGCACGTGCATCCCCCCACCGTCGTAACAAGCAGTTACCCCCCACCTGTACCAGCTTCGGGGGGGCCCACACACTGCAGGAGTAGCTTAACTGCTCGTCGACCCCCCGAAAATGCGGCAAAAGGCGGGTTTTGGGTGCGTCCCCTCGTCATCCTGGCGGGCTCGGAGGCCTACCTCGCCTTGCTGTGAGGCTTTCCCACACTCACTCCGACGGCGCCTCCTTCCTCCGGGTGGTTCCATGCCGGGTGAAGTGAGCGGGTTTTTTCTTACCCCTTTCCCAAAATGGGCTCTTGAACCCGCACCCGCCTGGGCGTCAGGCCACAAACAAACCTTTTCTGCCTTTCACGCCGCTCAGGCCACCAACCAGGCCTTTCACGCCTTTCACGCCGCTTGCCAGCGTCGCGATTCGGGCCCGACAAAGGGTTCCACGACCACAGGCGCATCCAGCTTCCGCGGCCTGTGTCGCAAATCGCCACATTCCTGACGTGCACTCGGCCCCGCACGACGAGGCCGAGACTCGCGTGAGCTAGGTGGGGTGGGTAGCGGGAGGGCTAGGCCTACGCTCTCCTTACACTCCACAACACGCTCCCCGGTTACCACCTCACACTCACAAGACGCGGCCGCGCTCTCAACCTCAGACTCGTCCTTTACAATCACACCCACGACTGGGTCACTAGCCGCGGCCCCAGCGCTATCCACATGCTCAGACATATCACCCACAGCCAGATTTTCTGCTCACTCATCACTGGCTCTAATTCTTTCCGCTCTGCCTTAGTGGGTACTTCACTTAGCACCTCACTTTTTACTTCACGTTTCTTAGCATCCATTTTTCCCTTTATTTCCTGCCGTACCACACCTATTTCCCCACTTATCGCCCCACTCAAAGTAACTCTCATGGCTTGCAACGCTGCCATAAGGTCAGCCAGAGACGGCTGCTGTGCCGCTGACTCACCACCGTCCGCCATCTTATCTTTCCCCCCGCACCAGACAAAGGAATTTCACAATACCTGCTTTTTTTCACCTCAATATTCCAGCAACATCCCACTCCGACACCAGTGCAACTAACGCCCCCCCTTCCTTACCTTCACTATCCTCAGCTACACCTAATCCGGGCTGTTCTCTTGAGATGCAGGGAAGCAGGCAGGTGCTTAAGACAGAGGGGGGGACGCGTAGCTTGTAAACAGGGCTCGTGCTAGGAATTGAGGACTTACCAGGCTGGGTTCTCCTTCTCTGGGCTGTTCACACACTCAGGGGGGAAGGGTTTAGGCAAACACAAGGGGTCCTTTCACGGCGGTATATTGAAGTAACTCACAGTACAAGTTGCAAGGTCACTCACTACAAATCTACAACTCCTGACCCCAATGCAACGTCACAACCCCGACCTCTTCCTCGGCCGTCGTAAGTAGACGCTACATAACCCCCACACAACCCCAGTACCTTTCACAGGCACACTACAGTGGCCGCCTCGTCCGGCGCCACTACTCCACAGGGGCAATTCCTCTCCCAGGAAGTCCCCCGTGCCTCCCAACGCCACACGTACAGTGCCACCCCAGGCACACCACAGTGCCGGCCGCCTCGTACAGGCGCCGCACACACTACCACAGGGGCTACACCACGGTGGCCGCCTCGTCACGGCGCCACACAGTGCCACGGGGAACGTCACGTCGCCTTACCTCACATCACCACCACACACACAGATGGAACAGTCCATTTGTCACCTCCACAAACTCCTAAAACCACAGGGAACTTCCTCTACCCTTGGCTTACCTGACCCTGAGGTACTTACGGGCCAGGCGAGTCTCTAAACTCCCCTGGGGACCGTATTTCCCCCTTCTGTTCCCTGCTCGCCGGCGTCCCCTCTACCCTCGTGGCTTCTTGGGTCTCGACCTGAGTCTGGTCCACCATAACAACCGGCTTCCTTCGATCTTGAGACAGAGTCGTCTAGAAGCACGGTCGTAACAATATCTATCTATCTAAAATACTAATGGAGCTACTATAGGGCCTTAGCTCTATATACTGGTGTCTCAGCGGGTCACCAACTCCGCACAGCTCAGCAACACACAACCATCGCCATCAGCACACACGTGGGCCACTCAGGGGATCAACCACCCACTCAGCTCAGCTCAGCTCACTGTTCCCAGCATCAGACCCTCCGAAAGGGTTGTAAGACACGACTCTCTCCGCGCGTGTTGCCCGGACAAGGGTTGGCAAGAGAGAGAGCTAGTCAGTATACTTTCTCTCTGCATTGCCTTCTTGCCGTGACGTCACTAGCGACCACGGGTATAAAATATTGCCGGAAAACTATATCTAAATGATTAGGGACTGAGGAGTGAAAAAAAATTGTGAGCATTTAATAACTAGCTATATATGTATTACTTTACTCTCACCACCCAATGTAAACTTTTCGTCAATCGTGAGTCACAGGATTAACCCATTTTCTCGCGTTACATGGCTTCTTTCCCCCCCCCCAAAAAAAATGTCTTGTTCCTCAGTCCTTCATCACACATCCTACCAGATATCTAGCTAAGTACAACAAGAAAACAGTAACATATGTTGGATTTATCGACCACCAATTGATGGTCGACAACAACTGTTAAAATTATAATGTTGATTAACGTGAACTCACCATGCTATTAACCCAATTCTACGTAATCTGCTATGATACCCCATTTAGCTCTAACTAAGGTATACTCAGCAGTGGCAGGTGGGTTGTAATGTGCGTTGGCTTGATCTCTATCTTTGGGGAAGTATTGTATGTCGAGGTGGTCAGAGTTGCAACAGGCTGGGAGTGGAACTCGTGACTTGCGTGGTGACTGGTTGAATCCTCCACGTAAAATGGCCGCTTCGTCGGGCCGAGCGGAGGCTTCTCATAGCTGAATTCTTAAGTGTGTTTTACACCTTGTCCTTCTCAACCGATTGATCGGTTAAAATTTACTCATATTATTATGAGTTGACTACACCTTAGTGTATAATCAAAGCGCTCACTCCAACTTCATATCGTAGTGGCTGACGCGTTACTACTATGTCTTGACTAAACTCCCTTCAAGACAGTTAGGAGTTTACACGTGGGACAATGTTCCAACAATGTTCCAATACGTGGAAATTTCCTTACAATTCTTAGATTATGTTAATCCTTTGATTAATTGTGGTATTATAGATGAATACCACCAAAATGATCTAATTATATCTAAATACATCTTAATTTATACCCAAATCTAATTATAATATATACATAAGTGGAATTTGTGTTTGTATCCCGAACTCCTGACGGTAGGCGCCAAATTCCACCATTCAAATTAACCTTACTCAAAATTAGAGCGGTTTTAGTGGATAATTTCCACAACTGGGGGCCGGCGAAAAATGAAGGGTTGCTTCAGGTATTTTTGACCCCTTTAATGAGGTTTCTCCAGAAGTGGTTTTACACTTTAAAGCAGCTAGCCTCCAGGTCGAGAATCCCCAAAGTTGGCCTGCCAAGGACGCAGACTTAAGTCTTCATTTCTCTCTTCAGCTAACTTCTAGGGGGATCAAATTATTTACCGTCCGCTCACATCGTTGTTCCCTCACTAATAACTCCACAGACCTCACAATCCCCTTTCCATCAGTATGCAATTTTGCTATTTTTCCTAGAGGCCATTGCGAACGAGGCATATCTCCCCTAAGGATTACTATATCTCCTACTTTGATTGGACTTTGATTTTCTGGCGGTTGAGCCACATAAAACTTTTCCCTTAGAATCAGTAAATAATCTGCACTCCAATGCTTATCCCATAATCTTAAAATTTTACTTAAGGTATGATAACCTTCCCGGAGATAGTGAGCCGGGTCTTTTATTGTAGGATCTTGTATATCTTCCCTTGTATCTATCAAAGGAAAGGGTTCCAGTCTTCTCCCATAAATTAAATGTGAGGGAGTAAGAGCTTCTATATTTACTGATGAATCATCTAAGTAGGTTAAGGGTCGGTTATTGATACGGGTCTCAATCTCAATCACTATGGTTATCAAGTCTTCTAGACCTATCTTTGTCTTGTGGAGAGTTTTCCTAAGACAAGACTTGACAATGCCAATCATTCTTTCTGTGAAACCATTTTGCCAAGGAGCTCTAGGAGTAGTAAAGGTCCATGAGCATTTCCTTAACTCTAGAGATCTTTGTACTGATGAATGACTTAATATTTATAACAATATGGGGGAGGCTCCTACGAAGTTAGTAGCATTATCGCTAATCAATCGCCGAGGACACGACCGCCGAGCCACAAGCCGCCGGAACACTTGAATAAATGTTTCGGCACTTAAATCATCAGCTATTTCTAAATGAACAGCCCTTGTAAAGGTGCAAGTAAATAAGCAGACATATACTTTCTTGGGGGGAGTATTATCTCCTGTAATTATTATTGCCCCAGTATAGTCGACATCAGCTACCTCAAATGGTTTTAAGGATTGTACTCGATCCATGGGGAGTTGAGGGGGCCCGGGATAGGTGATCAGTCTTCCCTCATATCTCTTGCATTTGATACAAGATTTGAGGTAGTATTTAACTGCCTGTCTACCCTGCGGTATCCAGAATTCCCTCCTGATATAGGCTAATGTATCAGCCATTCCACCATGTAAAGAGTTCCCATGAGATTCATCCACTATCAATTAGTAAGATGATAAACGCTTGGAATTAGTATGGGATTAGGTTTTATCGGGAAGATCAGCATTCCAAATTCTTCGTCGACACCTAATGATGCCCTCATTATCTAGGTACAGACCTAATGATTTGATAAGTTTGTTCCTACGGGGGCGGGCCGAGGCTAAGATCTGATATTCCTCAGGAAATTCCTGTTTTTGTATTGTTCTAGCCCAAAACTTCAAAGGGAACTAGCAGAAGCAAAGCAGAACTATCCCACTTTATGAATTTAAAGACCAATTTAGTAGTCTTTACAGGGATGTCAATTTTCCGCGGATTCGCGGATTTCCGAGTATTTTATTGCCAGCTGGGTCATTTCTGTAAATCGTGTAGATTCGGGTTAAAAATTTAGGGGGGGGGGGTTGTACCTAGTTGGCTAGCCCTGTGTTCCCCTGTGACTTGTCCTGGTTGCCAATGTTACTATATTTGTATCCTGTATATGGTCAACTGCCTGATCTGATCCTTACATTTGATATGTTGTGAGATATATTATATTGTATGTACATTGTACATGTTATTTGGCAATATGAATACAAGTTTACTTTCATTGTGTGTGCATGTTATTATCATGATTATAGTTATAGTGAAACTTATTTGATATTGGATTATTCAATAATTCGAAGTTGGTCATCAAATCATATTTGATGAGGTTTCTTCTGTTACAAAACATGTTAACATTTTGTTGGGATTACTTTTCCAACGGAAACAGTGTTAATATTTTATTTATCATGTCAAAATGGTTAATAATTCATATACATTTCACAATTTAAGTTGCATGATATACCATATATATATACATTTACACAAATTGTGGACACAAAAACAGAAAAAATTGAGACCAGAAATTATTATACATATAACCAAGGACCTCTCAGAAGCTCTCTCAGAGCATGAAATTTACAAAAAATCTCGGACCCCGAACCCCCAGCTGGGAGGTTCCCTCGCTATGCTCGGCCAGCCTCGCTGCGCTCGGATGAGTTGGTCGCCCTATTATTTCATTTCAGAGGTTTTTTTCTTTTCTTGTTGACATCCCTGTCTTTAATAGTTTGCTTAATAAGGAAAACCTTTTTATATCCATAACAGGATCTGGGATCAATATAGGTTCCATGATTATATCTTCTGATATGTCTGCCTTACTATAGACCTTTTGATTAGGCCATTCATTATTATTTTTCAGCCAGGTAGGACCTTTAAACCATAATCCTGTATTTAATTTGAGGATAGTTGTTCCTATGGACAAAATATCAGCTGGGTTTTTCTTGGTAGCAACATGATTATAGTGAAATGTGGAACCTAAGTCATTTATCTTACCAACACGATTCCTGAAATAAGGGATTTTAGTGTTATTTTTCACTAACCAGTGTAGGCAAATTTCACTATCGGTCCACATATATACTTCACTAATTTGTAATAAATTGCTTAGATATTGAGCTAATTTAGTGCCTAATTTTAATGCAGTCAGCTCCATTTGAGGCAATGTTCTAGGCTTAATTGGGGCAACCCGAGCCTTAGACATAATTAATTTACATTCCTCTCCTGCTTTAAGATAAGCTACTGCACCGTATGCACTTTTTGAAACATCACAAAATATGTGTAGTTGCTGGGGTTGCCGCCCATCAGCATTTATTCTCCTACTTATGTGAACCTCATTTATCTTATTGAACTCAGATCTTATAGTCTCCCATTCTATTGTATATTTCCCATCTAGGGGGGTATCCCAATCGAGGTGTTCTCCCCAGGCCTTTTGTATTAGACATTTACCCCTTATAGTTATTGGGCTCACTATACCCAAGGGGTCAAATACTTGGCTGACCTGACTTAAGAGTGTTCTCTTTGTTAGGACCACATCAGAAAAATCTGGACACTTTAATCTCAGTTCATCAGTTTTTACATTCCACTATAATCCTAACACTGATTGGATCTCTGGTGGCGTATAATTAAGGAAATCCTTCCTGATTATCCCTTCTAGTCTTGGAGAATTAGTATTCCAACTCTGTAAGAGGAGGCTGGCCTTCCTGCATTCTTGATTAGCCAGATTATAAATTTGTATTAGTTCTTCCTCAGAATTTATTGTCCCCTGCAAATTATCCATATAGAAGTTCTTCCCCAATTCTGGGCTATCAGAACCCTTAAAATGGTACTGTAATGTTTTATTTAATATAAAAGGACTTGAGCAAGAACCAAACAGAACTGACTTAAACCTATATGTGGCTAGGGGGCTATCTTCCTGATATATATTTTAAGGCCATAGGAATTTTGTGAAATTTCTATCTTCTTCTTTTAGACCTAATCTTAGGAAAGCCTTAGAGATGTCAGCCACATAGGCGAATTTATCTGTTCTGAATTTTACTAGGACATCTCCTAGATTAGACAAGAGATTCGGTCCTGTCTGCAGACAGTCATTTAAACTAGCATCTTGTTTAGTTTTGAAACTACAATTGAAAACTATTCTGATGGGGGGTGGTTGATGAATCTTTAGCCACTGCATGGTGTGGTAAATAATGTCCTATATTATGATTTACTGCTCCTTCCAGTTTTTCGATAAAATCATCCTTTAATTGATCTTGAATGATCTTATCATAGCACTCCAATTTAGACTGATTTTTATTCAGTTTTCTTATTGAACTATTTAAGAGGCTCTTAACTATGTGATAATTGGAAGGTAACACAGGGGCATTTATTTGCCAAGGTAGACCTACTTCATATTTACCATTAACATAATTGACAGTGTGATCATAGTGATCTAGAGTATTTTGATCCTCTTCAGGCTCGGGTATTATACCGATAGTTTCTAGATCCCATAATTTGTGCACGGGGATATCCCCTTCTTCCATTAACTCATTAATTTGAGTGGGAACTAATGAAGTCCCTATTCTAGCAACCAAGAGGGGTTGTGCATGACTAGGAATGCATTCCTCTTGTTTTGGCTGGTGAGTAGTTTGTGGGATAGGTCCCATTATAACTTTACCACCGGCACTGGTGAACATGGAAATGTTGTCTTTTGATGACTTTACTTAGGAATCGACCAAATAATCAGCGCCTATTATTAAAAATGGTATGGGCCATCAACATCTTCAAAGGTATTTCTAACTAGTCTAACACCTTCCTGTTTCAAAGTTTCAGCTGTAGATTTAAGTCCTTTTACCGTTAAATTTATACCGATGTCATTAACTACAGCAGCTACCCTACATTGATAGCTACCCAATTGAACTAGGGGTCGCACAATGTCAAAACTTTGAGCTTCTTTATTGGCCAGAAAGCCCGAAATGGCTAAGTTCACCTTGCTAATTACAGGGAGTTGCAATAAGGCAACTATCTCTCCACTAATAAATGATCTTTGTGCTCCACTGTCAAACATTGTTTTAACTATGGCGGATTTACCGTTATTGCTCACCCTTAATTCTGCCGTAGGGACAGCGGATGAACTACTCATACTAGTTACTGCCATTTTAACAATCGTAGGGTCTGCTCTCCCATCACCATTAGGACATAATGCTACGTGATGAATGGATTTTCTACACTTCCAACAAGTAGTTAGGCTAATAGGACAGGCTTGTATGGCATGTTTACCACTAAGGCAGGTTGGGCAGTTACCCAGGTCTTTTAACCTTTTGTTCCTAGTGGAATAATCTGGGTATATTTTACAAGTGTCGGGTTGATGTTCTTCCTCGCAGAAAGCACATTTTTTTCTGAATTCACTTGAAATAACCCTATATTTAGAAATGCCACCTGTTCTTTGAGTAGGTCTTGGCGATGGTTTACCGGCTGGTCTAGCTTGAAATTTATTTACCGGTTTTCTTCCCATCGTAACTTTAGTAGGAGCGAGATAACTACCCACCAATGAGGGCTCTCTAAACTCTAAAGGTGGCTGATATCGCTGATTAACTTTAGGTCTAGTTATCTCAATCTCCCTGTGGGGGTGTTCCTGCTCAATACCTTGTAAATGTTTGCACTCTTGTAATAATCCCTCCTCTATTTGCTTGACCGTGAAGTAATTACTATTGTACCTTTGATTTAAGCGGTCTCGCATCCTGGTTGGTAGTTTTCTCCATATCATGATACTAACCATCCAGTCTGATTCTGTCAAGGGTTTATGCGCTTCAATGGCCCTTAGTGTGCAACTTAAAGTTATTCTGAACTCTTCCAATTCTCTATGATTGTGAGAAGGGCTCAGTAGATCCATGAACTTGCAGAAAAGATTCTTTGTTATCTGATCTTTATCTTCATAATTATCTCTAAGAATTTTGAGTGTCACATTATAATTGGCATTTTCTACGGTTAATTCCTTCACCAGCAAATATGCAGGACCTCTCAACTGACCTAACAAATAGGTTAATTTGTGCACCTCTGTTAGATCAGTCCTATTATCAATTAATTTGAATTTATCCCAGAAAGAATACCAATTCTCACCCTCAAAATGAGGCAATGACAAATCTGGTAATTTAAGTTGGGGTAAAAAGGCTTTGGCTGTGGGTTTCTGTTCACGCACTAAGTTTTCATATGTGAGTACTGTTTTCATGTATTTGGTACATTCTTGATCATACTTGGACTCATAATTAATTAATTTTTTATCCCCAGCTTCTAATAATTGAAAGTAAGCCTTTTCATAATTATCCCATTTAGTTTCTAGCATTAGCAGACCAGACTTTAAACTATTATAGTCTATAGGGCTAGTCCCAGCTGCTTCATCACACGTATTATATAATCGTGTCAGCCAACCTAATTTAGCAGCTAATGATTTAGTCCCTTCCGCCATGATTTTAATTGATTTAATGATATGAAAAAAAGAAAAGAAAATAACAAGTTGGATAAATGTTTATGAGCCCTAAGTGTGGGTGTGCTGTTGGCTGGCCTAACAAGGCGCATAACCAGGCCTATAACCACCCATCACTTTATTTAAACTAACTAACTTCATAATCATTGTTGGCGGATGGAATCTTAAATGCGGCCTGTGTCGTAGCTAACTTGTGGCTCAGCGGGCAGGTACGGCGGGAGGTACGGCGGCCTATTTATGGCGGCCAAGTCTTTAATTGTTTAAGCCAAAGGGGGCGGGGAAACTAGTGTTTCCTCTGTATCAGATTGTGATGCCGATCCCTGACATAGATCCCTGATCAGACATAGTAAGTATCACTGTATCAGATATCTGTGTTTCTATGATAACATCCCTTCCGCGAAATTAAAAATCCACAGAAATAAGTGAATCTTTTTGGTCGTGTAGGGGGGGGGGTACGGTACGGTACGGTACGGAACGGTAGGGAAAGAAGAAAGAACGAAAGAATGATAGAACTGTTACAAAAGAAAAAAATTCCTCACCTAAACAACTGTACCTACTATGTTCACTTAGCCTAGAATAAATAAATAAATTGTTATTAAGACCTTTCAATACAACGCATGAGACTCGGGACACTATGTGTAATTCTAGCATTATAGAGAGAAGGGAGATGGTGCAGGGAAAGACAGGGGAGAGGAACAGAGAAGGGGGGGGGGGACGGTGGGAGAGAAAATGGGAAGGAGAGGAGAGAAGAGGAGAGAAGAGGAGGAGAATGTTACAATATTCTGGCATTACACTATTGATGTGAAAACATCCATCACAGAAATATAAAATATATAAATTCATCTGTATTTCATGTTATATGCATTTTTTATTCACTTATTCCATCTCTTTTTAGTTATATATATGCTAAATAATATCCTGTAGTAGTTAGATTTCATGTAGAACATCAAATTAATAAAAATACAAAAAATTGATTTAAATAAAATAAATCTGATTTAAATCAAATAAATCGGAGAAAAAATAAATTAAAATAAAAAAATCAACAACCCTGCGTTTAGATACAGAAGGTCCCGAGTTCAATTCCCACCAAGGAGCAACTGTCAAATCCATCATCGAGTGGCCGAAGAAACCCACATACCTGTCCTTTGATTGCGAGTGTGACGAAGAAACTCCAGGGGCAACATGTGCCTAATTGAAGATACGGACATCATAGAAAACGGGATCTTCACCTAAGACCACAGGTGTCACCATAAAAAATCCAGCCTGCGCCACTGGCAAGAGAACCGACATCTCGAGTCTCCAGATGCCTACAAGCGCTATAGGCCCGAACGTAAAAAATAAAAAAATGGATACATTTAGTTTTGTTAGGTTTGATTTAGGTTTGGTTAATTTATGACAGATATGAACGGACACTATTTCATTGTCAGCAAGATCATCCCATGGCTCGTGTACATAAAGTGTGGAACCAAGAACAGAACTAGATACCTTGACACCCAGAAACTCAGCCATGCTCTAGGGCAGTGATATTCAACCTGGGTGGACGAGACTAAGTGAGGGGTGGACGGCTGTCTTGGGGTGGACAGGTGGGTGGACGAGATCATGCCACTTGTCAGCATAGTGTAATGAGGGAAATAAGATTCACTTGGTCGACGGAAAATTTACATCTAGACGATCTTAAGTAATATGTAACCACTTGATAAATAGCAATTTTTTTTCACTCCTCAGTCCAAATAATTTGTATTATTTAATGTGCTTTATTGACTAGAAGAAATTAGGGTGCATTGGTCTCGTTTTGTCAATTTGTTCGTAGTCGCTCTTGTGACGTCACGACGCTATTCGGGCAAGGCGAGAGAGGGAGCAGGTGGACTCAGGGTTCCCAGTGACGGTACGAAAGTACCATTTTGATACTTTTTGCCGGTACCGGTACGTTTTTACGACGCTAGACTAAAATGATACGAAATTGACATTGAGGAAAAAATTGATACTTTTTATCATTTTAGTAAAAAAAAAAAATATTTTTCGTATTATCGATGCGTCCAGGGTAATATGAAAAAATCGAAATAAAAGGCCCGCTATAGATTCAATTTTTTTTTTTACCTCGAATTATTGTTTTTGATTTATGTGAACCCGTGAAAACCCTGGACCCGAGGACGCAACAGCTGATGGGGCAATGCGCAGTACGCACGGTGCACCGAGCTCCAAGACGCCATTACGGAGAGGGACAAGAGGACATGCTCACCCAACATTGTAAGTTTTTGTTATTTCTATCTGTACTATTAGTTGTTTGAAGACTAAACATGTTATAATGTGACTTTCTCGTGACAGTGCACGTGTGCAAGAAGGAAGTGATACGCCCACGTAACAGTTATTTAGTAAAGTTCAGTTACTGCGTCATAGAAGCGAGGTTATCGTAAGTGACACGGTTTATATGTACAACAAATATGCTTATTATTTTATCAACCCTAAATCAACAATCGATGAGTCAATATTAGGGCTGTATTCATGGCACGTAGACTCAGAACAGAACACAAAACATGCTCAGTAATGGCCGGGAGAATGAACTGGGCTACATTTTTGGCCATACAGAGTATGTCGGTTGGGTCACATTTTTGGCCACACGGAGCTTTTCTTGATTCGCATCTAATGGCGAATAAGTGAACAACTATTTCTTATTATTAATAAACAGCCATACGTTGGTAGTATAAAAAACAGATGTTGTTATGTTATTTCTCATAAGAGTTACAGAGCTTCAAATGTGACCTTTCTTGCCTTAATTGTCCAAGCTCGCTTCGCTCGCTTGGACACCTATTTCAGCCGAAATCGGGTGTCATATAGGCTTGTAAAATGTTTCCACGAATTCTTCTTCTTCTTCTTGTGACTTTTGTAGGCAACGGGTATACAGGCGTAAAGGAAGAAATTTGGCACAAAAGGTTATATTTCGTCTCCTAACTCTTTGTCCAAGCGAGCGAAGCGAGTTTTTAACATTTATGGTAAAATTCGTAATATATTGTGCCTGGCGACATTAGTGCAGTGGCGAAAGTAGTGCATTAGTGTAGTGGAAATCAAATGTGTTCGACTCGTAGCCCTCGCAATAACAGTGTCTGAGCCTAGGAGGCAGGCCGCTTGTGTTAGGCCTCATATAACCACTATAATTCGTGTTTCTAATACCGTTATAGGTGTTATCTAGGGTTAACGTGGCGTTATATACGTGGTAGGGTGTGTGTGAGGTGTTAAATATGCCATTTCAGCCGTGGGTACAGAGAGGAGTTGTCCAAGCGAGCGAAGGGAGCTTCAACATTTGCATATAACAATTATGAAATACCACCACCACCACCACCACCACCACCACCACCACACCATCACCACCACCACCACACCACCACCACCACCACCACCATCACCACCACACCACTACCACCACCACCACCACCATCACCACCACCACCCCCACACCACCATCACCACCACTACCACCACCACCACCACCACCTACACCATCACCATCACCACCACCACCACCACCACCACCATCACCACCACCACCACCACCACCACCACACCACCACCACCACCACCACCACACCACCAGGTTAGCTTAGGTTATATTTGCTTAGGTTAGGTTATTTTTGGTTAGGCAAATTTCTCTAGATATAAGGTAATTACCCTAGATCTAGGATATTTTACCACCCATACACAACTCTTAAATTATGTGTTTCCGACGCATAATTTGTTCCCCACCCGAAAACCCCACATTAAATATTAAACCCCACATATAAAATTATAGTGTTTGCCCATACTCTCCCAAGTTTACCAAACAAGTTTGGAGACCTGTGGGAATGCGGGGTTTTCGGGTGGGGAACAAATTATGCGTCGGAAACACATTATTTAAGAGTTGTGTATGGGGGGTAAAATTCCCTAGATCTAGGGTAATTACCTTATATCTAGAGAAATTTGCCTAACCAAAATTAACCTAACCTACCTAACCAAATATAACCTAAGTTAACCTAACCAAATCTAACCTAACCAAATCTAACCAAACCAATCTAACTAAACCTAACCTAACCAAATATAACCTAACCAAATTAACCTACCTTAACCTAACCAAATATAAGCTACCTCCTAGCTGGGGGGTTCCCCCCGAGAACCCCCCTGTTGGGGGGTTCTCGACACTTCGGTCATCATTCTGTGAGGATCGTCAGGTTCACACGTTTCTGGATCAGAAGAAATCCAATGAATTTTCCCTTGATCTAGGCAATTTTTACAACACCCCTAACTCGAAACTATGTGGTTGCGACGCATATTTTGTACCCCAGCCAAAATCCCGCATTTCCCCAGGTCCCCAAGCTTGTTTTGTGGAAGAGGGGGAGTATGGGCAAACACTAGAATAATACCCTACTTATTATGAGAAAAGACAACAAAGGAACTCAATTATAAGGTATTTTAATACTATCATAACCATGAATATGTATACAACCTACAAAGAGAAGACTACGACGATGAAAAAAATTAGAGTTGTTTTGGGCGAAATTGATATTCCAGGTGCTATATTTCCGTGCTTGCTGACAACATAGAGAAGACCTGAGGTGATGGTTGATGTGCAGAGGCTTCTAAACCAGGAAAACAGTCACAGCAGAGTCTCATTAAGAAGTAAGCAAGTGGTAGGGACACGTTACGTACCTACCAGTTGCTTACCTTTTGACGAGGCTCTGTTATGACTCTGTTTTCTTGGTTTAGAAGCCTCTGCACATCAGCCATTACCTCAGGTCTTCTCTATAGTGTTGTCAGCGAGAACAGAGCACAGTAATATAGCACCTGGAATATCAATTTCGCGCAAAATAACTCTAAATTCCTCCATCGCCGTAGTTTTCCCTTCGTAGGTCCACCCGCGGCGACCCCGCCTTATCCCCACAATGCACCGATGTAAACAAACCGTGACGTAGTTATGAGTAGGGTCCATTATGCTGCAGCAGACTGTAGACACTCTTCGTCGCTGCCAGGCGTAAGATGTTGTCTTAAATTTAATTATGATTAACAAGGATTTCATAATATTTAGTAATTTCTTCATTATAAAATATCTTATAAAAATCAGTAATGGATACTTTTTTGATACATTTTTTCTGTCATGTGGTACTTTTTTACGTTTTGAGCGTTGGTAATGGTACGTTTTTGTTTTTCCCACTGGGAACAGTCACCGTCACCGTGGACTCACTCTCTCTCTCTCGCCAAGCCTGTCCGTGGATGGTCGTGTGAGGGAGACGTTCCCCCGCAACCCTCGTGGAAGGTATGTGTTTGGCGTCCGTCTTGTAAGGACTTCTCGTGAATTAATTGATTCAAGATAGGTGTGACGAAGACACAGCCACAATCAAGACACGGGAATGATCAGCATGGTGGCCGCACTCAAGTTCAAGCTCAAGGAGAGCGAGGGGTATATAACGCGCGCACAGCCACAGGCACTCAGTCCTGGGCCAGAAGCCACAAAACACTTAAAGACCTTTTTTTGGTAGTTAGTCCAACGACGGAACCCACAGCGCGGAAAATTCGTCGATTTCGTCGTTAACGTGCACACTGGCCAACGACTGCTCAAGACCGGTATTAGCAGAGGTCGGAAGTCTCCAGACATGCTCATTATTGCTTGGTATGCTATGAAATATCTTTTTTATAGGTGAATGTAGACATATGATTGCATTTGGATGGATATTATTCATATATATGAGTAAAGAGATGAAATACAAGCAAGGGACTCATCTACGTCTGGCAGCGCGGCCTTCGGCAGCAGCAGCAGCAGCAGCATGAAGCCCGTGAGGTGGATATCAACACTAACTTCACGAAGGGAGATAGATGTCTTTGGTAATATTTAGTAGGGGAGCGAGACCCCTTGAGGAATCCTATGATCCCTGGTGCTATCACAGGCGGTGGGAGCTGACTGTCTTCTTCAGAAGGCACAGGTGAGGCGGATAAACTGCGGGTTTTTACTCAAAAGTTTGAGTGGCGGCGCCGCTGGAGCCGCCAGCTCCTCCGCCACTGTAGGTTTGGGCAGGATTAAACGTCTTATTACTCGTTATTATACAACTTGGTGATTATGGTGAGATTTTATATATACTTGTCATTATCTAAATCAATGTAGCACCGTGTGTCACCTTAAATAAGGGTGATTTAAAGATGTTATGATGAGGGGGACTGATGGCGAGGCAGAGTGACGGAGAGGCCTTGCCGCGGGCCTCCCCATATCACAAAATATTCACTATTTCAACCCACACACACACCTTCTACCACCAAAACACTAGCAACACAGGCTCCTTACTTATACATCTTACTTTCTGATACATTAAAACTCCTTAAAACGCAAGCATTCCGAATAAAACGAGAATTAGTTTGAGATGACGGGGACAAGGCGGGGAGAGGCAGTCTGGCATGCCATTCTTCCCCGGAAATATGTCTCGCTGACTTGTGATTGGTCAAGAAGTTTTAAAAACTGTTTATCATTGGCTGGTGGCTGATGACGCGCTTGATGACGTCATTACTCGCCTTAGCCAGTCAGCGCCTTCCGACACGTTAACGACCGAAAAGGGAGGCTTTGTAGCTTTCGTCGTTAGGAAACGAAGTTCGGAGAGATCGTCGTTGCTGACCCAACTACCTTTGTTGCTGGCTTCCTGCCCTGGTTGGAGCGCCATGCCCCCAAGACTTCCTCTCCTCCTCCCTGGCCGCGACGCAAAGTCCCCCAGGCTTCCTCTCCTCCTCCCTGGCCGCGACGCAAAGTCCCCCAGGCTTCCTCTCCTCCTCCCTGGCCGCGACGCAAAGTCCCCCAGGCATCCTCTCCTCACCTCACCTCCCTTACTCCGGTTCAGACAACCATCAGTCACCGTGAGAGCCACCCAACTCCCATCCCTACTCCGGTGTTGACGCCAGCTCGTCACCGTGAGAGCACCTCAACTCCTACTCCCACTCCGTCATTCCCTACCTGTCCTCCCCGTCCCGTTCCTCTCTTCCACTATCTACAGGAGGCTGTGGCGGATCCCCGTGCAGCTGGAAAAGGCGGGTGTTCCCCGCCTTACACACCCCGACTGACCCATGCACGCCGTCAGTTACAGGCGCTCCTTGCGGTGCCCTTCCCTACCTCCCCCATCACGCCATCACCGAGCCGCAGAGGCCTCGGTGGTAAGACAATCGCGGTGAGACTCCTGGTCGCCTCTCCCGTTGGACGTCCAGCCCATTGAAGACACCGCCCAACCTCAATCCACCCACACCGGGACGCTCAATCCCTGTCCTGTTGGTGACTGAGGCCAACCGCGGTGGGACTCCTGGCCGCCCTCTCTGTTGGACACCCAGTCCCAGGGGACACCAACGTGCACCAAGCCACCCACACCGGGACGCTCGCTCCCTGTCCAGTTGGTACCCGAGGAGGACTGGGAGTCTGGTGCCTAGCCGCTGCCAAGGGGCAGTGAAATATATATCTGTATGTAACCAAAGGAACTTGTAAAACCAAAGAGGAAATAAACACAAGCCGGAGATTACAGTTTCTTTGGCCCTCGGAGGGGGAGAACCTGATATAGCCACGTAACACTGGCGGCAGCGGTGGTCCTCGACAGGCCACATACGGAGCACCATGGAGAAACAACGCCCCTTCAACCCGGATAACGACACCATTGACAATTGGCTGAACCGTTTCGAGCTAACACTGCGAACTTCAAGAAATCCCAGCTGGGCGACGCGCCAAATGGTGTAAGATTACCATCGGCGACGTTGGCAATGATGTAACAACAGCATCACAGCAGCTACGTGGGAGGAATGGAAGACAGCATTGAAAAAAGAAATTGGCCACCCAGATGAAGAAAATGCTAGCCGAAGGGGACCTCGCCACTCTAACACAGGGGGACCTGAGCCTGCGCCTTTGGCAAGACAGGCTCGACAAACTGGCCAACCGTGCATTCAATGGAGCAGGGCAACCCATCATCGAGCGGGAAGCTATGGAAGCCTTCTTGAAAGCCTTGCCCCTCAATCTAAAACGAGAGGTAT
>JACEEZ010000170.1:470000-525000 GCA_016584305.1 Chionoecetes opilio | reverse complement strand
AGTGTTCCATTACTAGTAAGCATTATGATTAAATCATTCAAAATTTCACCGAGAGTTAAAGGCGGCGTCACACTAACACTTTTTCCGTCTAGTTAGACGATCTCCGTTGGTTTTTTCTCGCTCTGACTAGTTAGTCCGTTTGAATCAGTCAGTCTGAGTCAGACGATCGTGATCGTCTTCATATGGAAAGTTGAAGACAACTTTCATAGTCAAATCAAAATCCATAGTTATTACTTTAAAGATATTCGATATAAATCAGGATTTTTTTGCAAAATATAATTCAATACATTTGAAAGTATGAAAAATATTCAAGTGACTATTGCACATATAGATACATTTAAAAGCCAGTTTTATAAAACAGGCAAGTCTCTCGCATGACTCGATTGTTGTGTATATTTTTCAAGACACACTCAAAAATCGTTTCTCACTCTTCAAGACTTCAACTTGTAATTATAGACGAAATGCTGTGGACACGTAGTTCAGAAGAATTTCTCATAAATAAGGAGCAGGAGTGACCTCACGCCACGCCCACCTGTGATCTGACTGTTGCTGCGGCTCCAGCGGCGGGCTGATGCCCGCTCATCTATTACTGTTTTTATGTATATATGTGTATTAGTGGGGCAGCTTAGGTAGTGGATGGGGACATGCCGGATAAAAGCACCAAAATTTTATCACGCAATCTTCAGGGTCCCAGCTATGATTCTATAACCGGCGCCAAGCGGTAGGACCACTCTTATTTGAAATTTTTCATTATATGTGAAATTTTTTTTTGAAAATTTTGGGATTTTTTTTTTTTTTTAGTTTTTGGGATAAAATGTTTTTTTATTGCAGAAATGAGAAATATAGTCTTTTCCGATCATTTTGGTGTAATTGTTTTTAAAATCGAACATCTAGAAGTATTTTAAAACAATATTTGAAAATTAGGTGTCTCGGGTGCATTTCCTCAGCATCTAAGCTTCAATTCTAGAACCAGCAATGGATGGATGCTCCGCTGAGCAATGGATGCTCCGCTGTATGCGCTTGCCAAGTTCATTCAGTGGCACTGCCCTACCACACACGGTGAAGACCAGTATGTTGTCATGTTCGGCGGACTCCACCTGGAGATGGCGGTGTGGAAGACACTTGGAGACTACCTAGACGGATCTGGATGGGCGACAGCAATAAACCAGGCAGGCATAGCCTCTGCTGGCACAGCTGACTCCTTCCTGAAGGCATCACACCTGACGAGAACCAGGCATGCCCACCAAGTCAGCGCTCTGGCACTCTCCAAGCTGCAACATGATGCCTACATGAAGAGCGCTGCTGGTGCAGCAACTGAAGATAGGACAGAAGAGGACTGGAAACAAAGCATGGTCAGGAAGAGTCCAACCTTTCAGTACTGGGACACTATCCTGAGGATTGAGCTCCTGGGACTCACCTTCGTTCGCGCTCACAGAGAAAGAGACTTTCCCCTGTATGTCGAGTCTATGAAAGCCCTTGCACATGGTTCTTCGCACTTGACCACCATAATTATGCAGATGGGTCCCCGATCCACATCCGCGACATGGAGAGCCTCCCTCCAACAATCGAAGAGGAGTTTATTATCAGAGGCAACTGGGTTGTTCAGAAGACAGCCAGAAGGTTCTCCAGCATTCCGATCGACCAAGCCCATGAACAGAATAATGAGCTTGTGAAGGGCCCTGGAGGAGCAGTCGGCCTGACTGAAAACCCAACCTGCCTTCAAGAAGTGGATGATCGCCGGACCTGAGCAGGCACGCATTCTCACTGAGTTTGAGCGGGAGTACACTGCCATCTCAGAAGAAGAACGCCAGCACCACGAAGAAGGTCTGTCTGCGCAGAAGACATTTCACGAGCAAACACTGGGCCTTATTCAAGTTATCAACGAGATGAGCAACCCGTTCCTAGAGGAAGGAAGCGAGCTGATTGCACTCGACACGCGGCGTGTGATTGGAGAATCTGTGGCCAACACTGTGCAAACCATAGAAGAAGTGGGACAGGCTCAGTACGACAGCTACAACGAGGCTATCATCACTGAACGAAGGCAGTCCATCCATGAGCCTGTGAAGAGGAACTCATTGCCTCTCTTCAGATCATCATCCAAGGGGAAGAGGAAGCAGTCAGATGGTGTTTCCCTGTTGAAAGATGATGTGTCCCTCTTCTCTCGTCTGTACATAGTTGCTCAGAACAGGGATACAGATATGGGAACCTTCTTCCAACATGAAAATCATCCGCACCCCCCTTCTCTATCTGAAAGAGGAACACTGCGCCAAGGAAAGAAGTCAGACCTCATTGGTATCCTTGTGGAAGAAACACAAAACTCTCAGAAGGAACCCCCGCCGTTTCTGGATGCAAGAATACTCGACGGTGCTGCTGTGGTGTATCTGCTTCCTCTTACTAATGTTACCACATTCAATGACTACGCTAATGAGGTCTTCATCCCCCACATCCTGAAGCTTCTTGAATCCTGCAGAAGAGTCGATGTGGTCTGGGACAGCTACATTGCCAGCAGTATCAAGGAGTCAACTAGAGAGAAAAGGGGGAAAGGTGTACGAAGAAAGGTCGGTGGTCCAACGAAGGTGCCCAGCACTGGCCCGACTTCCTCCGGGATCCCACAAACAAGGAGGAGCTTTTCCAGTTCCTTTCAGACAAAGTCGGCTCACAGTGACTGGCCAGACGGAAAGGGGTCTTCATAACATCAGGCACAAATGTAATCAGCAGAGGTTCAGACCACTCCATGCCACGATGTGACCACGAAGAGGCCGATACAAGGATTGTTGTTCACCTGAAAGATGCGCTGGACAAGGGATGCACCAACTGTTTGGTACGCACTGTCGACACAGACGTCGTTTGCCATACTGATAGGAAAGTACCATTCCCTGACCAGCCAGCATCAGATGGCAGCCATCTGGGTAGCATTTGGAACTGGAAAGAACTTCATGTACCTGGATATCAATGCCATATGCCATGCTCTGGGAAAAGATAGGTCAACGGCATTGCCTATGTTCCACAGTTTCACGGGCTGCGACACAACTTCCGCTTTCTTCGGCAAAGGGAAGAAATCAGCATGGGAGGCTTGGAATGCCTACGTGGAGGTGACGGAGGCCTTCAACAACTTCATGAATCACCCTTACATGACTGTGACAGTGAACTGCAAGTAATTCCAGTTGCTCGAGCGCTTCACCGTGATCATCTACAATAAGACGAGCAACTTGGACTCTGTGAACGAGGCACGTAGGGAACTCTTCTCACAGAAAAACAGGCCAATGGAAAAGATTCCCCCAACGCAAGAAGCCCTTCTGCAGCACACACTGCGCGCAGTCTACCAAGCTGGAATCTGGGCAACCAGTGATCAATGTGAGCAGAAGCCTCCAACCCCAGAGGGCTTTGGATGGACTCTAGAGAGTGCAACGAAGACCTGGCGTCCTGTGTGGTCCAACCTGCCTGTAGCATCTCAGCCTGCAGCGAACTGGTCAAGTGTGGCTGCAAAAGCGCCACGTGCGGAGGACGATGCTCATGCAAGAAGGCGCAGTGGAAGTGCACCGAACTATGCAGCTGCCAATGTGAATAGCTTAGCCGAGAAGTAATTTTGCACCATGTTGGGTGAATATACGCACGGTCTGAAAGAGTATCCATTTTTCTTGATTTTCGTATGTGTTAAGGGCAGGCTCCGAATTAATTAGACTACGCGATTCACTATGTTAACCGCTACTCGACCACGCGATTACGAAATAAAAATGATAACGAAAATTGTGTTTTTGAATACCCGGGTGACCTACGTTAATTAGAACGTTTAAAAAAAATTGAGGAAATGCACCCGAGACACCTAATTTTCAAATATTGTTTTAAAATACTTCTAGATGTTCGATTTTAAAAACAATTACACCAAAATGATCGGAAAAGACTATATTTCTCATTTCTGCAATAAAAAAACATTTTTTCCCAAAAACTAAAAAAAAAAAAAATCCCAAAATTTTCAATTTTTTTTTCTCACAAATAATGAAAAATTTCAAATAAGAGTGGTCCTACCGCTTGGCGCCGGTTATAGAATCATAGCGGGGACCCTGAAGATTGCCTGATAAAATTTTGGTGCTTTTATCCGGCATGTCCCCATCCATTTGAAATTCGGTGCTAAGCTGCCCTACTATATGTATTTTAACTTGTTTGGCGCGTCTACGATTGATAATACACATAATTAAGTGTATACCGGCGATATGGTACGGTACTAGGTACTAAGGTACTCTAGCCTGCCCTGGCGTCGGAGCCATGTTTATTTACAGTCGCAGGAACAGCTGACTGGTAGTGCAGGCAAACGATTGTGTGTGTGACGGCTTGCAGTAAAAACATTGTTAGTTTTTAGAAAGTTCCTAGAAAAAATAGACGGAAAAGGGCTAGTGTGACGCCGCCTTAAAGGAAGCTTCAAAAAGCATATGGGTATAGAATATTTTCTGCTTAGAATTACATGTTCTTCCACCTGTATCAATATTTGCAGAAACTCGTGTTACACCCTGTATATATATATATATATATATATATATATATATATATATATATATATATATATATATTATATATATATATATATATATATATATATATATATATATATATATATATATATATAATATATATATATATATATATATATATATATATATATATATATATATATATATATAATATACCGTCATTTGGGGTAATTGTAATAAAAAATTTAAAGTTTCATAGTTTGGTAATTACTTCTTAACTTTTTTATTATTGTTTTTCATATATATATATATATATATATATATATATATATATATATATATATATATATATATATATTATATATATATATATATATATATATATATATATATATATGATTTTTGGGGGGCATTATGATTAATTTTACAATCAATCATCAATCATTGGGGGCATACGCCGGGGGGCGCGTCGCCTCGCCAACCCTACGACGCCACTCCTGGGAGTCACCACGCGCGAGTCCCCATGCAGGCTCCTTTCCCATACCAAGCAGCTCTCGACAAGAAACATCAACTTGCCCCAGCCACGAGCCTTGTGGGCACCCCCTTGGCCTCCTTCACGCCGGATTGTCTCTTACAGATACAACCCGATGGGAAGGATCGGTTTCAGGGTAGCGTGCCACATGCGCATATAGCCGAAGTTGGCGTTGACGGACTATGCAGGTAATAGGCCTCGATTCAGTCTCACGGTGCAATCGCTGATTTGACACGTAATCATCCCAGCGATACCCCATGATTCTGCGAAGACACTTATTACCAAAGGCATTGATTCGTCTCTTCAAGTCACTATTTAGTGTCCATGTCTCACAACCATAGAGTAAGACAGGGATCACAAGCGATTTGAAGATCCGGATCTTTGTCCTCCTGCACAGGTACCGACAACGCCAAATACTCCCGCTGAGCGAGTCCATGGCACCGTGGGCTATGCCAATCCGCCGTAAGACTTCTTGACCTGACCCGCCGTCATTATGGACTACGCTACCAAGGTATGTAAAACTTTCCAAGATCTCAATGTCTTCGCCGCACGCATGAACAGACTGTACTGCTTCATCTAGTAAGTCTCCAAACACCTGGACCTTGGTCTTAAGCCAGGAGACCTCAAGTCCCAAAGGCTTTGCCTCCTCGTGCAGCGCCTCGAGAGCCATCACCAGGACCTCCAGCGACTCAGCAAAGATTACTGCATCATCGGCAAAAACAAGATCAGTGATCATGGTGTTGCCGACGGATGCTTCACAATCACTTTGATCTACAACCTTGTCCAATACCCATTCCATACAAGCGTTGAAAAGTGATGAGGCAAGGACGTACCCTTGCCTCACTTTTCTATTGACAGGAAAGAAGCTGAATACACCTGTCCCACACTTCACAGCACTCCCAGTCCCAGAATACAGACCGGTTATCAAACCAATAGTCCTTGCAGGGATCCCGCGAAGTCGCAGAAGATCCCAAAGTGACTCACGATGCACTGAGTCAAACGCTTTCTTGAGATCAACATAGGCTGCAAGCATCCCCTGTCGAAACTCACGTCGGCGTTCCACCAGGACACGAAGCGCTAGGATACGGTCCGTTGTTGACTTACCAGGCGTGAACCCAGACTGCTGAGGTCTCTGATGCTTCAGCAGATGATTGCGGATCCGTGTCAGCAATAGATGGGCAAGCACCTTGCCTGGCACGCTGAGCAGTGTAATACCGCGGTAATTTTTGCAGTCCTGACGGTCCCCTTTCCCTTTCCAGATAGGGACGACCAGCCCCCTTTTCCAGTCAGGAGGAATGGTACCTGATTGCCACACGGCAGCAGGACAGCATGCAACCCGCGAATCAAGGCCTCACCCCCAGCTTCGAGGAGCTCCGCACTGATATTACAAACACCAGCTGCCTTTCCACCCCTCAACTTTGCTACAGCCTCTCTGACTTCGTCAAGAGAGGGTGCAGTTTCGTCAACGGGAGGATCGGCATCCACTGCCTATAATCCAGTGGTGTGAAGCTGCTCAGTTGGAGGGTCCACCGTGAACAACTGCCCAAAGTACTCAGCCCAATGAGCCATCTGCCCATCCATGTCCGACACGAGGCGCCCATCTGCTGCTCGAATAGCACTCGCCCGAGATGGAGACTTGGAACGGAGCTTCTTCAGGGCTCGGTAGGCGAGTCGGAGGTCATTAGCGTTCAAATGACCCTCGACATCCTCAGCGAGACTCCTGACATACCTGTCCATGTCTCTCCCCAGGAGGGTTCTAGTCCGGCGTGACAGAGCCCTGTGCTGGTCCTGGTTCCCAGCCAGACTGGCAGCGATAATTGCTCGCTTCTATTTACGCGCTGTCTGCACAGTACAACTACACACGGCCTCCCTATGCACAAATGTTGTACGTCTTCTAAAAGTATTTGTGCTACTTGTCTAACCAGAGCCAACCATTCACTCACTGACTGGGCGATAGTAAACTATCGCTATTATGCTGAATTCGTTACCTTACACGTAATCTATGCCGAAGATGCCAGCAGTGGATGTTGCTGGTACATAATTGACTTCTGTTTATCATCAGAATCCTCGTATAATGCGAGCACAGCCCTAAACAAGACAGGAGAAAACTCTTCTTCCTCTTGCCTCGCCAGCTTTAAGTGTTTGTTTGTAAACAAAAAACGGGGATTTTGCGTTCCATTTGTGACACGCGAACCCAGAACAGGAACTGGACCCAACCCTGAACTGAAATGACTAGTTCCTTGAACTCGTGCACAAATGGAAGAGGCCTCCTATTTTAAGAGTGCGTGGATGTGAGTGAGTGTTTTGCTGCCCGCACGTGTATTCTTTTGCCTAGCCTATTTGATAAATGTAAAATAGGATTATCACTGCGTCTGTATTTATCCTCTATTTCTTTGTTAGTAATCCCATGCTCGTTTTTCTAGAACCCCATTGGTCGAACAGAAGTGAAAATTCATGGGGCGGGATTTTTTGTCCACCGAGTTGTTTTTTGTGTGGGTGTGAGACTATGCCGAACCTTAAAAAAGCGACTATCACACGAGGCGTTTCGTCGGACTGTTTCGTCGAACCAAACAGGGATTTGGCTTGACCTGTTTGACAACACATCTAGCACACGGTTGGGCCAACCGCTTCACCCAACCATAACAAACAAAGATGAAGCGATGACTTGTTGTTAATGCTTTAACTTTAGGGACATATATATACGTAGCTACTGGTGATGAAAAGGGAGAAGGTGATTGTTAGAAGAGAACAGCGACAGATGAAGACGCGTTCATGACTTCATGTGGGCTAAATGGGTTATAGTGGACGAGAACTGCGCGGTCGCTAACGCCGGTTAAGGTTAGGTTAAATTTCGGTTATGTTAATATTCCCTCGGTCAGGCGGGTCGTGAGGCGGAACAGGAGGCCTCTGCGCTACGAAGTTCGGTTGGTTATGGGCCTGAACTGTGACCTGGCTGCGCCGGAATATCGCTTATGCACATGGACTAATAATATTACTAGAAGTCGTAGGGTATATATAGCTGAGTATTCATATATATATATATATATATATATATATATATATATACGGATCATATAGACTGGTTTATCAGTTTATATGATATACCGTAATCTTCGTAAATGTTTGTTCTATAATATTATCAAATAAAAAACAGTAAGACACGCTAAAGAAATGCCATTACGAGACTCTGAAGAAATATGCATGAACTTAATATTCACTTCAACTTTTCGCCATTTAAAACTTTGCGAGTCGAGTTTTATCATGAATCAGTATCATATCATATCAATTATTTATATTATTCAGTCTATTTCGGTATAATGAAGGAGCGAAAACTTATTATAACTATGTTTTCATTATGTTATCGACTGGTTAAGGGTGACAATTTAAGGCCTTTTGTGAGTTTTTAACCCTTTGTAATGACTATCGTACGTCTGGCAGTTTAGTGTATGAAGCTGAGAAATTATTTCAAAATATTCTATTCTAAATTATGATATTATCCATTTTAACTTCATCATCTACATATTCCTTATTAGGTGTACCGTTGAGTATTGATATGTGTTGATAATTATATGTTGGAAATTATTGAAATAAGGGACAATATGACCTTGTGTTATCCCGTAATCTTTGCTCGGATAATCAAATGTTATTTCTATATGTAACTACACACATAGACTAACTGATAACCTTTTTCAATGTAAACTCCTTCCTATGTATGTATATCTCATCTTTATTTCTATGTATCTCTGGGTATTGCTGATCAAGCTGGCAATATTTGAAATAAACTGAAATATGATAATTTCTATAAACTATTATAAAAACTTCTATAACAATTTTTAATAGCTTGAACAGGCGTAAAATGTGATGGTACCATATTGAATACTATGTATATTACTTGTTATATATATAAAATTAAATAAATTTCCCACTAACAAATAGGTACCACGGGCCCCGGGGAGGTTGAGTAAAAGTTGCCGCTGCTTGTCACTCTGATGTATTACTACACCAAAAAAAAAAATCATATAACTTTTTGTTTAAAAATTTTACACATAGAAATATTAAATTCTTAAAATTTTTGTACTTTTTCAACATAGAAAATTTTCCCGTCTGAAAAACCCCCAGGGGGCCCTTCGGAGGGCTGACGGAGAAATTTCTGCCGGCGGCCCCGTTCGCCGCTCTACAGCCTACTAGGCCCGCCGGTGAGGTTAGCTGGAAAAAATTGCATTGTAAGCTTGTTTGGGGAGCACTAGGTCCCCAAAACTCGGCGTCCCCAAAGGTTCCATCTATGGTATGGGGGTAAAAAACCAAAACAGGGGCCCCAAAAACGACTAAGAAATGATTTTGTTTTTGGGGGAGGAAATGGCCACTCTTTGGAAAGGGGCCCCCAACGAAAGGGGACGCTGAGAAATGGGCCCCTTTTATTTTTTAAGTAAAAAAGGGAAAAATGGGAAAGTTATAATAAGGACGGGTTTAGCTTCTTATACAAGCAATTAAAAAGGGAAAAATGGGGAAAAAACAGATGGAACATAGGAAAATTCAAAAAGTATGGAGGAGAAGGGTTGAAACTAGCTCAGTTAATCTTTTAGAGAGTTTTGGAAAAAGTGGGGTGCCCCAAAGACTGAAAAGAGTAGGGTGACATTATACAAAGGAGGGGGGAAAGCCAAAAGAGGAAATGGAAAATTACAGACCCTAGCAGTGATAAATTACTGGCCAAGGTATTTGGGTGGGTGATAAACAACAAGCTAATGTCATCCCGGAGAAGATAAGGTGCTGGGGAAGAGAAAAATAGGTTGGAAAGGTAGAGGAGGTTTGAAAACTTTTGGTGATAAGGAAATCATAGAAAGGAGCCGGGGGGGGATGGGGAACTGTACCTGGTATTTATAGTTTTTTAAAAGCTACAAACTCGGTTGATAGAAGAAAATTAATGAGACGTTGGGCCCATAGGGGTAGATATAAGGTGGGGCGATAATTAGGGGGTTTATAAAGGGAAAAAGGTAAAGTTCACACTAGGGTTCACACAGGAGGATGAGAATAAATAGCTAGGGCCGGCGGAGTTTTCTCCCAACACTCTTCACATCTCATGGAGGAACTGATGGGAGGGTCAGAAATCGAGAAGGGAAACAGAGTGGGGAAAAGAAAACTAGATGTTTACCATTTCAGACGAGTAGTTTCATACAGAGAGGAAGGGAAAACTGGAGGGAGTTGCTGGGGAAAAGTAACAGTTTGGAAGGGAATGGGACATTAGGTTCAGGTCAGGAAAATAAAGGGGAGGGGGCTCAACAGCAGAAGGAAAGGGCATGGGTTCAGGGAAAAACATTTTAAGGGGTTGATAGGTAACATCTTAGGATTGGAATAAATAAGGAAGGAGTTGGAGGGGAAAGACAAAGGAATCTAATGAGGAAAAAGGGGACAGGCATGATCATTAAGGGGGAAAAAGGAAATTTAAAAATTAAGTAGGTAGGGGGTCTTTGGAAAAGGGAATGGCAGTGCCCTATTGCTTTTAGGGGTTTAATAAAATATTATCGGAGGGAACTTACTAAGCTAGAGGTCCACAGAAAATTATTGGGGAGTGGGGATTAGGGCCCCAACCAGCACAGTGTGGGGCCATTCGAGGAATATGGGGGGGAGCACATTTAGGGAAAGGATTTTAAAAGGGAAAATTAACCCTCTGAAGAAAATAGAGGACTTTTGAGGAAGATGGGGGAAGCAGATCCTGAAGGAGGTTTGGGGCAAGCTCAACATGGATAAAAAATTTAAAAGGGGGAAAAGGGGGGGAAAAACCCTTAGAAAACCGGGACGGATAAAAAAACCAAATAGTGAGGTAAAAATAGAAGCAAAAGGTAGCTAGGTGGAGGCGGTATGAGGGTAAACCCCGTAAAAGTGGTACTGTAGGAAAAAGAAGCCGAGGCCCTTTACTGGCAGCATTTTTGGGGGAAACAGACTGTTGGTGAAGGAAAAGGACAGGGAAAACTAGAGGTGAAGGCTAGGTAGGGATGGGAAAACCAGGCCTGTAGCTTCTGTAGAGGAACAAGGGGAAAAAAAATTGAACACTTGATAAAAGGTTGGGAATTGAGCAGGAGAGGGGGAGGGTGATAATCCATTTAGGTTTTTTAGGGGGATTAGGAGTAGGGTGAATGGGATAGAAGGATATTCGAGGTGGATGGGGGATCCTTACGTGCTAGGAAGTATGGGAGTAATGAAAAGAAAGGAAAAAATTTAAAATAACTGGTTTTTTAAAAGCAGGTTGGGGAAAAAAATTTTTTTGGGAGTAAAAGTAAGGAGGGTATTTTTATAGGGGGACTTATTTCTGTGTATATACTGCCCTGTTGTGCCCTTCTCTCCCCACAGGTGCAGGGAAAGAAAGGCTACAGACTCAGAGTGGCAAAGAAGGAAAAATCTTGATCTTGTCTTGTTTTGGGAGTCACCCAGCGGATGCTGTCGGTGAAGCCTTTGGTCCGGCTTTCTCTCACACGGCGGTAATCTGTTGGGAGAGAAGCAAAAGGGGGGGGGGGAACACAGCCGGGTGTTTCCCCCCCCCTCCCAGCACCACACCCACAAGGGTCCCCCATCACTGAGGGGCCCCCTGTCTCTCATTCTCTCTCCTACGTGTTCTCCAAAGAATTCTCGAAGAATTCTTTACACTCTCAATCACACGACTGTCACTCCTCCCTCGGCACACAACCCCAGCGGTACCCCATCCCACACTCCTGTCTCTCATTCTCTCTCCATTCTTCCATTTCCGACCTCCCTACCACTACCTTCAACATCTTTGTTCTAGCATACTCATCCCGTTCACTTCCAGCTCAAGTGCTCCACGGTTTCATCCACTCCTGTCACACACATCACACAACACCTTGCTCCCACCATTCTTCCATCTGTACATACGACTTTTTTACCTCCAGCGACTTTGTCCTGACTCTGAAGAGTAAATCCCCTCCATAGCCACCATCATAGAACCTTTCATTCCGTGGCTGGTCCTTTCTCCTGTACCATTCCAGTATTAAATTTCTCACTCATTCTTTCTTTCCCTTTCTCTTCCACTCTCCTTATTTATTTCCTTTTTGCATACAGCCATACTCCCATGTCTCTCACTCCTGTCACAAACATTCCCAGTTCACCTGTCCATCTTTCCACTTTTATGAGTCTTTCATCCACTTCCCATACATATTCCAGTCCCAAACCTTACTTGCCCCTTGCTGTCATCCATTCATTGCAGTCTAGCTCTGTACCTCAGTCCTGCCTTTGCTATCCTCTCTCTGAACGTGCTCCATCCCATGTCTCCTCTAATCGCTTCCACTGCTACATACCTATTGGCACCTAATGCTATTCTGCCTGCTTTGTTCTGTGTTACTTCCAATCTGCCCAACTCCTTCCTAGACCACACCATTGCTTCCAGGCCATAATACATAATGCTAGGGATTTGCCACACCCTTCCATAGTCTTCTCACCACTTCATACTTGTTGGCCCGACATCTTGCCACACTGCCTAGCCTTCCAACCAGGGTTGGCTCTAGCTATCCTCTCATGTTTAGTTTTCTCACAGCCTTTATCATCCTACCAAATACCCAGATACTTGTAACTCTTTCGTTCTTTTTATTTCATTCCCACCCCCCCACCCAAAATCCTGTCATCATCAGAGTCCATCCCCATTCACCCCCAAACACTTGACTCTTCTCCTTACTAAAGCCTAACATTGAAGTCCCTTCCATACTCAGTCACAACATTCAGCATCTCTTGTAGCTCATTGTGGTTTTCACTAAGGATCACCACATCATCTGCTACATCAGTACACTCAACACTTTTATCTCCAATTTTCACACCCAGACCTGTACGCTTTACTCTCACTGCCATTTCCTCACATATAATCCAAAAGTAGAGGAGAAAGGACGCAGCCCTGTCTTACCCTCTCTTACTATTCACCCATCCAGTCTCGAGGTCCCCATACTGAACTTGGCCCGTGTGTTCTCATACATACTGCCCTTATTTTTTTAACAACCTTCTCACTCATGCCAATCGTCTCCAATACCTTACATAGCATTCTCCTATCCACTCTGTCCATACGCTTTCTCAATTCTAGAAAGACTAGATATTTCTTTTCTCCCCTCCTTCCTTGTTCCCTCAATCACTTCATTCACTACAAACATATTGTCCTCACCTCTTCTGTCTTTTCTAAATCCATTCTGCTCTTCACCCATCACCTTATTTCTTTCCACAACTTCACCTAGTTTTCATTTAGTACACCACAACAAGACTTGTGTCAAGTTCGGGCCCCGACCTGACAGACACTACAAAGCGATAATAAGCAGAAAAGGCACAAGAAGAAGAAGAAGAGAAGAAGAAGAAGACCTCATTCATTTCACTACCCATTTCAGTCAAAAACCACACGCATCATTTTTTATTCTCTCCCCCTTATACTTCTCAGATCTCATATTCTACTAGTAATCATTCTACCGCAAAATGTAAACACACCAAATTACTTCATATTTCTGAAAATCTATCACATATGTAATATGACTGATCTGTTTTTAATTTTACTGTAACGTATTATATGATGGTGTTCATTTCAATGCTTAATAATTTTCTAACACTATTTATAACTTTTAGAAAAAGTATAGACTTATTTTGACCCCAGAGTCTGTTCGACGAATGTGCAACATTTTGTTAATTTTACAAAACCATTTCATTTCATCGAAAATGTTCGGCGAAATGACCCTCGAAGTTCGACCAAACAGTCCAACCAAATGGCAAGTTCGACCAAACAGCCGACGAAACGCTCGTATGATACCGCTTATTCACACACCCTGTACCAAAACAATCCCTGATTGAAATATGATACAAAAGTACCTACATTGTTAACCGTGTTTTTTAGATTTCCGTAATGATGTTTTACTTGTTAAGAATTGCAGAAAAGTATCCTGGCTGATATATAAGGCCAGGCTTTCCAGACACTACCAAGTCACACCAACGACCTCCACACAACAGGCAACACCCATCAGCTCCCACAGCCACAAGATGCGTGCTTCCATCCTGTTACGCTTTGCAATGGTACTACTGCTGGCAGTCACCGTGCCGATGTGCACGGCTAGTGACTTTATAACCACACGCATGGCAGCTAAGTCAACCCGGTAGGTGAAGAACATTGTAATGTGTTCAAGCTCCACCATATGTTGGTGGCAATTATATGGAGAAGTTTTTCATTTGTTAACATTAATATTTTCACTTCCTTGCAATTGTTATACTTGCTGTCGAGGGTTTAGGTGGCACGGAGATTCTTACATAAAGGGTTTCTTTTGTGTCCCAAAAGGAGAACCCGAAGCAATTCCAACGAAGAAGACAGACAGACAACGATTAACTTCGTAGGCCAGAAATGTTCAGTTACCACAAAGCGCAATGAATTCGACGGGTTCAGCGCCTGGATGACGTGCAACAAATATCCTCTTATTACAGGATTTGGTAAGTAACTCTACCAACAGATACTTGCTCATCATCGACAAATCATTTCAATCCATGAATCACATATTAGGCCTTTTCCATTTGCGACATTTCAGGAACCAGTTCACGGAACCCAAGAATTCAGGCGTTCCATTTGCGCACGAAAACCTGGGTCCGAGGCGACGCGCGTAGTGACTCAACAAAACCCTTGAACTTTCTCTACCCACATTTGGCTTGAAGACGCTAGATCGTGACGTCAGTGCAAGACACCTATAGGAGGGTAATTGATAGGATGGACTTATGTCTGTGTATATACTGCCCTGTTGTGCCCTTCTCTCCCCACAGGTGGCAGGGAAAGAAAGGGCTGCAGAGGGGCAAAGAAGGAAGATATGTGTCAAGTTCGACCCCGAGCTTGACAGACGACTTATAAAGCGATAATAAGCAGAAAAGGTCACAAGAAGAAGAAGAAGAAGACATTGGCAGGTCGGTAGCCTGGGTAGAGTTTTCAGTTCATAACAAACAATGGCCGCCTTGGGCCCTATTTCTCTTATCGTGAAGGGTTTTCTGCATGCACGAGTCGGAGAGGATGTCAGACAGGCCGACAAGGGGCACTGGTGGAGGAAAGCTGTCCCGCGATCTTAAACTTGATATGATCCCTTCAGATCACAGCTGAGTTAAAACTTTTAATGTTTCTCTCTCTCTCTCTCTCTCTCTCTCTCTCTCTCTCTTTCTCTTTCTCTTTCTCTTTCTCTCTCTCTCTCCTCTCTCTCTCTCTCTCTCTCTCTCTCTCTCTCTCTCTCCCCCCCCCCCCCCCCCCTTCCTCTTGCCTCGCCAGCTGAGTTTGTTTGTAAACAAAAAAACGGGGTTTCTGCGTTCCATTTGTGACACGCGCACCCAGAACCAGGAACTGAACCCAACCCTGAACTGAAAGAACTGGTTCCTGGAACTTGGGCACAAATGGAAGAGGCCTATTCTGTTCTATGTTCGGGTCATGTATTTCCTTTGACACTAACCATTCATGTTCTTCCTTCTGCAGCTACTGGCAACGTTGCAGTGACGGTTAATCTTAAAGCCTTCGAAAATTTCGTATTTAAAGCAATTGATGCCAAGAAAATCACTGCTGCAGAAGTGATAGGGTGGATGAAAAATCATTCATGAAGACATTCCTGCTATTCGTAAGGCTTCCAATCGGATCAAGGGCGAAGGAATCAATGCCATCAAGAGTGGTCTCCTTCCTTTCTTAGACGAACTAATATTTTCGCACTGAAGACGCCTTGGCTCCTGACTCTTCATACCAACTAAAGTAACTTCAAAACACTCTTGTAGTGCACAAATTAATTGTTTTTATATGCACAGTATTTGGGTTTGAAGATCTTAGATTTATAAGTATATGTAACAGTCATTCGAATATGTCAAAATCTGACAATTGACTTTGAACTTTAAATACACCTAGCGTATATTTACAGGTATTCTGATTATCCATAATAATAATGATGATGATGTTAGTAAAAAAAACATTAATTTATGTACTTTAACTTACTTTTTATATGTATTTTTTTATATTAATAAAACTCTCCAATTGCGATCGTATCTCCTGGTTACCGTGTTTTCGGGATAAAATACTTGGATCTTATCTAGACAAATCACTCGTAAAATCAACAGCAAGTTTACTGACAATACAAATTGTCACCAGGCCATAATGAAACTCAGGCATCTACTAGGGTTCGAAAGCTGCACACGAATTCTTGGCCTCTATAGGGCCTATATCAATGTACATCTCGTGTTCGCAAGCGACAATCTACTTCAATCACACACTAGACATTGGACGCTTACACTTCCCCTAGCATCACTGGGGCTCTTAGGAGTGAATTATGGTTTGTGGTTTATGGTATGTGGTTTGTGACCCTTGTCACAGTGTAAGAAACCACCTTTCGCCTCTAACATTTTTCTTCAGAAGACCTCGATGTAAAAAAGTAAGATTTACGTCCTACACCACACACTGTATAATTTTAATAAGTTTGAGTTTCCGTAATAACTTGTTAAACTTCAAACTTCACATGAATGACAATGAAGAGGTCCTGAATGCCTTATAAGGCGAAGCAGCATGATAGCAGCCTTTTATGATAGCCTGTTAGTACCTGGAACCATAAAGCCTGCTTCTTGCCAGTTCGTGTATAACAGACAGAAACAGAATATTAAAATATTTGCCCTCGCGTTCCCAGCCTATTCCTTTCCTTCCTACATCGCAACCCATCCCAACCTACGAATGACGTCAGTGAACTTTTGAGTCACTTGGCACTAATCCAAACGCCTTCTTGAGATCAACATAGGCTGCAAGCATCCCTTGTCGGCGTTCCATCCCGCATCAAACAAGAATCTCCTATCGGCGTTCCATCAGGACATGAAGCGCTAGGATACGGTCCGTTGTTGACTTACCAGGCGTGAACCCAGACTGTTGAGGTCTCTGATGCTTCAGCAGATGACTGCGGATCCGTTTCAGCCATAGATGGGCAAGCACCTTGCCTGGCACGCTGAGCAGTGTAATACCGCGGTAATTTTTGCAGTCCTGACGGTCCCCTTTCCCTTTCCAGATAGGGACGACCAGTCCCCTTTTCCAGCCAGGAGGAATGGTACCTGATTGCCACACACGGCAGTCAGGACAGCATGCAACCCGTGAATCATGGCCTCACCCCCAGCTTTCAGGAGCTCCGCACTGGTATTACAAACACCAGCTGCCTTTCCACCCCTCAACTTTGCTACAGCCTCTCTGATTTCGCCAAGAGAGGGTGCGGTTTCGTCAATGGGAGGATCGGCATCCACTGCCTGTAACCCAGTGGTGTGAAGCTGCTCAGTTGGAGGGTCCACCGTGAACAACTGCCCAAGGTACTCAGCTCAACGAGCCATCTGCACATCCATGTCCGACACTTGGCGCCCATCTGCTGCTCGAATAGCACTCGCTCGAGATGGAGACTTGGAACGGAGCTTCTTCAGGGCTCGATAGGCGGGTCGGAGGTCATTAGCGTTCAAATGACCCTCTACATCCTCAGCGAGTCTCCTGACATGCCTCTCTTTGTCTCTCCACGGGAGGGTTTTAGTCCAGCGTGACAGAGCCTTGTGCTGGTACTGGTTCCCAGTCACCCTGGCAGCCGCGACTCTCCTCTATTTTCTTCAGCGTCTCCGTCGAGTAAAACCACGCCTTGACCTCGGGCGCTCCCCAATACACTCCTTGGCAGCCTGTAGAGTTTCACGTTTGAAGGTATCCCACAGTTCTACAGGATCCTCGAGGGCACCGAGCACATCAAACCGATTTGAGACTGCCACCGCATAGTCATGGGCACATGCCAAGTCCTTCAGTTTCTCAAGATGAAACACAGTATGGTTACCTCTTGAGATTCTTCTGGACTTGACATGAAGCTAAAGTGTAGCAACAAGAAGTCTGTGATCTGTTCCAAAGAACTCACCACTCCGGTAAGCCCTGCAGTTCTGGAGGATCCTCCAACGAGTACTAACGAACAGAGGTGGGCATCGCAATTTTTTTTCCAATTCCGCAATCGCAATTCCGCAATTCCGAGGCGGCGCCTGCCGTCGAATCACTCCTGGGATCAACCTGCGGAGGGTTCTTCGTGTGGGCTCGTGGAACGTTCTGAGCCTCTCAGACGATCATCGACTACCTCTCCTATCGGGCGAGCTCAGTAGGCTGAGGGTGGATATAGTGGGACTCTCTGAGACGAGGAGGCCTGGCAGTGGTGAGACTAGCAGTGGGGGTTACACCTACTACTAGTCCGGCATGAGCAATGGTCACCGTGTACGAGGAGTAGCTATAGGCATCTCAAGCAAACTGCAGCCGTCAGTTGTTGAGGTTACTCCGGTTGATGAGTGTATAATGCGGGTGAGGATGAAACACACTCTGGGTTTCATGTCTCTTGTTGCTGTGTACGCTCCTACCGAGGTGCGTAAAACTGAGGAGAAGGAGATGTTCTACGCCAAACTCGACTCTGTATTAGACCAGTGTCCTCCTCGGGACACACTCATTGTCTTGGGCGACTTCAATGCTACTACTGGCACTGTGAGAGATGGTTACGAGTTATGTGTTGGTCCCCATGGCTCCGGTACCAGAAACACCAACAGTTCTCTGCTTCTGAACTTTGCAAGGTCCAGAAGGTTGAGAATTGCAGGTTCTTGGTATCAGAGACCAGAGCTGCACCGCTGGACATGGTATAGTAATGCCGGAGGGGTAGCAAAGGAGATCGACTACATCCTCGTTAGCACTCGTTGGAGGATCCTCTAGAACTGCAGGGTTTACCGGAGTGCTGAGTTCTTTGGAACAGATCACAGACTTGTTGTTGCTACACTTAAGCTTCATGTCAAGTCCAGAAGAATCTCAGGAGGTAACCATACTGTGTTTCATCTTGAGAAACTGAAGGACTTGACATGTGCTCATGAGTATGCGGTGGCAGTCTCAAATCGGTTTGATGTGCTCGGTGCCCTCGAGGACCCTGTAGAACTGTGGGATACCTTCAAACGTGAAACTCTACAGGCTGCCAAGGAGTGTATTGGGGAGCGCCCGAGGTCAAGGCGTGGTTTTACTCGACGGAGACGCTGAAGAAAATAGAGGAGAGTCGCGGCTGCCAGGGTGACTGGGAACCAGTACCAGCACAAGGCTCTGTCACGCTGGACTAAAACCCTCCCGTGGAGAGACAAAGAGAGGCATGTCAGGAGACTCGCTGAGGATGTAGAGGGTCATTTGAACGCTAATGACCTCCGACCCGCCTATCGAGCCCTGAAGAAGCTCCGTTCCAAGTCTCCATCTCGAGCGAGTGCTATTCGAGCAGCAGATGGGCGCCAAGTGTCGGACATGGATGTGCAGATGGCTCGTTGAGCTGAGTACCTTGGGCAGTTGTTCACGGTGGACCCTCCAACTGAGCAGCTTCACACCACTGGGTTACAGGCAGTGGATGCCGATCCTCCCATTGACGAAACCGCACCCTCTCTTGGCGAAATCAGAGAGGCTGTAGCAAAGTTGAGGGGTGGAAAGGCAGCTGGTGTTTGTAATATCAGTGCGGAGCTCCTCAAAGCTGGGGGTGAGGCCATGATCCACGGGTTGCATGCTGTCCTGACTGCCGTGTGGCAATCAGGTACCATTCCTCCTGACTGGAAAAGGGGGCTGGTCGTCCCTATCTGGAAAGGGAAAGGGGACCGTCAGGATTGCAACAATTACCGCGGTATTACACTGCTCAGCGTACCAGGCAAGGTGCTTGCCCATCTATTGCTGACACGGATTCGCAGCCATCTGGTGAAGCATCAGAGACCTCAGCAGTCTGGGTTCACGCCTGGTAAGTCAACAACGGACCGTATCCTAGCGCTTCGTGTCCTGGTGGAACGCCGACGTGAGTTTCGACAGGGGATGCTTGCAGCCTATGTTGATCTCAAGAAGGCGTTTGACTCAGTGCATCGTGAGTCACTCTGGGATCTTCTGCGACTTCGAGGGATTCCTGCAAGGACTATTGGTTTGATAACTGGTCTGTATTCTGGGACTGAGAGTGCTGTGAAGTGTGGGGCAGGTGTATCCGGCTTCTTTCCTGTGAATACAGGAGTGAGGCAAGGGTGCGTCCTTGCCCCATCACTTTTCAACGCTTGTATGGACTGGGTATTGGACAAGGTTGTAGATCAAAGTGATTGTGGAGCATCCGTTGGCAACACCAAGATCACTGATCTTGTTTTTGCCGATGATGCAGTAATCTTTGCTGAGTCGCTGGAGGTCCTGGTGATGGCTCTCGAGGCGCTGCACGAGGAGGCAAAGCCTTTGGGACTTGAGGTCTCCTGGCTCAAGACCAAGGTCCAGGTGTTTGGAGACTTACTAGATGAAGCAGTACAGTCTGTTCATGCATTTGGCGAGGACATTGAGATCTTGGAAAGTTTTACATACCTTGGTAGCGCAGTCCATAATGACGGCGGGTCACGTCAAGAACTCTTACGGCGGATTGGCATAGCCCACGGTGTTATGGACTCGCTTAGCGGGAGTATTTGGCGTTGTCGATACCTGTGCAGGAGGACAAAGATCCGGATCTTCAAATCGCTTGTGATCCCTGTCTTACTCTATGGTTGTGAGACATGGACACTAAATAGTGACTTGAAGAGACGAATCAATGCCTTTGGTAATAAGTGTCTTCGCAGAATCATGGGGTATCGCTGGGATGATTACGTGTCAAATCAGCGATTGCACCGTGAGACTGAATCGAGGCCTATTACCTGCATAGTCCGTCAACGCCAACTTCGGCTATATGGGCATGTGGCACGCTACCCTGAAACCGATCCTTCCCATCGGGTTGTATCTGTAAGAGACAATCCGGCGTGGAGGAGGCCAAGGGGGCGCCCACAAGGCTCGTGGCTGGGGCAAGTTGATGTTTCTTGTCGAGAGCTGCTTGGTATGGGAAAGGAGCCTGCATGGGAATTCGCGCGTGGTGACCCTCGGGAGTGGCGTCGTAGGGTGGGCGAGGCGACGCGCCCCCCGGCGTATGCCCCCAATGATTGATGATTGACCTGCACCAGTCCGCAATCGCAATTCCGCAATTTTTTTCAGATAGGCCTTTTCGCAATCGCAATTCCGCAATTCCGCAAACTAATTTCGACACCTACAAATAAAACAAAACACCTACAATTTAAAAAAAAAAAAATCTAGACTCTTAAACACCTACCATTAAAAAAAAAAATGTTTCTACTCTTAAACACCTACAATTAAAACAAAAAATGTCTCTAGACTCTTAAAACATCTCTAGACTCTTAAACACCTACAATTAAAACAAAAAATGTCTCTAGACTCTTTATTAGTGTTTAATACTTCTGTATTCCTATTCTGTTTCTGTCTATACTTGTTACTTGTCCTTCAAAATTAAGTCTTTGTCTCTTTTAGTGTTTTTCTTTACTTTTACACTTCACAGTCTACTGGCTAGTAATCACTAATCCAAGTAATCTACTAATCTTCCTCTTCTTCCTCCTCCTCCTCCTCCCACTTCTTCTGGTTCAGCATGTGGAGGCTGGCAACTAATCACACACGCGGCCAGCGTGTGTGATTCGCTCTCTATTCCAAGTTCCAGCACGCACTGACTGAGTGACTGTGCTACACTTGGCAAGTTGGCAGTTGGCAGTGTCGTTTCTACAATATTTGGTGGGAACTTATGTTCACGCGGGCACTTGCCACTTTGAACGTGGTGACCGTCACAATTATTGCGATTGCGTTTCAAAATTTTGGCGGTCCGCAACCCGCAATTCTGCATTTTTTTCAGGCATCCGTAATTGCGCAATTCCGCAACCGACTTACCCATTCCACAAGTTATTGCGATTGCGTTTCAAAATTTTGGCGGTCCGCAATTCGCAATTCCGCAATTTTTTCAGGCATCCGTAATTGTGCAATTCCGCAACCGAATTACCATTCCGCAAGTTGCGGAATTGCGGACTAATATTGCGGAATGCCCACCTTTGCTAACGAAGACGTGGTCGATCTCCTTAGCTACCCCTCCGGCATTACTATACCATGTCCAGCGGTGTAGCTCTGGTCTCTGATACCAAGAACCTGCAATTCTCAACCTTTGGACCTTGCAAAATTCAGAAACAGAGAACTGTTAATGTTTCTGGTACCGGAGCCATGGGGACCAACACATAACTCGTAGCCATCTCTCACAGTGCCAGTAGTAGCATTGAAGTCGCCCAAGACAATGAGTGTGTCCCGAGGAGAACACTGGTCTAATACAGAGTAGAGTTTATATATGGTATAGTATGTATATTATAATATGTTTACATATAGTAATGTATATAATATTGTAGAATTGGGTATAAAATAAGATAAATTCAATATAGTGATATGATAAATTAATAATTCCAGTGGTATTAACTATTAACTCAAGTAATCAGAATGATAAAGTAAAATAAGGTTTGTGGGGTAAAATTATTGGAACCCTCCACGTGTAGGCAAAGCTACGTGTTTACAGCCTTCCACCAAGTGGTGAGCAGTCAGTCACTCTCTGGATTCTACACTATTGAGGTGTAGTCACGTTGACTAACATCATGTGTGTAAATAGTAGATCAAGGATAGGCGTCCAGCCTCTCGCCCCTTTGCTTTTGGCTCAGTTCTTGCGGCTGGAACGTGGCAGCGAGCTCAAAGTGCTTTTAAAATAAAGGAGAATGGAAAAAGAGGGGTCACTTTCTAAAGGTAGCAAAGAACATCACATCAGTGTTCAGGTATTCAATTGCATTTGATCAAATCATGAGACAGATTGGCCCGAAAATAAAAAGTTTGTTTCATAGACCCTCATTGATTTTGACAGCACTACTTGCATGTCAAATTTCAGCTCAATCCGACAATATTTAGGAGTAGTTATTCACTTTTTGGCTCACGAATGGTTCCACTCCCCTTACGCGAATGGGTCTTATGGTAAGTGGGAGCTCGCTTCGCTCGCTGCCAATAACCGATCAATCGGTTGTTGAATAAGGACGTGGTACATCGCCACATAAACGAGTATTGTGTCCGGAATTATTGGTTCCTTCAGTACCCTGGAAAGTACTGTCTCCACTCTCCAGCCATTCACCACGTGGACCATCAACAGCCCCCTTGATACAAACTCGTGGATATAATCAAAACCTTCAAACAATCAACCCATCTACCACTGATAAGTATACCCTAGTTAGTGCTAGCAAAGGTAGTCTTTCAGTCTAGGTAGTTTTTGGCTAATAGCAAGGTGAGAATTCCCTACACTTTGATTCTAATTTCCACACTTCAGTAAGGGGGATATGTTACAAAATGTGCGGGGGAACCCTACTGAATGCAGCCCGATGTAACGGTACAGGGGAGACATCCAAGCACGCTTAACACGTACGTTGCTAGCTTAACAACTGTCGTCAGCTGTTTTGGGATCCAAAGAGGAGATTGACGTCAGAGTTGTTGCTCACAAGGCAACTGCCTCTACGGTGGTGTTAAGGAAGCAACATTCATAAAACTCCTCATAAATTGAGTATATATGATGTTTTCTGACTCAAGAACTGAATAGGGGTATACAAGTATACAAACAAATTTAGGCCATAGAACAAACCCAGGCGCTTGTGGTGATTTTGTTATGTGGTGATGTGCCAAGAGTGGTGATTGCGGCATCTCTATCCGGGTAGCACATTCCCGCTTTCTGGAAGAATATGTGGTATAGGGATATCAACAGCCAATCACGGTTGTCACAACTCGTGACAGAAAACGGGAATATGCATCCGGGTAACGATGCCAGACAGTACCACGCATGGCTCCGGCAGACAACACCTTCACGTATGTGGTGTGCACTTTTCCTTAAAACCCGAGCCCCTGTTCACCCAGCAGTGAATGGGTACCGAGTGTTAGCCGTAGGTTTGTGACCCGCCTCCTGGGGTGGTGGCTTCGGCGAAAACTAGAGGAAGGAGAGCTACGAAGCGATACTAAGCGAAAGAGGTCACAAGAAGAAAAAGACCGGCCTATACCTCGGAAAGAATAATGGAATAGCTAGAATACAAGGAAGTACAAGCTACCGGCGTGTTACCCGCGTCATAGCCCACTGTAAATCTGGACTGCGCACGGAATATCGGCCTGTTGCACAATGGCCCCAAAGTCGGAGCGCCTGTTTTCAACTTCACTGTTCACTCGGTAACCAGGAAGGATATCGACGCGAATTTTCGTAGGCTTTCAGTTCATAATATAAAGGATTCAATTTCAAACAAAAACAAACATAATTTATTTGACAAGTGCAATATATAATATATATATATATATATATATATATATATTATATATATATATATATATATATAATATATATATATATAATATAAATATATATATATATATATATATATATATAATATATATATATATATATATATATATATATATATATATATATATATATTATTTGTTTGAGGCCATATGGAATGGGCATACGACAAAAAATATCATATTCTAGAGTCATTTTTAATTAGTTATTCTGTTCCACTGAGTTATGAATCAGATTCAGTAACCAATAACCTTATATAACCTTAATCCAATAACCTTATGCTACTAATATTGCAACGGTCATATTTCGATCAAAGAACTTTACAACTGTAATTAACAAATAAGTATAACATTTAAAGAATACTATAATCTTATCACTGTATTAGTTTCATTTTAACTACAAACAGGTTAGACAAGACATATTCAACACAATTGTCTTGCTGAAAATTCAGTTGAAACAGATGAAGCTGATGAGCAGTTATTAGGGCAAGCAGTGAATGAAATAAGAAAACTGACATTTTTGAGATACCACTGACTATACTACATAAGCAGTTGATTCGGGTATGCATTATATAAGCTGGATTTTTAAACTGTTTTAGTTATCAGCATATGTCATATGGGATGGGGAATTTAAGTTATTTGAGGAAACATTGTATATCTTCAATTCTGTAATTTGGATTTGCAAGGGGCTCCAAGACCGAATGCCCCCCCCCCCCCCCCCCTCGGTACGCCACTGTATATAAAATCATATATATATATATATATACAGTATACATATTATATATATATATATATACATATATATATATATATATATACATATATATATATATATATACTAATATATATATATATATTTATATATATATATATATATATAATATATAAATATATACTATTTATTTATTGTTTTTTCAGTCGTGCTTATAGCGCCTGTAGGCAGTGACTTCCAGGGCTCGGAAGGTAGGCACCGGAGGTTCACTCGAGGGCTGTGATGGTTGGCCCTCCCCTGTGGAAGCGCAGGCAGGATTTTTACAGTGATGGCTGTGATTAGAGGTCTCGCAATCGAAGGCAGAGTTTTAATGGGCAGCATATGTGAGTGTTCTTAGGCCACTCGACGGTTGCAGAAAGATCTTAAGTGGATATTCGCCCTCATCAGGGATCGAATTCGGGTCACCGAGCATGTCACTCGGAGACGCTAACCACTCTGGTACCTCTTTCCCATATTCCCATATATATATATATATATAATATATATATAAACACGCGACAAAACTCTGATGACAAACATGCTTTTGAGGCAGGGTTAATAATGCGCCTTTCAGCTAGAAAGGAGAACTTCTTTTGTATATACGAGAATGAAGAATGAGTTTTTCATTTCAATTAAGTAATTTGTTGCCAATTGTATTTAACATTTTTATGAGTATACTCGTGAATAAGCATTTTTGGAAATAATCAGTGTGATAAGGCTGTCTGGACGAGTCCAATCCACATAACAATGCAAGTGTTGCACGGCTCCCACCCGCTGAACATTCCTTCTTCAATATTCAAACTTATCTTTTACCCTTTCAACCTTCATAACCGATACAAAATATAGGTTTCATATGCACGGCGCTCAAGAAATAGTGGCTTGATCTTTCAACACACCGTATTAATGAAAGTGATCACTCATAACGTAATTTACAACAAGATTAGAAAGAAAGTCACTTTGCTTCTGTATTCTCACATTGATTTAATAATGGAGTAATGCTGCTCACAGTCAACCGTCAGACACAATGGTATACACGGCCCACTTCTGCACCGCCTCCTTCCGCAGCGAGAAGCCCTGAGTGCTGCCACACCTAAGACTGTTTGAACATGTTTCTGTCATAATCAGAGAGCCAATAGTGATACGTTACCTGTCGTTAATATAATCACCTACTTCACTAATTTATGACCCGCTACCTCAGCCGCGCCCTTCTCCTGTGTAGTGTCGCGGCAGGACAATACCTTGGCTCCGCACGGGGGAAGGGAGGGGGAGGGGTGCTCTGTGTGGAGGGTACAGACATAGACCATTGTATACCTGGATTGCACACGCGACAATGTTTTGAATTGCGGGGCTGTATAGGGGCCTGCGGGGCGCCCGACAAAGAGATATAGTGGTCTATGGACTATCATATAGACTGGTTTATCAGTATATATGATATACTGTAATCTTCGTAAATGTTTGTTCTATAATATTATCAAATAAAAAACAGTAAAACACGCTAAAGAAATGCCATTACGAGACTGAAGAAATATGCATTCACTTCAACTCTTCGCCATTTAAAACTTTGCGAGTCAATTTTTATCATGAAGGGTATCAATAGAAGCGCAATTTTATTAGCTTTCCATTGCTATATTTCGTTATCTGATAAAGTAATTAGAACCATGCATAAATTAGCGTTAACTAAATAAATGAAATCATCAGTTGGGTAATTTTCCCGATTGATGAGGTTATTTATTTAGTCAACGCTAATTTATACATGGTACTAATTCATTTATCAGAAAACGAAATATATAAGTAAATAAATAACATCATCAATCGGGAAAATTACCCGATTGATGATTTTATTTATTTATTTAACGGTAATTTATGCATGGTTCTAATTAATTTATCAGATAACGAAATATAGCAATGGAAAGCTAATAAAATTGTGCTTCTATTGATACCCTTCATGATAAAAGTTGACTCGCAAAGTTTTAAATGGCGAAGAGTTAAGTGAATATTAAGTTCATGCATATTTCTTCATAGTCTCGTAATGGCATTTCTTTAGCGTGTTTTACTGTTTTTTATTTGATAATATTATAGAACAAACATTTACGAAGACTACATGGGGTTAACAACCCCGGAGAATTCAGAAATCAACACCATTTGGGTCTGTGATGTCGGGAAGTGCTCCAATTCGGGTATGTGATATTTTCCGGGTTAAATCCTATGATAGAAAGCGAGATGATGGGTCGACCTCTAAATTAAGTTTTATCGCCATGAAATTTCATAGGCTTGTAACCTATGGGTAATGGACAAAAAATAACCTTGTGGAGGAATAAAAGTAGAAAAATATTTTTGGTGGACGACCCTAATACACACTGGCCTTGCATATAAGTGTTTACATTATTGATGAAGATATAAAGAACAAGTAACGTGCAAGTAAGTAATTTTTTACGTGTATTAGCAAACAGTGTACCTTTTAGTCCTTTGACTAATGATTAGAAGTCGATCGTTAATGGACGCCAAGGAATGCCTGCAGTCTTCGGCAGACCTGGGAGGCGGTAGGACACCGTGCTGGCAAAGATGGTGGGATCTACCTGGCTCCTTGGCCTTTTGGCACAGTACCTTATTGTGGCTGGAACTGCCTATCTCCCCTTGGAAAGAAGGCAGGAGAGGCTGCTGCGCGTGTTAAGTGAGGTAGTGTCTGGCCCCGCTCGCGAACAGCTGTTAATATTACATCTTGATGCTGCCCTTCCCCCTGACCTAATTGAGGCAGCCACGCGTTCACTGCGACTCACGCCTCACCTCACTCTAAGCATTCAACACTCCACCAGGGGGTCGACACACCAGGCGGTCCCGCTCCTTCGGTACAAAAGGCCGCTCCATATACTCGTTTGGTACACACCTTTGCCAGAGCTGCTCCAGACTCTCTGTAACCAGTGGAAGCCTTCTAGTCTGCTGTTCCTCAGTCTAGGACCAACTTCAGCAACAAGCTTGCTGCGAGAGGAGTCGCTACACATAGTAGAGAATGCAGTCTCCCTGGAGCTGATACCTACGGTTGGCAACAGTTCAGATTTAATCGGTGTTTACACTCTCTTCCCCTTCTCCATGGACCCCCACAAATACCTGGGTCACTGGGAACGCAGCACCTTCGGAAGCTGGAAAGCTTTGTTCCCAGATAGGTTTCCCACATTTGAAGGACACACCTTTCACTTAGCTACCTGGATTGATGACGTTCCATTTTTCTATGGAGATGCGTCCGAACAAAAAGGCATATCAATTACAATATTAGAAATACTCTCAGCCAAGATGAATTTCACATACACCGTAACGCTGAAACCGCCTGATCTGAAATGGGGAACCCTTGAGAACGGATCATGGATCGGCGTACTCGGCATGATCGCTAGAAATGAGAAAAATTTCACCGTCAATGCTTTAACAATAACAAGTGACCGACTTCAGTCATTTGACCGCTCTGTTAGCATTTGGAGAGACGCGATGACCGTGTTCCTGCCAAGGCCACAGCAACTATCCAAATGGCTGAGCATCTTCCAACCACTCACTTTAATCATGTTGGCGTGCCTCGCTCTGGTAACTGTCATAGCTTCAGCCTCACAGCACCTGCAGGTACGTACTACGTACACACGCTGAAAAGCACACAACACACACACACACACACACACACACAAACCGCCACGATAGTCAAATAGATAGCGTGCTGGCCTACCATTCTGTGGTAGCCGGTTCGAATCCACACTGCTCCCGGGGATCTTTAACTAACAAATTCGGGCGGTTACTGTCCCCTTTGAGCAAGGAGATAGGGGTGTGTGGTGTGTGAGGTCCCAGCATTACCCAAAGATCAGTAATAATGAGAGCCAAGCTGGTATCGGAACGGTGAAACTGGCGATCGCGAGTCCGACTCGCGTGGACAAGACCATGGGTGAACAACCATGGGTGAATAGCCCCCCCCCACACACACACATACACAGATATACGGATGTGCATGTGTCCATGTGTATACGTATTACGTATATATATATATATGAGAGAGAGAGAGAGAGAGAGAGAGAGAGAGAGAGAGAGAGAGAGAGAGAGAGAGAGAGAGAGAGAGAGAGAGAGAGAGAGAGAGAGAGAGAGAGAGAGAAAAGCAATTTTTTTCAGAAGCGACTCCTGAAGAGTGTAGGAGTGTCCCAACAGGGTGTCAGGTCAGCACCCTTGTGGCTGATCCTTCAGGGGTCCCTGGTGGGGCAAAGCATGGCTCCTCTCCCCAAGGCCCCAAAGGAAAGGATGTTCTTGGCGGTGTGGCTGCTCTGCTGTCTCGTCTCCTCCGCCGCCTATACAAGTAATTTGGTTGGCATCTTAACGAGTCCAGCGTATCCCCGCCGCCTCCACACCCTGCAGCAGCTTGCCGATAGTCAATATAGGTTTGTACAATCCTTCATCTAGTCTTGGTCGATCCCTTAATCGACCAAACATCTATTCACGAGTTTGTTTATACACATACTCAAATCGTCAATCTAACGTTGTGTATGTAGAGTCAGTTAGTCACTATAACGTGTTACGTGGACCAAACTCAATCAAGGTCGCAAGCTTATAATTTTGGCTCGGCGTATCTGTAGCATGTACTATTGCTCGTCTCTCAAGGCTGCCTCTAAATATTTTTTTCCAAATGCAAGTTGTATATATATATATATATATATATATATATATATATTATATATATTTTATATATATATATAAAATATTATATATATATAAAGAGAGAGGAAAATCGGTGGGAAAGATCGGTTTCAGGGTAGCGTGACACATGCTCATATAGCCGAAGTTGGCGCTAACGGACTATGCAGGTAATAGGCCTCGATTCAGTCTGACGGTGCAATCGCTGATTTAACACGTAATCATCCCAGCAATACCCCATGATTCTGCAAAAATACTTATTGTCAAAGGCATCGATACGCCTCTTCAAGTCGCTATTTAATGTCCATGTCTCACGTCCATAGAGTAAGACAGGGATCACAAGCGACTTGAGGATCCGGATTTTTGTCCTTCTGCACAGGTACCGACAACGCCAAATACTCATGATGAGCGAGTCCATAACACCGTGGGCTATGCCAATCCACCGTAAGACTTCTTGATGCGACCCGCCATCAATTTGGACTGCGCTACCAGAGTATGTAAAATTTTCCAAGATCACAATGTCCTCGCCGCGAGCATGAACAGACTGTACTGTTTCATCTAGTAAGCGGTGTTTGGGGAGGCGGTAGCAGAGTGGTTAGCGTCACCGAGTGGCGTTCTCGAAGACCCTGAGTTCGATCCCAAGTGAGACCCATAAATCCATTTAAGATATTTCTGCACCGTCGAGTGGCCTAAGAACACCTACATGCCCTGTCCATTATTAACTATACCTTCGATTGCGAGTGCATCGGAGGACACAGGGGTGCGGCATGAGCCTCTAATCACAGGCGTCACTATAAAAATCATGCCTGCGCCACCACGGGCGAGGGCCAACCATCACAGCCCTCAAGTGAGCCTCCAGGGCCTACCATCCGAGCCCTGGAGGTCACTGCCTACAGGCGCTATAGGCATAAATGTAAAAAAAAAAAAATTATAATAATAATAATAATAAAAAAAAAAAACCAAACACCTGGAACTTGGTCTTGACCCATGAGACCTCAAGTCCCAAAGGCCTTGCCTCCTCGTGCAGCGCCTCGAGAGCCATCACCAGGACCTCCAGCGAATCAGCAAATATTACTGCGCATCATCGGCAAAAACAAGATCAGTGATCTTGGTATTGCCGAGGGATGCTCCACGATCACTTTGGTCCACAACTTTGCCCAATGCCCAGTCCATACAAGTGTTGAATAAGGGATGGAGCAAGGACGCACCCTTGCCACACTCCTGTATTAACAGGAAAGAAGCTGGATACACCTCCCCTACACTTCACAGCACTCTCAGTCCCAGAGTGCAGACCAGCCAGCAGACCAATAGTCCTTGCAGGAATCCCGCGAAGTCGCAGAAGATCCCAGAGTGATTCACGATGCACTGAGTCAAACGCCTTCTTGAGATCAACATAGGCTGCAAGCATCCCCTGTCGAAACTCACGTCGGCGTTCCCCTACGACCATCACAGCCCTCAAGTGAGCTCCAGGGCCTACCATCCGAGCCCTGGAGGTCACTGCCTACGATCACTTTGGTCCACAACTTTGCCCAATGCCCAGTCCATACAAGTGTTGAATAAGGGATGGAGCAAGGACGCACCCTTGCCACACTCCTGTATTAACAGGAAAGAAGCTGGATACACCTCCCCTACACTTCACAGCACTCTCAGTCCCAGAGTGCAGACCAGCCAGCAGACCAATAGTCCTTGCAGGAATCCCGCGAAGTCGCAGAAGATCCCAGAGTGATTCACGATGCACTGAGTCAAACGCCTTCTTGAGATCAACATAGGCTGCAAGCATCCCCTGTCGAAACTCACGTCGGCGTTCCCCTACGACATAAAGCGCTAGGAGACGGTCCGTTGTTAACTTACCAGGTGTGAACCCAGACTGCTGAGGTCTCTGATGCTTCAGCAGATGACTGCCGATTCGTGTCAGCAATAGATGGGCAAGCACCGTGCCTGGCACGCTGAGCAGTAATTACCGCGGTAATTGTTGCAGTCCTGACGGTCCTCTTTCACTTTTCAGATAGGGACGACCAGTCACCAGCCCACTTTTCCAGTCAGGAGGAATAGTACCGGATTGCCACACAGCAGTCAAGACAGCATACAACCCGCGAATTATGGCCTCACCCCCAGTTTTGAGCAGCTCCGCACTGATATTACAAACATCAGCTGCATTTCCATCCCTCAACTTTGCTACAGCCTCTCTGACTTCGTCAAGAGAGGGTGCGGTTTCGTCAATGGGAGGATCGGCATCCACTGTCCGTAATCTAGTGGTGTGAAGCTAACCAATGGACCCATTTACTTTACTTGAGGTAACTATAGATTGGAAATCTTCAAGCCTCATATAGTAAGGCAGTGATGCTGATTTTTCGATGTGAACAGTAATTTTGATGATACAACCATTTTTTAAGTGAGGAAAATTTGTGCGCTCAAACGGCCGCGCCATGTTTGACGTAACAACGTAAATTGTTCAGCGGCCGCAGCGGGGCCGCTCCAAGTAACATTAACTTGCATTATCCCTACACAGGGGGAAGATGGCCATAATAACCCTCCTTCAAGTTTGTGGGTGAGGTTTTACTGTGTTTAATGATATAGAAATTGTAGTTTATAAGGAAGAAGTGAATAGACAGGGATAAGTGGTTCCAAACAACAGGCAAAGTGATGACTTAGGCATCGCAACTCCTTACAACGAGCTCAATGAACCTACAATTACATTTAGCCACAGCTAAACATATAGACGAGCTCATAGATGTATGTGTATGTTAAATATGTTGATATTCTGGCAACCGCCGGGCTTCGCGAAAAAACGCCTTGTACTTTCTCTTCGGGGCAGCGCAGATCGCCCGCGCCCGCTGACCCTGGGTGGGCATTTTTCGAGCTCTAAACTACCCCCTCTTAGCGTCCCTAAGACCGACTTAGTTTATACCGTGCCAAGAAAGATTACTAAGGAAGCATTTTCGGGAGTCATCTTAGCCTCGTGTAAGGGGACAGAAAAAAAAGGGGGGCCACCCTTTTTAAGTGCCACCTAACCAATCAGCGCGCGCGACACAAGTTTCTGTATTTGGCGGGAAATACGTATATACCACTCCGACCTCTCTCTCTCTCTCTCTCTCTCTCACTCTTCCTCTCGTCATCTCTCCATCTCTCTCCATCTCTCTCTCGGAGGCTCTCTCGTCCGTCGGGTCTCTGGTCTTTCTCTTCTCTTCTCTTTCTCTCTCTCCTCTCGCTCTCTCTCTTTCCCTTCCTCTCTCTCTTTCCCTTCTCTCTCTCACGTCTCTCTCCTCTCTCTTATCTCTCTCTCTAGTCCGCTTCTCTCTCTTCGCTCATCTTCTCTCTCCTCTCTCGTCTTCTCTCTCTCTCTCTCCTCTCGTCTCTCTCCTCTCTCTCTCTCTCTCTCTCCTCTCTCCCTTCTCTCTCTCTACTTTCCCTTCTCGTCTCTCTCTCTCATCGTTCGCTTCTCTCTCTCTCTCTCTCTCTCTCTCTCTCTCTCTCTCTTCTCTCTCTCTCGCTCTCGTATCCTCCTCCTCATCTTCTCTCTCTCCTCCCTCTCTCTCTATCTCTCTCTCTCTCTCTCTCATCTCTCTCTCCTCTCTCTCTTTTTACCCTTCCTTTCTCTACTTCTTACTCTCTCTTCCTCTCTCTCTCCTCTCTCTCTCTCACTCTCTCTCTTCACTCTCTCCCCTCTCTCCTCTCTCCTCTGTCTCCAAAATCTCATCTCACACACTCCATCTCTCCTCTCTCTCCTCTCCGCTCACTCTCTCTCCCTCCTCTCTTCTCTCTCTTTCCCTTCTCCTCCCATCCTCTCTCTCTCTCTGTCTCTTCTCTCTCCTCTCATCTAACTCACTTCTCTCTCTCTCTTCTCTCTCTTTCCCTTCTCCTCTCGTCTCTCTCTCTTTCCCTTCTCTCTCTCATCTCTCCCTTCTTTCCCCCTCTCCTCTCTCTCTCTCTTCTCTCTCCTCTCGTCTCTCCTCTCTCTCCATCTCTCTCTCTCGTGCCTCTCTTCTCTCTCTCTCTCTCTCTCTCCTTTTTTTGCTTTGTATTTTTCTTCTCACTCCTCTTCCTTCTAATTGAGTTGCCAGATATGTATTTTCTGCTACAGTCACAGTGCATTGTCACGTACTGCGCCGAGGGAGTCTCTCTCTCTTTCTCTTTCTCTCTCTCTTTCCCTTCTCTCTCTCTTTCCCTTCCCCTCTCTCTCTCTCTCTCTCCTCTTCTCTCTCTCTCTCTTTTCTCTCTCTCTCTCTCTCTCTCTCTCTCTCTCTCCTTTTTTTCTTCTATTATTTCTTCCCTCCTCTTCCTTCTCCTTGAGTTGCCAGGATGTTTTTCCCTGCTACAACACAGTGCAGTGTTACACGCAGAGGGAGTCTAGTCTCTCTCTCTCTCTCTCTCTCTCTCCTCTCTCTCTCTCTCTCTCTCTCTCTCTCTGTCTCCTTTTTTTTTTCTATTATTTCTTCTCCCTCCTTTTCCCTTTCCCCTTTTCATCCTCCACACACATCATAGCCAGTATGTGATATTATCGTGAATAACGACACTTTTTTTTCTGGTGTGTTTTGATGTTTAGAATTAATCTGCTAACCGTTTCTGTCGCAAATCATATCTATTCCGCCCACCCACCCCCATATATATATAGTATATATATATATATCCCACACCTAATTATATATATACTGTACATAGTGTTATACAGCCTAATATACTATATACAGTCTAAAATATAAATATATAAACAATAATATAAACCCTTGTTGTTAGGTGACGGGGGAAAAATTGCGGGCTAAGACGAAACCCCCAAACCCCGCCTTAGCCTACACTTTGTGCACTGTCCCTTTGGCGGAGCGAAATTTGCTTCCGAAAAAGTCCAACTAGCGCTAAGATGGTCTTAGTCCCCTAAGATAGTCTTAGTAGTGTTCCAAAATGCCCCCCCCTGGGTTTTCCCCCTCACTCACAGCCACCCTTATTAACAGTGGTCGCTCCACTCACAAACCCGGCCTCGCTCGCTGGGCCCGACTCGTCTTGGCTTCCCCATCCTCGTGTAATACAATACGCTACATCATACGGCAACGCGAGTAAATCTATATCCCTGCATCGTCAACTACGGAGGTAACTTATATCAATCACCAGGCGCGCCCTGTTTGGGCGTGATAGGACCACCACGTGTCTTGGCCGTTCTCAGCCCCCACGCTACCTACACGCTACCCTGACTGTTTACAAAAACCCTGCACCCTTTCACTACATTCCAAGATCCTTCTATTATATTGGTGGGGGTAAGGAACTGATTTTTCTCCTGTTGACTCCTTTGACTCCACGTGGTTTCCGGGACTGTGCTTCGCATTCCCCTTTAAAACGTGCGTCGCTGGTATCCTGTTCTGTCCCGCTTCTATTAGCTGCACCTGGCTGTCGCACTTCCCCATGTGCGCGCCCTTGTCGTTGCTGATTGACCTCCGCCCACGACGCGTGTTCTTGCCCTTGTACACATCTCCTGCCGATCGCCGCCTGATGCCGCCCTGCTGTCTACTACGACGTCGCTTCCACGTGCATCGCCGCCCACCCTTCTGCTGCGCCTTCGTAAGTGTTCCAGCCATCGACGCCCGACGCCTCGTCATCACGCCTTGCAAGACATCTCCAGTTTCGTTAGCATGTGATTGTTTTTAACGCGTTCATTTTAGGCCTCGGACAGTTGAGAGGGGCCCTTATTTGTGATTCGGTGTATAGTGCGTTCATGTGGTCTCTTGGACAGTTGGGAGAGCCCTTTAGGTTCATGCGTTCTTTGGCTTCTCTGGGACACTTGTGAGAGCTTAATTTGCTGTGGTTTTAATTTTTTTCTTCTTTCCCCCACTCACAAAATGGCGAGTTCGGGGTCCCCCCCCCGCCCACCGCCCGCGGGGTCGCCACCCTCACCCTCCACCCAAGCCCCCCCTTCTCCCTGCATTGGCCCACGGGTTACACGACCTTTCGAGCGAATGACTTTTCGAGCCAAAGACGATTCGAGCGAATGACTTTTCGAGCGAAAGACGATTCGAGCGAATGACTTTTCGAGCGAAAGACGATTCGAGCGAAGGGACTTTCGAGCGGAGGACCATTCGAGGGGGAATGGCTATTCGAGCGTAGGATAGATATTGCTACTATACACGCATGGTATTAAACCAATAAGGACTAAGAAATTGCTTGTTATTGTATTTTAAGAGATTTTCTGTCAGAGATCTGGTTTAGAAATGGATTTTTTGTTCAAATCCGATCCCACCACAACACCGCCGACTGCCGTGGCGCGGCAGTCGGCGGTGTTGTGGCGGGATCGCCATTACAGGAAAGTTTTGTTTTATCGCTTCTGCTTTATCTCGTTTACTACCATATGGACTAAACTTTTGTCATATGCGTCTTCTACTAACCTTCAAACCTCTTGGCAAGCTGTTACTTTGGTCAAAATCACGGACACAATGATCTAATAAGAATAAATAAGGTGCTGCTCCGCCGTCTCCATCAGCACAGTCTAGACCGCGGGACGGGCGCCTCTCCCAGTCCCATCCCTCCCTCACGGACAGCAGCGAGGGTAGGTTGGGTTTAGTTTGGCTTTATTTTAAACTAAACCTAACCTTAACCTAACCTGGCCTGACTGCTGTCCGTGAGGGAGGGCTTGGCCCGCGGTCTCTGACTGCGCTGGTGGCGACGGTGAAGTTGCACCTATTTATTCTAATTAGATAATTTTTGTCCGTGATTTTGACTAAAGTAACAGCTTGCCTTCTATGCATGAATGCACGGACATGTCATGCATTTTCTAAAAACTCTTGTGTTGCAACTTGCAAGTCACTCACGCAAGCTATTTTATATCCTCATCTGATCACGGCAGCTGTAGTAGAGAGTAACTGTGTCTGACAGTCTCTCTGAGTCTCTCCTTATATAGTATATTAGAAGTTAGATATTAGAAGTTAGAGAGAGGCTGAATGGGGTTGGGCCTTGGAGGTGTGAATGAAATTAAGGTGTGGCATGCCCCAGGTCAATATCCTACTCATCCCTAGGGATGTCAGTAGGATGTGACCGTGAGAGGTCACGGCTGAGGTCCTAATCAGGTCAAAGTCCGGTCGTGATAATCCTCCTTGACAATAATTGTTGTGATAATCCTCCTTGAGGATTATCATGAACGGGTGCAAATGTGTCATGTGCTTTCGAAGACAATCAACCCAAAAATCCGTAACTTGAAATAAAAGCAGCCCAAAAACCGCCAACCATCAACCATCTAGATTCCACCCGCTCCGCTCCCCGTACAAGTTTACCTACCTAATATAATGTTTATCAGTATAAAAGATATACTGTTATCTTCGGAAATGTTTGTTCTATAATATTATCAAATAAAAAATCGTAAAACACAAAAAAGAAATGCCATTATGAGACTTTCAAGAAATATGCATTAACTTAAACTTTTCGCCATTTAATATTTTGCTCGAAAACGTTTTACATGGAGAATATCAATAAAAGTGGAATTTAATTAGCTTTCCATTGATATATTTCGTTTAGTCATAAATGAATTAGCGGCATGCATGAATTAGCGTTAACTAAATATTAAAAATCATGAAATCGGGTAATTTCCTACCTAATATATGTTTATCAGTATAAAATATATACTGTTATCTTTGGAAATGTTTGTTCTATAATATTATCCAATAAAAAACGGTAAAACACACTAAAGAAATGCCATTATGAGACTTTCAAGAAATATGCAGTAACTTAAGCTCTTCGCCATTTAATATTTTGCGGAAAAACTTTTTACACGGAGAATATCAATAGAAGCGGAATTGCATTAGCTTTCCAGTGATATATTTTGTTTTCTGATAAATGAATTAATACTATACATAAATTAGCGTTAACTAAATAAATAACCTCATCAATCGGGAAAAATTACCCGATTTCATGATGTTATTTATTTAGTTAACGCTAATTTATGCATGCTGCTAATTCATGTATCAGAAAAGGAAATATATCAATGGAAAGCTAATTAAATTCCTCTTCTATTGATATTCTCCATGTAAAAAGTTTTTCCGAAAAATATTAAATGGCAAAGAACTTAAGTTAATGCATATTTCTTGAAAGTCTCATAATGGCATTTTTTTAGTGTGTTTTACCGTTTTTATTGGATAATATTATAGAACAAACATTTTCAAAGATAACAGTATATATTTTATACTGATAAACATATATTAGGTAGGAAATTACCCGATTTCATGATTTTTAATATTTAGTTAACGCTAATTTATGCATGCTGCTAATTCATTTATGACTAAACGAAATATATCAATGGAAAGCTAAATAAATTTCGCTTCTATTGATATTCTCCATGTAAAAAGTTTTTGAGCAAAATAATAAAAGGCGAAGAGTTTAAGTTAATGCATATTTCTTGAAAGTCTCATAATGGCATTTCTTTTGTGTGTTTTACGTTTTTTTATTTGATAATATTATAGAACAAACATTTCCGAAGATAATAGTATATCTTTTATACTGATAAACGTTATATTAGGTAGGTAAACTTGTACGGGGAGCGGAGCGGGTGGGATCTAGATGGTGTGACGTCACGGGCGATGTATCAGGCCTTGTCATCTCGGTGGCCTCGGTGATAGCCGCTTTAAGGCCCGTCCAGACTAGGGCTCATGAGGCTGGCGGTGAGGCTGGCGGAGTTGAAAATCGGTTTTCAAACACCGCGCGCGTCGTGCGGAGCGAATCCAACCCTTTCCGATTCAGGGGCCGTGTTGTGTAGTTCCCAGTGCCTGCCCCAGTGATGGTATATCAAACTACCAGATGATTAAGATGAATTTAGGAAGACTGAACATACCATCATCTTCACGAGACATTACTGGTGTCAAGGCAATAAATAAATTACAGTATACTATAGCAAGAATAAGATAATGATACCCAAAAGCGAAATAGTGCCCCATTGTTTTAAAAATTTTTTTTTTTTTTTTTTTCCTCTCTCACCTTTTTTATTTAACCCTGTTATTCATTCAAATTTGACTTGCATGCATGTTTATTTACTGTCTCGGAAGCAACACGACTTTCCGATTCTGACGTTATATGAATACGTCTCAATGCAAAAATATTTTAGGTGGTGAAGAATGATCATGAACATCAATATCAATGTCTTGTTGACGGAGCGTCGCTCCCTGCCATGGCGGTGAGGCACAAGTCTGGACGCGCAGGTCGTATTCAACACATCACACCAGCCATCAGCCGCCAGGGCCGCATGAGCCACCAGGTGGACAGGCTTTAGACACAGTGGTGGGATCGCTCCACTCAGCACACGCGGTTTGTTATCCCGCCAACATTTTTATCAAGGGAAGGGTATACAACAGCAAGCGCAATTGTATTATCTTTTCCATTGCTTATATTTAGTCTACATCTGATAAATGAATTAGAGAACCTTGCATACATTAGCGTTAACTAAATAAATAAAATCAGTCAACGGGTGAATTTTCCTCGATGATGAGGTTATTTATTTAGTCAACGCTAATTATATAGCATAAAGTAAATAAATAACATCATCAATCGGGAAGGTATTACCCGAGTGAGGATTTTATTTATTTATTTAACGCTTACGTATGCATGGGTTCTAAAACTAATTTATCAGATAACGAACATGTATAGCAATGGTAGAAGCTAATAAAATTGCGTTCGTATGAGAACCTTCAAGATAAAAAGTGACTGCAAAGTTTTAAATGGCGAAGAGTTAAGTGAATATTAAGTTCATGCATATTTCTTCCATAGGTCTCGTAATGGCATTTACTTTAGCGTGTTGTACTGTGATTTATTTGATAAGAACGTATTAGAAACAAATATTTACGAATATTACAGTAGATCATATATTATACAAAAAGGAGTCTATTATGATAGTGCATAGTACCCACTATATATCTTTGTCGGGCGCCCCGAGGCCCTATGCAGCCCCGCATGTCAAAACACATCTAGGTCGGGCATTGTGCAGTCCGAGCTGTGCCCGTATTTATAATAGCTTATGGTTCCCCATTAGCTAAGACACAAAATGTGGCGGAATGTTCGCCAATAAGTCACATACCCGAAAACATCCATAAGTGCTCGTTTTTTCCTAGATAATAAGGCCCATAAGCGCTAGGGGATGTCCTGGATAGAATCATCTGTGGATCCCATAAGGACCATTCTGTTGACATAAGCCGTCAACATGGCAGCAAAAAAACAATTCTTCGCCAGCGCCAACTCAGGCATTTTCGTGCCAGTAAAGAGACGTTCTCGGCTAATTGGAAGGACGAAGAACTTGTCAAGAGGTATCGGCTGAACCATGAGGGAATTAGGTATGTCACTCTCGTAAATGCATTTCCTCCAGAGTACAATATAAAAAGGAGACCATGTACACCGGACAGCGGGAGATGAAAAATTAAATAACCAGTATGATTGTTTCCTCACGCACTAGGAGCTAATGATGCAGCAGGCATCGGAGCAGGCAGCTGCTAGCACCAGTGATGACCATGAGAGCAGCTGGAGTGGACAGAGGAAAATGCTTGCTCAAGGCCGTCCATGGAATACTCTCGTGACCAAATTCTGTGACGGGACAAGCTATCGAAGAAATTACTCACAAACGGAAAGTTTCGACCGACAGAGTTCCACTTCTACATAGGATGAAAAGCGAGAATAGGGGTTCATTGTGTAATTTCGAAACATTTTTCGAAGGCATTATATAATGTATTCTATTTAGTATTGATGTGTTATAATAATTTTAGCTCTGTGTTTGGCAGAAATGAAGGTACAAAGATTTGTTTTACCTACGCACTGAGTCAATATCTACCCTTCTGGAGGGCTATCGGATTTCAGCCTCAGCACTGTAGAGTAGTGAGAGATACTACTTCCGGAAAAACAAAAATGAATACTGTGAAACAAGATTAGATATTTTTAACTAGGGACTTTACACTAGAATTAATCTACATAATGGGAGTGTGCTTTATTGGTTTCCCTTAATGATATTTCTAAGAAACTGTTCCAGAGTGCTAGTCACGCACAAATCATTACTATGGAGATATCAAAATGTTTTTAGATGAGAGTAAGCGTATATGACATGAAATTAAGTAACCTTAAACCGACCTTTAGATTCAACTAACCTAGACCTAATGTAACGAATACCCACCCTTTAGAGTCACTAACCTAAAACTCCACCTTTAGATCACTAACCTAACCTAACTCCACGTTATTAACCTTCTAACTAAAGCCAAATCCTCATTGGAAGTGGTCGCGGCACGGAAGAAAAGCAGAGGCGATGGCAGGTCACAAGAGGAAGAAGAGTGAAACGCACTAAACACTTGCACTGTTCTCCTCCCTATAAAAATAAACAGGTATTTTTGTAATGTTTGCCCAGACTCCATACATAACCCACCACAAAACGACAAAGTTTAGGCACCTTGGGGGATAGTGCGGAGATATTTGGTGGGGTACAAAATGTGCGTTAGCAACCACGAGTAGTTACGACGAGTTAGGTAGATGGGGGTAAAAATTCCCTAGATCTAGGAATTGGACTGAATTTCTTCAGTCAAGAAAAGTGTGGACCTGCTGACGATCCTCACAGAAAACAGAATGACCGGAAGTATCCGAGGCACCCTCCCATTAAGAAGTAAGATAAAACAAAATGTGATGGTTAAGGGGGTGCGAGGGGCACCCATTAGGTTAGGTTAGATACTTTGGTAATTATCGCTAAGTTAGAATAGGATCGACGGTGTGATATCGTTGTTAGGCACTAGATTATCGGTGGGTCACGGGGGGCAGAGACCCTCATCTTAGAGGTTAGGTTAATTTGCTTAGTGGTTAGGTTAGATTACGAGTGGGGCCTTGAATCTCTGGAGCTTGACGGTTAGGTAAATTTCCCATATCTAGGGAAAAAAATTACGCTAGATATAGGTAATTTGACTCCTAACCAACTCTAAAAAAACTGTTTTCGACGCATATAGTTCCCACCCTACAAACCCCGTATACACCCACAACAGAGGTAGCCGACCACACGCTTGCATTTTGCGGGCAAGTGGAACACAGAGTCGAGTGGGCAAACAGCACTAGGAATGTTAAAAAAATAACTATTCGAGTATTTCCAAAGTACATGCGAGCAAAGGGTGACAGGACAGGCTACACACAAGTTCAAACCATGTAGTACAAGGAGAGGAGAAAGAACAATAGCCAGGGAGGAAGTGATGATCAGGCAGAGATACGGGACACACTATACGTAGCACAGATACGGCAGTATATCACTACACCAACGACACTATATGTATACTGCCGTATCTGCTGTCATCAGCCTCGCCTCCCTGGCTTTTGCCCCTTTCCCCGACAGATCTGTACAGCGTGTTTACCACACTGTTGTGTTTCCTTCCGTCACCTTCTACCATTACTTGTGGAGATTATAAACATATTATTTATAGGGAGGAGAGAGACAAGTGTTTACATCGTCCCCGCGTATAACTTTGCTATATGGGCTCTTATTTACCACGTTATATGAATTAATCATTTACTATTGGCTTATTTCAGGTTCGTAAGGTTCTCACATAATTTAAGTGCTCATATTTTATGATTTTCAAGCGTTATTCCTGATGTAAGCGACATTTTAGTGGTAATGTACAATGCTACGTTAGCGCGAAGTTGTGTCAGCAGGAACTGCTAGACCCAAGCTATGGCGGAAAAGTTTGCTGACATAACATAGAGATCTTATGGGCCAAACTTTAGTTAGATGTCACACACACACACCTTATGGGAAATCCGACCATAGCCTATGTATAAATACCGGGCCATGAACAGTGGTCTATGCACAGTGCATGTAGTCACCTTCAACACAAACACACACACACACACGCCACACATCTGAGTAACATGCATTTGTTCTCAGGGAAATCACGCCTATAGTAGACATCCATCACACTGCTTACTTGTTCTTTGTCTTGACACAGAATGAAACTCTTCTGTGTTAACGTGGTGTTTTAGCAGAGTTGAGAGCACAAAACAAACATCACGGTGTGTCTCAATTTGTCCAGCATAATAAAACACGAGTACACTGTGTGATAGCAAGGTGTGTAGTAGAAGCGAGCGGAAAGGATGTTCCTGTGTTGCTACGTCACAACCAATCACAGCGCGTTCGAGAACGGCACACAGTCATTATATTGTGACACACCAAAAACTACACGTAGAGTCATCATTCCTGGTGACACAATTTGTGAGCACAAAATGAATATGAGTCACGGTGATATGAGCTTATAGTGCATCCAAAGAATTCCAATAAATAACTCCGTGTTTAGGTGTGTGACGTAAACGAGTCCATGGAGGGTCCACGTGAACAACTGCCCAAAGTACTCATGCCCAAAACGAGCACACATCGCCAGTGGTCACATAGAAGCACGACAGGGTCGGCCAATACGAGCAGCTTGTGGGACGGGAGACTCGTGACGTCAGTTTTTCTCTCCCCCTAACACCCCCACTCTCTCGAGTCTCTCATCTCATATCTTCTCTCTCTCTTCTTATGCATCTTTCTCTCTCTCTCTCTCGCACCCACTTGACACAATATTATAATAACTTTATTTCAGATAAACTAATTAGTGAGCACGTTTCAGTGGTGGGGACGCAGTTAATCAAAAAGTTAACTTCGGTTAACCATTAAATCGTCGTGTAACCATATAAATATTAACTTCGAAACCACTTTATTAAATCCCCACCCCAAGTTAATTATACTTTTTTTAAAAATGTAACGGAAACGTTATCGATAACCGTTAACGTTTAATTTTATTTATAGAAAAAGACACAAAACTGTTTTGCTTCTCAAAACCACCGTAAAACACCTTTGAAAAGTGCCAAAAGAGCTATAAAATCAGCCTGTATGGTTTTTTTAAGGGCTTTAAGAACCCAAAAAACTATAGTTTTTTGCTTTAGTTAAAAAAAAGGCAGCTTTTTAGTTTTAACTTTTAAAAATACTAAAAAGCTGATTTACATAGTTATTGTGCCCTGATTTAAGAGTTTTTTTTTGAAAGAGAGTTAGAGCCAGAGCAAAAGAGAGAAAAAACACTAATAAGTGACGTTATATCGGGGTTGTAAAAATGGAACGTGTACACAATATTAAAATATGCTAAGTACTCAACCTCTGGTATTTAAAAATCTGAAAATAATAAAACATTTTAAACGTTTACCGCGCACGCTTTATGGAAAAATTGTTTGGGGACTAGCGGACCGCAGTTAACGGAAGTAAATGTAAACGGAAGAGTAATTTAGATCCGTAATGATTGTCCAAGTTAACTTAACGTTAAATATTAACACACGAAAGGTTAACTTCGCTTACATTAAACGATTAACGTGACAGAACGGATTGGTGCCCACTTCTGTCTGTGGTTTCATATGGAATGGGTGGGTGAACATATGTGAACTGATGTTCACCATGCCTGATAGAAAGAGATGCAAGGAGTGGTCTAGGACCAATGAGGAGTTTTCAAAGCTAAAGCCGCCAGATGTCTCTCGCGCATCTCACTATCCTCTGCCTTTGAGCTCTGAATGCTCAATCATTTACAAGTAAATTCCTGTACTTTCCCGGGACATATCAGAATTACCCTTCAATACAACCAACGAAACACAGTTCTTAATAAAAAAATGTAGTTTATAATTTTATTGTCCGCACAAGTTGATGAAAATATTGGAGAGAGAAGAATTGAATATTTGAAAAACCTACAATCTATTTAGATAATCGTCTGTTCATCAGAAAACACGAAAGTTATGTAGCAGAATGATAGCTTGCCAGGAAACTATGTTACTTGTAGGTAAGCAGCACAGATACCAGTTTTAGGTGTATATGTTCTCTTACGACGAGAAATTATTAACCAAAAACAACAGCACGCTGGTCGATTCGCATCTCCACAGAAAACCATCCAGCCGCAGGAAATGCTATATATCTCACTCACACCGTGGTCATCACACCATCGCACCACAGGCCGCTCCCTGATATTACCTCCACGGCTAACACCTGATACTACCTAAACCCCTCAACCCCAGAGGCTGTATCCTTAAAACTATCATCACCGCGCGAGATCCTTTACACTGTCTGTCTCTACTGGAATATTCGCGCATCCGACTCCACATAACCGGATGTACTCGTCTCCGCATATTGTCGTGGCCTCGAGCTTCAAGTTATGTGCCTCCGAGAACACTTTCTTATTTACCGACCATTATCCTCGAGATTCCGAATTACTGATTGTCTTTTAAATTAAGACTCACGCTGGTTTACGACACTTATGATTTTAGTCTTCTTCCTCTAACAGATTACGCCGACGTGTAGGAGAAGCACGCTCGATTCACAACCGAGACGGGTTCGATCCCCGGGCGGAGCGGAAACCCCCCCCCCCAAAAAAAAGGGTTGGGCTGTTTCCTTAAAAACCCCGAGCCCCTGTCCACCCAGCAGTGAGTGGGTGTACCGGGTCGTTAGGCGGGGGTTTGAACCGCCTCCCGGGGTGATGGCTTCGGGCCAAAACACTATAAGCACTAGCAGACAGCTCTCTAGGGGTAGTTGTGTGAGAGAGCTGTCTGGTACAGCGGAGTCCATCTCAGCTGCGTCGATCCGACAAAATTATTCAACATCCAAAAACAATTCATGATACCTGTTTGACATAGGATAAACCAGAGATATAGGGTATCAGAGGGAAGGGTGATTGATTGAAGTCAGAGAGGAGTGTACGTGGCTGGCTCGGTGCTATTTAAGTAAACAATAACATTTCTAGTTTCTACTGTTCTAAAATCCGGACTGTTCGTTGATAGGTTGCCAAGGCACTAAATTACTTCTTGGTTCGTCGGTAGAGAGACATATACACCTAAAACAGGTACTCAGTGAATGCTTACCTACAAGTAAATATTTCCCTGCAGCTTCATTCTGCTATAACTTCGTGTTTTCATGAACAGACGATTTTTAAAGATTGAGTTTTCAAATATTCAATTCTTTTGCCAATATTTTAATCAACTGCAGACAAATAAAATTATAAACTAAATTTTTATTTAAGAACTGTTTCAGTTGTTGTATTGAAGGGTAATTTGATATGTCCCCTCGAAAAGTACAGGGAATTTACGGTAAATGATAGATCATTCAGGGCTCACAAGGGCAGAGGCATAGACCACTGATATACCTGGTCTGTTCCACGCCACAATGTTTTGAATTGCGGGGCTTTGCATCATAGGGGCCTGCGGGGCGGCCGACAAAGAGATATAGTGGTTCTGGACTATCTATAGATGGTTTATCAGTATATTATGGTATACTGTAATCTTCGTAAAATGTTTGTTCTATAATATTCTCAAATAAAAAACAGTAAAACGCGCAGTAAAAGAAATGCCATTACGAGACTATGGAAGAATAGGCAAGAACTTAAAATTCCACTTATACTCTTCGCCATTTAAAAGCAGCTGCGAGTCAACTTTTTAGTCGATTGAAGGATATCAAATAGAAGCGCAAGTGTATTAGCTTCTCCATTGAGTATTTCGTTATCTGATAAATAATTAGAAACTATTTGCATAAGTTAGCGTTAATAAATAAATAAAAAATCATCAATCGGTAATTTCCCGATTGATGAGGTTATTTACTTTTTTACTTATATATTTTGTTTTCTGATAATGAATTAGCTACCATGTATAAATTAGCGTTGACTAAATAAATACCTCTCACATCGGGTAAGAATTACCAGATGATGTATTTTTTATTTATTAGTACGCTATATTTAGCCATGGTTCTAATTCATTTATCAGAGAACGAAATATAGCAATGAAAGCTAATAAAATTGCGCTCTTTGATACCTTTTAATGGGATAAAAGTTGACTCGCAAGGTTTTAAATGGCGAAGAGTGAATTGAATATTAAGTTCAGCATATTTCTTCATAGTCTCGAATGGCATTTCTTTAGCGTGTTTTACTGTTTTAATTTGATAATATTATAGATCCAACATTTACGAAGATTACAGTATATCATATTACTGATAAACCAGTCTAATGATCGTTTATATGTATATGAAATCCGAGCGCTATCCGAACTCAGGCCCTTGCGCGCCCCAGGCCAATATTCCGTGCGCAGTTCCCCAGGCGCCCGATTTATAGAGTAGCTTATGGGTTTACCTATTAAGCAAGAACAAAATGGCGAAGTGTCGCCATGAAAGTCACCGAAAATTCCAGGAAGTGCTCGTGTGTTACCATAAAGTTGCATAAGCGCTATGGGATGTCCGGATTGGTCCCATACAGGATCCTTATGTTGAATTAAGCTGTCACACATGGACAGCAAAAACAAACCTCTTCCGCCAGCCGCCAACCAAGGCAATTTTCGTGTCAGAAGAGTACGTTCTCGGTCGAACTAAGTGACAAGGAATTGTCAAGAGGATCGGTGAAGCTACATGACGGGAATATATGTATGTCACTCTCGTGAGTGCATTCCTCCAGAGTAAATAAAAAGGAACCATACACTGGCAGCGGGAATGAAAAATTATAATAACCGCATTATGATTGATTTCCTCGCCACTGGCAGATGCAGAGAAGGCACTGAGCAGGCAGCTGCACTCCCCCCCCCCCCCCCCCCCCAGTGATGACCATGGAGCAAGTTGGATCTGTGTGAGCGGGACAAATGCTTTGCTCAAGGCGTCCATGTAGACTCTCGGGTTACCCAAATTCTGTGGCGAGACAACTGAGGGGGGGGGGGGGGGGGAAGTCTCGCCCGGAGCGGAATTGTTCGTATGCGACAGTTCCACTTCTACTATAGATGAAAAGGATGAATAAAGGGTTTAGCATTGTTATTTTGACAACATTTGTTTCGAAGGCATTTATATTTTCTTTTAGGTATTGATATGTTTATAATAATTCTACGCTCACGTTTTTTGCAGAAAGGAAGGTAAAGATTGTTTTTGACCATACGCAGTCATATTACCTTATGGAGGGCTTCATTTTCAGCTTCAGCACGTAGGGAGATATACTTCCGGAAAAAACAAAAATGAATACTTGGATAACAAGTAATTTTTCCCCTAGGACCAGAATTACCACACAATTGGGAGTGTGCTTTCTGGTTACCTTAATGGATTCTAAGAAACTCTCAAGAGTTTCTGTCGCAATCATTACTTTTGGAGATACAAATGTTTTTAGTAAGAAGAGTATATGACATGAATTAAGTATCTAAAAACCCACCTTTAGATTCACTAAACATAAACTAATGCTAAACGTACTCCACCTTTAGATTCACTAACCCTAACTCCACCTTTAGATCACTAACTAACCGAACTCACGTTTAACCTTTAACTCAAGCCAAATCCTCATTGGAAAAGTGTCCGCGGCCAATGGATAGAAAAGCAGAGGCGAGCAGGTCCAAGAGGAAGGGAGTGAGATGCACGTAAAACACTGTCTTTCTCCTCCCTATAAATAACAGGTAGTATTGTAGTGTTTGCCCCTACTCCAACTCTCTCCCAAAAACAATTTGGGCCACCTTGGGGGATATGCGGGATATTTGGCTGGGGTACTACAAAATGTGCGTTACAACCACATAGTTATATGAGTTAGTAGGGCCGTAAAAATTCCCTAGATATAGGAAACATTGAACTGAATTTCTTCAGTCAAGAAAAACGTGTGGACCTGCTGACGATCTGACAAACAGAAGAACGGAAGATAGAGGCCACCCACCTCCCCCACCCCTCCCCACTAAGAAGTAAGATAAAAACAAATTGGTTACCGGGGGTGTCGAGGGGCCCCATAGGTTAGGTTAGATTCTCGGTGTCGTTGATTATCACTAAGTTAGGATAGATTATCGGGGGTCGGGGGGCAGGAGCCCCTCGCTAGGATGGTTAGTTTTGAATTTGGCTTAGGTTAGAGTTAGATTACGAGGGGGGCCTTGTATCTCGGAGCTGAAGGTTAGGTAAATTTTCCCATTCTAGGGAAAAGTACCTTAGATATAGGTAATTTTTGACTCCTACACAACTTTAAAAATACGTGATTTCGAAGCGATTATTAGTCCCCACCCTCAAACGCCCGCCTTCCGACAGGTCCCCAAGCTTGTTTGGGGCAAGGGGAGGAATATGGGCAAACGCTTAGAAATTTACCAATAACATCCATTATTTCCAAAATGTAATGGACGGAAGGGGACGGAAGGATACACACAAGTAAAAGACCAGTTGTAAAGGAGGAGAAAGAAACAATAAGCACAGGGCGGAAGTGATGAGCAGGGCAGAGATACGCCCAGGTATTAAGTAGCTGACGATACGGCAAGTATATCTACCAAGCTATATGTATACTGCCGTATCTGCCTTGGTTCATCACTCCCTCCCTGGCTTTTGCCCCTTTCCTTCTGTACTACGTGGTTTACCTGTTGTGTTTCCTTCCGTCACCCTTCTACCATTACTTGTGGAGATACAACATATTATTTATAGGGAGGAGAGACAAGTGAATGAGACATCGTTCCCGCGTGAAACTTTTCTACGGGATCTTATTTACACGTATATATGAATTAATCCTTTAATATTGCTTTATTTTCAGTTCGTAAGGTTCTCACATAATTTACTGCTCATATTTTACTGATTTCAAGCGTTATTTCATGATGTAAGAGACATCTTAGGGTAATGTAAATGCTACGTTTAGCGGGAAGTTTATGTCAGCAGGAACTGCTAGACCCATAGCTATGGCGGAGATTTGCTCCATAACATAGAGATCTTATGGGCAACTTTATGTTATGTCGAACCTTATGGGAATCCCATAGCCTTATTATAAATACCGGGCCAGGTATACAGTGGTCTATGGTAGAGGATATGAGAGCGCGAGAAACAGGCTTGAGCGTGAGCTTATTAGAAAACTCCCCATTGGTAGTGCCATTATCACCTGGGTATTAGGAAGGCTAAAGGCGTATTTTGTCCATGCCCTTGGAAGTAAAATTTTACTTATTTAAGCTCCGCCCACTTATTTTTTACTCTTTTGCGTGCACAGAAAACTGAGCAGATACACTCCGGCAGCGATATTTTACTCTTTTCCTGTAAAGTTTTACAGTCGTGGGTGTGAGTGGTGGTTTCAAGAGCCTGGCCAATCAGATCGCGCGCATGAGAAAATCTTATCAAAACTCCTCCCGTAAATGTTTCTCTTTTCCTTTAATTCTCATCCAATTCAACATTCATTACATGCGCACGACATGCAAAGGATACTGTATTTAATTAAGAGTAGGTAAGGAGTAGTAAGGAGTAAAGTAGGTGACTCTTAACAGGTAAGAAGTCACAAATATTAAAATTCTCCAGCGACGTCTGGGAACAAATTTCCCAATCCCTCGAATTTTTCAATGTGTCCGAATCTTCGTTGATGCTTGCTGGCTTAGCACCAAAACTGGTGTATTATTGCTATAGTATAGTCAAATACTTAAATATATTCATGAGTGATATTACATTTGCAATAGAAATGTATAAATTTGGTATATATGTTACATCACACAAAAAGAAAGCCTTTTAGAGAACCTATCGCAGGGCACGAATACGAACATTTCATCAGTCTGATTCAGCTCCACGGTAAGAAGGTCTCTGTGTGTAACCCACGGGCCACCACACACCACCACCATCCAGGCAACCCACCCGCCCACCACCACCCACCCACCCACCACACACCCATCAACACCCCACCCACCACACGCCCATCACCCATCCGCCCACCACCCGCCCACTACACACCCACCCACCACACGCCCATCACCCATCCGCCCACCACACACCCACCCACCACACGCCCATCACACATCCGCCCACCACACACCCACCCACCACACGCCCATCACCGATCCGCCCACCACACACACACACACCACACGCCCATCATACATCCGCCCACCACACACCCACCCACCACACGCCCATCAACATCCGCCCACCACACACCCACCCACCACACGCCCATCACCCATCCGCCCACCACACACCCACCCACCACACGCCCATCATACATCCGCCCACCACACACCCACCCATCACACGTCCATCACACACCCGCCCATGGATGTTAAACGGGGGAGATGCACTGGAGGATGAATCACAACCAGCATTCATCTAGGTTTAGGCAAAGAATAATTGGTGAAACGTAGATGTAGGTACACGTAGCCTACATACGTACAGGTTCATGAAAGCATTAAACATCCTCGACGCACATCGTGAAATGGCTGTGTAGCAAATAGATATTCAAATAACAGTTTCATAGCGCCCTAAACATTTCAGTTTAATATCAAGTCCATCTATAGAGTTAGAAAACAATGCTAGGCCATTCTAAGAGCTCAAAACAATTAGATATCGATGTGTAATACAGACAATCACGCTACTGCTCTTTGCTGTGCCTTCAATAATGTCAACCTTAACGATATTCCTTGAGCCTCTGTAAGAGGTAATGAAGTGTACGACACTTTTACTCGCGGCAACATCAAGAAAGAGCTTTGGCAGCGCTACAATCGTATTTTGTGATGGCAAGCAGGGGCGGAGCTTAAATAAGTATAATTTTACTCCTGAAGGACACTACAAAATACGCCTTAAGCTAGGTGAGGTCAAGGATCTGCAGGTCCCTCCCTCTCTCTCTCCCTCTCTTTCTCTCTTTCTTCTCTCTCTCTCTCTCTCTCTCTCTCTCTCTCTCTCTCTCTCTCTCTCTCTCTCTCTCTCTCCTCTCTCCTTCTCTCAAGGCAGTAAGCTAACGTGTATTGCATTGTATGTTATCACCCACTTCCAAATTATAATTACTTTATTTCAAGATAAAATAATTAGTGATCTGTGTTTCATATGGATATTGTGAACTGTTCGTTCGTTCTCTCCCTCCCTTCATCTCCCTCTTCCTCTCTTTCTCTCTCTCCCTCTCTTTCTCTCTCTTTCCTCTCCTACTCTTTCCTCTCTTACTCTCTCCCTCTCTTTATCTCTCTCTCTCGGCCTCTCTTTGTCTCTCTCTCTCTCTCCCTCTCTTTCTCTCTCTCTCTTTCCTCTCTTACTCTTTCTCTATCTCTCCCTCTCTGCTGCGGGCTGGCTGGCTTTGGGCTGCCCAAAGCCGCGACTCAAGAGCAGCAGCGGGAGTGAGTAGACGTCTAATCTGAGCGGCAAGAGGTGAAGGAATGAGGGTGAGAGATAGGTCGAGCTCTTCAAAATACCGGGCAGGAAGAGACTGACGTCACTGCGCTGGAATTTCAAAAGTGGCCCATTCGGCTGGCCGACCCTATGACCCTGCATCTGCCCATCTAGTGGAGCGGCCAAGAGCCAAAAATTTAGCTTGACCCCTCCACACTTTAGAACAAGGCAAATTAGGTATCGTTGGATTCGTTAGGATGTCTACTTTGTGAAAAACGATGTTTTACAGTCAGATTCTAATTCAAACATTGCCATTTAACCCATTTAACCCATTTCATCCATACAAAATTGAGAATTTTTGAATATCTTTAAAAATGTTATTTTGGCACTTACAATGATTGAAAACTTGGTAACATCACATTAATTCCTTTCTGCCAAGTACACTCACAATATATGGGGTTGAAACCCACTTTAATGGTGTTTTGGACCCCCAAATACCCCAAAATTAGGGGTTTTACCCATTTTTTGGGCCATTTTTTGGGCCATTTTTTACTCGTACTCTGTCTTCAGTTATACAAAGAAACCCTTGCGCAAAACGTCACACTCATTGTTACTTTATCACTTTCTAATTGTGTATGTTTTTTTCCTTGCAGGTTGAAGAAAGTATGGAACCACCAGAAGAACCCACTCAGAAGAGGAGAAGAACGAGTCTTTGCGAATGCTGCGTATTTTGCGAGACTTCATTATCCAAAACCAAAGCTGATAACCCAGTTGTCCAAAATCCTGGAGTCGAAGGTTTGAAATCCATTCTGAAAGCTGCCGAACTTCGTAAAGATGGTGTCTATGATCGGCTGTTTCCAGTGAAAAACGACATCCTAAAAGGAGATACTGTTATCAAATTCCACCAAAAGGGCAGAGCAAATTATACGAACAAGAGGAATATCCAGATAGCCCAAAGAAACACTGGTACATGTGCTGACGCTAACGATGGCGCAACAGGTAGTGGGCCTACGGTTGGACTGTCTCGTCTCCGGCGATATGACACGTCGCAATTTGACATTCGATCAGGCTGTTTCATATGTGGGAAATCACATAGCTGGAAGGAGAAACTGTCGAACGTCTCAACTGGGACGGGGTCCACCACACGGCAAAGAGTGTTTGATGCAGCCATTCAAAGAAACGACTATGAGATTCAATGCGAATGCTGTCAAACACTGACTTGTTTGCAATGGATGCAAAATATCATCGCTCTTGCTATTCGCATTACATCTCGCTTACCAATATTAAAGCTGCTAGTGCTAGGGCTAAGGTTGATAAATCTGACAATGCGTGTGCTTTCAAAAGTTTGTGTAAGGAGATTGAAGAGACTGTCCTGTCCAAAACCATCTTTATCACAACCTTGTCTGTCCTGAATGAACGATTGGTCGCTATATCAGCAGAGGTCAACTCTAAAACCAACGAGTCTTGTACTACATGGAGATTGAAGGAGAAATTACAGAAGCATTTCGGAGACAGGATTTCATTCATCGTCCAGCCTGGGAAGTCTGATCTTGTATGGTCAGGGGATATCACAGTTGCCGAGGCCTTGAAACACGTTGTGAGGCTACAAGTGCATGTAAATGAAATTGGTGAATGTGAACTCGAATCCTCTGATGATGTCAATTCAGAAGAGGACGCTGTTGTCTTGCATAAGGCAGCTGGTATCATCAGGAAATGTATCGGTGACATTACATTTCAATCTGATCGTTATGATTCTAGTGGGAATATGGAGACAGAAAAGTGCAAGGAGTTTGTTCCGAATCCTTTGTATGGTTTCGTTGCATGGTGTACTTCAAAAAAAGACTTTGACAGCGCTACAAGCTATGAATCTGAGACTCACATGGGAAACATTGAAATGAGAGTTCTTGCAATATGTCACAACATGATTTCTCTAGTTTGTAAAATCCATACCCCAATAACATTTGGTTTAGGTGTCAAGCTGCACCACGACCATGATAGTCGATAACTGATAGATGACCTGTCCTGTCTTGGATACAGCATACCTTATGATGAAGTGCGTCGATTCCTCACTGCCATTGCTTTGGACCAGCTGTCAACCAAGTCTGACGTTCATATACCACGTGATATTTCTGTCTATGATCCTGAGAATGTTATTAAGACCACTGTTGATGCCGCAATTGACAATTTCGATCAAAATGAACAGACAATAGACGGAAAGAACACTACACATTCAATGGCTGTGGTGTTGTATCAAAGGTCTCCTAAGCCAGAAGAAACACCTTGCATTCCAAGATCAAACCTAAAAACCCTAGATGCACGGAGCTGTGATGAGGAGGAAATCAAACGCTACAACAAACCCCATACTAAACCAGAACCATGTGTGAAATGGGAAGTCAAAGAACTGGATAAGTCTGCTAGTGATGTGGTACTAAAAGACTTGATTTGGGAAATGGCCCGTGCAAGTCCCCCTGAAACCTCATGTATTCCGGCTTGGGGTGGATTCAATTCTCTAGTTAGCGAGAGAGAAATTCCACTGACTCGAATATGGTATCTCCCATTCATTAATGCGCCACCCTCTGACTTCTCTACGATCTACACGACTTTGCTGAAATTGGTTGAAATTGCAAATGCAGTGGGACAAGAACATGTTCTGGTCACTGCTGACCTGGCAATATATAGCAAGGCTGAACAGATTCTCTGGACTGAGCCAGATCCCTTGGCTGGTCGAGTGACGATAAGGCTTGGTGGGATGCATCTCACTATGGCTTTCATAGCCAGTATAGGGAAGCTGCTTAGTGATGGTGGTCTCCACAGCATGCTGACAGTACCTGAAGTGTATGCTCATGCGTCCGTGAGTTTGATGTTGCAAGGGAAGCAGTATGCCAGAGGTCTAAGAGGAATCAGACTGGTACACGAAACACTGTTTCACTTGTTTCTATCAGCTGCCGAAACCTTTGCAATGAAAAACAAGTTGCCCTGGTTGGATGATGAGACCACGCACTTAATTGCAGATCTAGAGAATACCTTCAAAATGCAATCCCCGGAAGCCTGCACTGCTGTGTGTCAGGAGTTTGAACTGCGCTTGTCATCCTCTCTTCTCAGTACAATGAAGAAGTTCAAAGACACAGGAAGAGAACAATTAGCAACATTCCGTTACTGGATTAGCTTTCTGGATGCTGGTGACACCCTCTTGAAGTTACTTCGGGCAGACCGTGAGGCTGATTTTGAAATGCACCTTACCGCCGTCCTTGAAGTCATACCGTACTTCTTCCTGGCAGGCCGCAACAACTATGCACGATACACCCCAGTCTATGTTGCGGAAATGCGTCACTTGGAGGTGTCAGCTCCACGAATGTTTCAGCACATTTCG